>VZRR01011381.1:0-30888 GCA_013398015.1 Oreocharis arfaki
GGGTGTGGGCCCCCCCGGTGCGGGTGGGCGGCGGGCGGCTGGCGCTGCTGTTGCCATGGGGACCGTGGGCGGCCGGGGGGCCGGGGGGGCCGCGGGCCCGGAGTGCGCATCGGCACCGGGAGATGCCGGCACCGGCAGAGGGGGGAGAGTCGTGGGTCACACCTCGGGGGTGATACCCCCAAAGCACCCACCATGTGAAACCTAGCCAGACGTTTGGGATCCCACATCCCACCCCCTGCCCCAAGGACACAAAAATCCAGCACTTCTCCCCAGGGATCTCATACCACACCCCAAGGACCTCAAAATCCAGCCTCCGTGAGATCCCACATTCCAACATCCCCACACCCAAGTAACCCATAAATCCAGCCCTCCTGGGGGTATCCTATATCTAGCCCCTCCCAGGGATCTCAAAATCCACTCCCTCCACCCCCAAGAACCCTATATCCACACCCTGAAGGGCCCCCAAATTCCACTCTGCCCCAGGAATCCCATAGCCACCGCAACATCCACCCCCAGGTTTAGAGCCCATGCTGGCAGGCAGACACCCCAGGTATCCTGCTTGGGTGTCCCTGTCCTTGTCCCATAAGCAGGGTGACAGTGGAGAATCAGGCACACTCATCTCCCCAGGGGTGGCATCGAATCACTCACAGGCCCCACGGTGAGACGTGTTTATTGCAAACCAGGGCTGGGGGGTGGGCAACTGGACAAGGCGATGGCTGGGGACCCCCAGCCCACACACCCCAAGGTGGAGGGCTGGTGGGAAGCTGCGAGGGCCAGGCTGGGCCTGCATGGGGCCTGCTCTCCTAGGTAATCCCCACTCTCAGACCCCTAAGTACCACGGCAGGGAAATCTGAACGTTTCTGAGGCTCCTGCCCAGCTGCTGGCTATGAGGTGTGGCCCTGCAGCCCCTCCAAACGCCAGTGCTGTGGGGAGCACCCCCGCTGCTCCCTGATGAAGGGGAGGCAAACCCTGGGGGATGGCTGTGGTCTCTGCCCATCCCCGGCTGTCCTGACAACCCTCCAGTGAGGAGGTGGAGGGGAAGCCGGGAGGAAGCCTCCCCCGGGGCTGGGTAGAGGGCAGCACAGCCCCATTGGGATACCCTGGAGTGGGGTTGGCAAGGGGATTTGGGGGTGCCAGGTGGGCAGGGTGCTGGCAGAGGCAGGCAGGGGCAGGCTTCCCCATCCCCACTGCCCGTACCCAGCACCCATCTCCACCTGCGAGGGGAAAAGCTGCCCAGTGCCAGGGCAGGGAGGGCTCTGCATCCCCAGAAACCCCAAAAGCAGTGTCCTCCCCCACCAAAAATAATAATTATGTCACCCAACGCGACCTAACACGCTCCCTCTATTCCAGAAAAACACGGAGCGTCGGCAGCGCGAGGCGAGGTGGAGGGGAGGGGAAGGGAGGGGAGGGGAGGGGTCCTGGTGCACAGGTTGCCGTGGTGACAGGATGTAAATCTGTCCGCTTCCTCAGGCTTCCCCATACAGCATAGATGGGTGCTGGCAGCGTGGATCAGTGAGTCCCGGGCACTGGCGCTGGGTGTGAGGGTCCTGGTGGGCATCCGGGGGCGGGGAGGTCTCCTCTCCCTGCTTTATTTTTCAGTTGTTTTTTGCCACTGTCAAAACTGGACGGCGCCGGGGGAGATGTTGAACATGGAGGGGTCGAATTTCTGGCCACGGAATGGCGAGCCCTCGGTGTCCCAGCCCTTCTTTAACATCTCATGCACCTTCTGCAAAGAGGTTGCAGGCTTCCGTCAGCCCGGGGTGACCCCATGCTGTTCCCCACACCCCTTGCTCTCCCCTGCCGCTCATCCCACAGGCGTTGGGGCTGCGTGGCCACCTGACCCTTGGGAAGGGGTGTGGGCAGCAGCCCCCCTCCTCCCTGGCTGGCAGCAGTCCCTGCCAAGGGCACACACCACCTCTGTGCTCGCCTCGCTGCCTGGAAGAGGGCAGACAGCACCCAGGGCAGCACTGGGCAGCTCCTGGGTCAGGCTGAGCCCAGACCCATGCAGGTCCATCCCTGAGCAGGGCCAGCTTGGCAGAGAGGCACAGGGATGCGGGGCACATCCCTGGTATGGGGGTCTGGGCTTATGGGCACTTGCCAAGGTGCCAGGAAAGTGAAGTCAGGAGTGCATGGCAAAAGACGGATCAGCAGAACCTCACACCCCACAAATGTTAATGTGGGGAGACACTGTGAAGAGGAGCTGTGAGATGGAGCAGAGCCATGGGGCCCCTTTTCTTGGGGATGGGGCCCTTGAAGGGCAGGTTGGAGGGCCAGGCTGGGCTGATGGCACAGGGTAGCCAGCACCTACCAGCTCATGGCTCTGGGGCTTGCCCTGAAGCTTCTGGTGGTAGTCAAAGGTGAGGCGGTCGAGCACAGCATGCTCCTCCTCGTCCACCGTGGCCATGGAGCGCTCCTTGTTGATCTTGTCAATGTCGATCTGCTCCTCACCCTCGAGGATGGCATTCCACCAGTACTCGTCCCCCTTGTTCAGGTTGATCTGGGAACAAGGTGTGGGTCAGCAAGTCGGGAGAGGAGCCCCTGTCCTGCCCAGAGTGTGGTACCCCTGCGCACCTCACAGCCCCACAGCAGTGATGCAGAGTGCAGCTGTGCTGACAGCAGCATAGGGCTTGCCCATGAGTAGAAGCCAAGCTCATACTGATCTAGCCTCACAGCTTGCAGAGGGGGAGGGATGCTTGTGCCTCCCTCCCTCGGCAGCCAAAGGCTTTGCACAACCCTGCTGTGGGCCCCCACAGCCCCAGCTCATGCCCTGGGGATGAAATCTCAGCCCGTGCTATGGCTCAAAGTCCGGACCAGTGTCCCCCAGTGGTGCCTGCCTAGGGGTGACACTGGCTTGAGGCCGCACGGCTGACACAGCAGCAGTGACAAGAGCCCAGGACTGTCGGATGAGGAGGCTGTGTCTGGTGGAGTGTGGGGCCAGGGCTCCCGGTGTGGTAGTGCAGCCATCTTGCCTTTCCCTAACCTAGAAGGAACCTTGGCCCCAGCTCCCCTGGCACTGGCTCAGTGGGTGGCAGCATGGGTGGCAAAGGAGGCAAGGATATCACCTGCTGCTCCGTGCCACCCTGTGCTGACTGCCCACACCTGCTTCCCGTGGCACCACAGCTCAGCAGCAGCCCCAGAGGGATGGACAAGGAGAGGGGATTTCTCCTTGCTCCAGCCAACATCCTCACTGGGAAAAGACACCGGCTGTAGTCACAAGCACTCCTGATGGCAGGGCCTTGAACGGAGCCGGCTGGCCAGCAGGGCTGTGCTGGGGCCAGCACAGGGCATCCAGCAACAGGAACTCCAGCTTGCTTTTTGTTTTTCCAGGAAGAGTGGGCTGCTTCCTCCTGTGTTATTTTAGCACTAATCCCAGCAGCAGGGCAGATTTATGGCATTCGTCGGCCTCTGCAAAATCATCAATAAAGGCAGACAATACAATTTGCTCAAACCTCCCTGGAAGCCCAATGGCTCCGGAGGGGAGAACACGGACGGCCATTCCTGTTACGGAGCCAGGCTTCTCCGTGGTGTGAAGAAAAGGAACCAATTAATACAGGAGGGGGTGGCTGGGGTTTAATCCTTCTGGGAGAGCAGAGCCAGTTAAATATTCCAGCCTGGGGAAGGCGTTAGTTTTTCCAGCTAGACAGGCATGCTTGTTCTCCTTTTAATTGCACTGTTCCACTTTGGAGGGGAGGGAGAGCCAGCGAGGGTTTGCTCCTGGGCTTCCCAACCCTGGGTGGGCAGGTGGGGGAACGGAGGAGCCCCCAGCACATCACCCCTCAGACAGGAAGTGAAGTGGAGGGGCAGCAGCCCCGACTGTCCCACACCTGCAGCAGGAGCACCCTTCCGGCTCCTCAGGGTTTGGAACATGAGGGATGTCCCCGTGGTGCTGCTGGCAAAGTGTGAGCTTCCCTAGGGCAGCTCCAGCACAAGGCATGCTCCCATGGCACTGCTGTGAAGCATGCATGGCTTGGCATATTCCTCCCAGAGCCAGCCTGCTGGCAGAGGGACGGACAAATGTTGGAGGAGTTCAGGCATCACCCCAACTCCATCCCAGAGCACTGGGGGATGGAAAACCCATCCTGGAACATCTGAGATGGAAACCCATCCCCCCTCCCTTCCCTACCAAACCCCTTTCCTTCACTGGCACCCTGCCACCACCTGCACACCTCTGCAGCCTGCCTAGGGTGATCCGCTCATCCCTCTTTATTCCAGGGGGAAAGCTGTCAAAGTGAGACTCACTCCAAGCAAGCCCCAGTGTCTAAAATGCCCATGGGCCAGGGCAAAGGTCACTCTACCCCCATGAGTCTGCGGTTTCATGGTTTAAGGCGGTGCTGGAGGACTTGCTGCAGACAGGTCCCATCTCCAGGATGGGGGACACAGACAGAGGTCACTTTCCTGGACAGTTTCTGCCAATGTCCTCTGTGGATCCAGCCCCTGCTTGGCCGAGTGTCTGGGTTATGAGAGCCGGCGGTGATGGAGCTGCAGCTGGGTCCCCCCAAAAGCACTTTGAGTGCCCAAAGGTGGAGGTAATGGAGAGCTGAGAGGCCATGGCAGGTCTCTGGGTGATTCCCCACACATGCCAGTCCTCACCCACCCGCCCACGGAGGAGGCTCTGGCACTCAGCTGACAGGGTCCTGCAAGGCTGTGGGCACCACTGGGGAGAGCTCCAGAAACTGGGGGGCTCCAGGAGGGAGCATGGCTTCTTGCACAAGGACAAACACCAACTTCATTATGTTTCTCACTTCGAGACAAGGCAAAGCTTTGCCTGCATTTGACACTGCTGCCCAGTTTTTCAGCCAACAGCTCTGGCTGACGCCCCAGGGCCCCAGAGATGCTGAGAGCCACTTGCCAGAGGAAGGATGAGGTCCCTGCAGTGTGCCTGTGCCCTCAGCCATGTTTCGGCTCTGCCTGGTAGGTCCCACTGGGGTAAAAGCCCAGCTGAGTCTTTTGGGGTGCACAGGGAGGCAGGAACAACCTCTGCAAAGGTGGCCTGAGGAGAGGGAGGCTTGCAGAAGGCAATGCTGTATCTGAGCCTGGCAGTGTCCTCACGCTGAAGTGCTCGCTTCCCACAGGCAGTGTCCAAGATACGAGCTCTCAGCCACGTCGGGATGGGCCATTCCCTGGAAAAGCACCAGGGTAATGATGGACTGCAAGGAGGATTGCTGCAGGAACAATGGGACACTCGGCAGGAGAGACCCTCCAGCAGGTGACAGGCGTCACTGGCATGGACACAGCGTCATGTCCCATCTCCACACCCTACTGGGAAGGTCACAACCCCTCACTGTCGGTGCTGGGCTTCGCAGTAGCACAAGGTTTTCCTCTCTGATCCCAAATACCTCGTCAAAGCTGGAGTGATGCTGCCAAGGGCTATAAGTAGGTCTTGCAAAGACAACCTTCCCCTGCCTGCTTTCCTGTTGGAACCACATCAGCCAAAGTCACCCCAAAAGTCATTGGGAGGTGTTTAGGGGGACAGAGGATGCAGCAGTGTCATTCTCAGCAGTACCTGGAGGGCAGGGCTGAGCACCACTGAGTTGTATCCCCTCAGCCTCGTGGCTCACGGGATGACAAGCCAAGACTGTAATAAACGTTCAAGGCAGGACTTGCTGACAAAAGCCCAAGCATGGAAAACAAAGGCAGAGAGGAAGAGAAAAAGAGAGGGAATGGGAGAAAAATCCTCCACAACGAAAATAATACCAAAAGGAGTTGTGCAAAACACCCAGTGGGGATTGCTAAAAACAGCGAGGTTATTTTAATCTCGCTTTCAACAAGCGAGCGGGTGTGATGGAGAAGGGAGAGCACAGGGATGACACTCAGGACCAGGGTATAGTGCAGCACGCCACAGGCAGGGACACAATCCTGGGACATAATCTTGAGCAGGAGGTAGGGACAGGCCCCCGCCCCATGTCGGCAGAGCACTCCACTGCAGAACAATGCCAGCTGGATTCTGCTGCCATGCACACGGGTGTGCCAAAGGATGAGATGAGAAACATGTTGGTGTCAGGCTGGGCTCCAGCTGGAAGAACTCCATGGAGCAGGAGGGGGAAGGCAGAGTGGTCTCTGAATGATAGTGAGGGGTGTCCTGGGGCTGCTGGAGTGTGAGTGACATAATGAAGAGGATACGTGAATAAGAACACCAGGCAGGATGGGGGAAGCAGAGCCAGGACGGGTTGTAAAGCAAAATAATCTTCCCAGGGTAAGAGCTGGAGGAGAAGGGAGTTTGCTCATGGTGCGGCCATGAACGGCATCCCAGAAGGGAGCCAGGAGGAGGCTAGGGAGGCTGAGGACAGCTGTTACAGCGGCCTCCTGAAGAATCTGGGGATCTTGATTATCCTTGACACGTCCTGCAAGAGGACATGGGACTCAATGGCCTCTCTGCACAGAACGGAGACCTTTTCAGACAGACAGGACCAAGCAAGAGAGATTCCACCTCCTGGGCACAAAGACTGAGCTCTGCTGCAGGGATCATCGCCTCAATTCACAGACCACAAACACACAGCATGGACAGGGCCACCAAGGTGCCCCAAGCAGTCCCCAAGGCAGGCAGGATCTCCTCGGACAACCCCAGCGCTGGCACTGGGTGAGTTCAGTTTTGGCTACATCCACACCCTGTCAGGGAATGCCATCCCTGGGTCCCACAGAGGGAAGCCAGGCGGCACCTTGCAGCACCTTGCAGGCGGGAGAAAGCCCAACTGCTGCATTTGGAGCTCACACAGAGCGATGCACAAACCTGGGCACAGAAAGGGTCTGTATGCCCCATAAGCTCCAAACAAACCCCAGTGGCCCCATCCAGGCACTGAATGAAGCAACGCATTCCCACAAGGGTGGGTGTCCCCTGATGAATGAATCGGGAGAAGGCGCAAACCACTCCTGGCTACTCAGCACATGGAAAAAGGAGATGCTCTTGGGCGAGAATTACTCACTCTGCTCCAGTTACCTTACAATTCTTCAAGCGAGATCTCATCCCACCATCAATATGTTGGCAGCCAGCTGGAGATCCTCACAAGCCTGGGATTATGCTATTCAAGGCAAGACCCAGCTCTGGGGTTGGGGGTGATGGGCCCACTCTGCTCCCTACGCTGCCCGCGGCCGCCCCAGGAGGCACCAAGTCTCGCTCCACCCGCGCCATTCCCAGCCTCTGACGGGTATTGAAGAGACACTGACTCCCTTGCTGATCCTGGGAACACCCACTGGGGACTTCCAGACTTCCATCCACACTGTGGAGCAGCCACCCATTGGGCCACCTCCTCTTCAATGGGTTTATACTTTTCCAGGATTGTTTCCTTGTCCCAGATAAGCTAATTTTCAAGATGTTTATGAATATTTACAAAATGCAGGTTAAGGATGCCACTACCACATCCCTTCAGTGGCCTAGCAGCATTGGATAAGCTCCTCTCCTTCGTAGAGACCTCACTCGCCCTCTTGTCACCAGCCTGTCATTCAAGGTACATCCCTGAAGATCAGCAGTGGTTGAGTGGCACTGCACAGCCTCCCCACACACCATCCACAGGACCCCTGACTCTGGAAGCACATTCCCACTCCATTTTCCACTGTGGGGGCTTGGATTTGGGTGCTCATCTGCTGCTGCCCTTGTGCCACAGGGAGAAAGGCTTGGAGCCAGCTCCCTCCCTCCCAGTGATGGCATGTATCCACTCCAGGGTCTCACAACAGCCTTGGGCCTCCTGAAACTCTCCTGGAAAAGCCTCTGGGTGGAAAAGGATAGGGCAAAGATGGTCACAGGTAGCAAAATCCCACTCCTAGCACAATCCTGGTCCCCAAACTGGCACAGAAGTTTGGAAACTGTTTGACACTCAAGATCCCAGGGTGATGGGCAGAACTCCCACAACAGCTCCAGCTGTGAACATGGCTGAACTCACATCCTCAGCCTGCACATCTGGAGCACATCAGAAATGAGGCTTGGGGCTGGGAACCCACCAGTAATACACAGCTGGGCACTAGCACCCCTCAGACCACCTTGACAGGGATGATTTGGGACAGCAGGCACACAGCAAACCACAGGCCTGCTGGAGGCAGAGGAGGAGCCACAGTGTCCATTTCAAACTGGGCAAGTAGGAATCCCCACGGCAGGACAGAAAGGAATGGTGGGGAACAGGCACTTGCCAAATGCTGGAGTTGGAGTGGGGGTTGGAGTGGGCACCTGGCCGTTGGAAGGCAGAGTCAGCAAGGCCAGGTGTGCAGGACCAGCACTGGGATTGAGGACAGTGACCAGCCCCAAGTAACGGCTGTGCTGTCGTCCCCCTCCCCACCCCGCCATCTGGAGCTGGGGACCCCCTTGCCCAGCCTGACAGATGTGCTGCCCAGCCAGCACCCTGACAGGCAACTCAGGACTAGGAGGCAAGGCACAGCACACAGGCAAGGGCAGCATGAGCCAAACGTTGGACAGGCAAAACCAGACACATCCAGAGCTGGCTCAAACTTCCAGCTGCTCCAGCTTCCTAGGTCAAGCGCAGCAGAGCTGTGAGCCAAGGAGACACAGCTGGTGTAGACCACCCTTACCAAAACGCACTTCCCAGGCTCCAGGCTCCAGAGGGAACTCTCTGTGTTGATCTTGTGGGTGAGTTTCCCTTCCATGAGGACATGTTGGCTGCTTCCCTCCAGCACCGCTACACGAATTGCAACACTGCTGATATCCACAGACACCTGGAAACAAAGAGAGAGACAATAATCTGGAAGGCTCCTGCTTGCCATCTCACTGTGGGGTCAAGTGCACTTGCAGGGGATGAGAGAGAGAAGAGCTTCCAGCCCTGCCTGTAGCAGCAGGGTGGGAATCCCGCCGTCCTCTCATAGCAAACAGCGACAGTTTGGAGGAGAGAGGGAACCTCTCCAGGGAAGGAAAAGCAGTACAGCCCAGCAACTGGGGAGGCCCTTGAAGGATTCAAGGCAGCTGGTTCTACCCCGTGCCTCAGTTTCCCCACAAAGAAGACCAGTAGTGCTACATGCCTCCACACAGCACTCAAAGGCTGGGCATCTACTTGCTGTGAGAGAGCTTTTTAGGGGTGTGCCTGTCCGTCACCGAGACAAGCTGGGCATGTGTGTGCCATCCTGACAGCTGACCAGGGGCAATTTGGGGGTTCCTACACTAGGGCTGCAGCAGGTCATCCCCTCTGTTTCTGCACCATGCTGAAAGCATGCTCCTTGGCTCTGCTTCCGCTGCTGGAGCCAGCCCTGGGCTCAGCCCAGGCCTCCCATCGGGTGTGCGAGGAGGGGCCGCGTGCAGGAGGAATGCTGCAGCACGGTTTCCCGGCTCCCTGCTACAGGGGCAGCTCTGTCCCCAGGAACAGGGCCAGTTCCCGCCCACAGCAGCCATATGGGGAACCCTGCTCCGACCTGCCATGCAGGTGACATGGCTGTCCCCTGGGGAGACAGAGGCAGGCTGTGACAGGCACGCAGTACCTTTGGTCTCCGTAGAGACCATATGTTCTCTCTTGTCCCCTCTGGCCCTGAGGTGCTGCCAGCAGAGCCTGCGCCAAGCCAGGGGATGTAGGGAGGACCTGGCTGAGAAGGGGCAGGATTGTGGCCCCCAGCACTGGCCTGAGAGGAGGAGACTGCAGTGAGATTTGCCTGCATTCTCTCCCAGAGTTCCCCCAGATCTTCCTCCTGCTCTGCAGATCTCATTTGAAATGTTATTACATTATCCATTACCTAGGAGACTTCCAGCAGCTCACTAGCTCCACACAGGCAGAAGACAGGCAGAGCTGCTCCAGCCAGGGAGGGCACCGCGGCTGTGTCTGACTGATGTCACCCGGGTACAGCCCCCAAAGCTGCTGTGTGCTCCGGCAGGAGCAGAGGAGGCCCAGCACACACAGCGCAGGGTGACTCGGGACGGAGCCCCAGTGCAATGGCTGGCAGCAGGACCATGCTCACGGGGATCGCGGAAGGGACATGAGGATGGGAGAGGACAACAGGCTGTCACCTGGCATGTGGCTGTGGAGAGCATCTACAAGAGCAGCTGCCCTGGGATGAAAACACCTCCAGAGGAGGTGCTCCTTCCATGGAGCAGCTCCCTCCAGACCAGTGCTGAGGCCTTACTGCAGAGACGAGGCAGGGGTATGAGGCTCTGCCCTCCATTACCACCATCCGCTCAGGTCTGCAGGTGCAGGGACACAGCTACTGATGCTGGGCTCTCAGCATGCTACAGGGCCTGCCCAGAAAGGACCAAGGGGAAAAAAGCAAGGTGACTCCCAAGTCACTTTCTGGGGGGAAATTCTTTGGGGTGTGGGGGGACAGGGAAGCTGGAGACGTGGAAGGCACAGGCGCAGCATTGTGTCTGTGGGATCCACATGGACAAGAACAACCAAATGTGAGAGGGGTTTTATTCACAGGTGGCTGCACAAGATATCTGAAGGGGCCGAGGGACTCCTTTTTAGGTGGCTCTGGGACCAGCCACGCATTGGGAGAGGGAGCAGAGAAACCCAAATGGAAGAAGAGATCCAAACTGGGACACCTGGCCACTTCGCTGTGCAAGCAGCCAGCATGAGAAGCAATTGCAACAGCCGCTTCTACCTGCACCTAGCAAGAATGGGCCACCCAGCACACCAGCCCCCCAAGAGTAGGGACAGGGGCAGCACATGCCCTGCGGGAGAGCCCTGCCCCTCTGTGCATGGAGGGACACGTCTGAGAGGACTTGTGTGCACAAGGTGGTACCTGTGGACAGCCTACAGCTGGGGGAAGGCCAAGAGCAACCCCCAGCTGGCCAGCAGCTCTGAAGCTGCTTGTCCCTCCCCATGCGCTCCCTGTGAGCACCTCTGCTCCCCAAAACACTTGGCTGCTCCCAAGGAAAGTCAGCTCTCGTCTGTGTGCTGTGGCCTTTTCACCACAGTGATTTCTGTGCACACTGAACGCCCACGCCCGCCCACGCAGCTCAAACAAGCAAATACAAACTGAGAGAGGAATCGAGCTTGTCTCCTCTGAGTCCAGCAAAGAGAGAGGCCGGGAGTCATTCTCTCTATTTAAGCGCTCAGATCTGTGGGCCTCTGTTGCGCCCATAAGTAGATCAGAGAGGTGGGGACCGTGAAGGAAGATGGTCCCACCTACCCAATCGCCCATTCCTGCTCCAAGGACACCTGAGCTCCATACAAGGAAACCTTAAGCTCACCAGAGCAAAAATATGCTATAGCAACAACCTGAATCCCAAAAAGTGTCATAAGGAAGACTGTGAGCAGCACTAGAGTTGGGTGCATTCTGAGCCCAGAGACTAAATGGGGAGATTTTTAATCTTGCCTTGGCAGGCAGAAGCCAAAAGCCTGGCAATTTTTTTAAAATATGAAGCTGTGTGAATGCAGGGGAACGTTGCTCTTGTGCAGGTACCCAGGAACAACATGTCCAAAATCCACAGAGCTTTTAAATTGCTCTGAGTCCTCCTGCTCTGGCCCAAGACCCAGCCTGTCTGTTCCCATTCCCCCAAGGCTGGGAATATATAGAATCAGTTGGAAATGGAAAGTCAGCTGCCAAGAGGAGCCCCAAGAAGGATGGATGAACAAAACACCAGGAAACAGAGTGCAAGGAGAAGGGAAGCCCAGCATCCAAACTACTGATTGCTTCAAGAGGGCAGCATGGGCAGATACTGGGGCAAGGGTAGGCAGAGCCATGCCACAGGCACTGGCATGAGGTGTCTTGAAACTCCTTTTGTCCACTCTGCGGTGCAGGGACTCTCCCACAGCGATGGCACAGTCTTGACCCAAGGGAAGGTCAGGAAACCATATCCTGCCTCCACTCCTGTGAGCTCCTGCAGGCTCCTGAACCTCTCCACAGCCAATGATGGAGCAGACAGAGCCCTATGGGGGGTTTTTGGCAAGGATACAACTTCCCTGGCATGGAGGAAACTTCTTCAGGCAGGGACAGGAATTGTGATCGAAGTATGATGTGGAGGGATGGAATATCCATCTGGACACCCCAGAATCCTTTCAAGAAACAGCCTGGGTTTGTTTCAGAGACCCACTGGGAGAGATGCCTCTTCCTGGTGCCCTGCTGTGCCTGTGGCAGCCGTATGCCCCCTCACCCCTCCGACCTGGGCTGCTGCTGCTGCCAGTGACATTCCTTGGCATGCTCAGGAGCTGTGTAGGCTGAAGCCAGTGACGAACTCCAGCATGCTCCTTTCAGCCACCCTGGAAGCAGAGGAGAGCAGGAGGTGGGGGAGCACAGGCTTCCCAAATGGAAAAATACAGAGGGAAGGGCAGCACTTGGGAAAGAGTTCAAACTTCTAGGTTTGACCAAGGCCAGCCATGGGCACACTCCTTCTGGGTCCCTGACCAGGAGGGAACAGAAGTGGTGCAGGAAAAGCAACGTGACCACAAGCAGAACAGAGAAGTTCCTGCCTGAGCCAAAGAGAGAGGCGAGACCTCTCTGCACGGAGCTAGCCAGGGGGAGGGGCTGGCCCTCAGCCTCCACCAAGGCCGGCTCCCTTCCATCTAGAGCAGGTCAAGCCACACAGGGGCTGTGCCTGATCCAGCTCCCCAGCGCCAGAGGAGCCATTCCAGCAGCTCCTGCTTCCAAACAGAAGGCAGAAGACACGCAGAGCCAGAGGAACAACTGAGGAAGGGCATCTATCCCCATCCAGGCTCCAAAGCCCACGTGTGAGTATGCGGGTAGTGGAAGCAGAGAGAAGAAGCACTGAAAGGGTGAGGCAGGGAACCTAGCTGGGATGGAGCAGAGAACACTGCAGCACAACAGGAACACAGACAGGCTGGGATCTCAGTCCCCACTAAACTCACATGGGAGAAAAAGGCACAGCCACACCCTGGTCCTTCAGTACAAAGGACAAGGAGCCTTTCTGCTCCAAACAGTTTCCCAGGAAAGCTGGGCACTCCGATGGAAAGGGAAATGCTAAAGAGACGCCACTAACACCACTTTACCTGTTTGCCTTTGACAATGTGCTTGGGCACAGGCACTTTAATTTCCAGGTCGCTGTAGTCTTGGGACCAGGTGTAATTCTCTCGCACAGCTCCATTGTAGCTGTCGGGGTTTGTCTGGAACTGCTCCTGTCTCCTGGTGGGAGGAGAAAGGGGCGACATGTTAAATGTCAGAGAAATCAGAACTTGGAGAGAGCAGAAAGCCTGAGAGCAGGATGCAAGAAACCAAAAGGGAGGGCATAGCCTCTGCTCGGCCCTCCTACAGCATCTCCAACGCTGGACTCCTGCCCAGTCTTCTCCCTCACTGCTGACTCTATGGAAGGGAGCAGGTCCAAGCCAGCAGCCACAGGACAGAGGGACCACAGCCACCGTGCCCATCGTAGGTGACTCATAGTCCCCTCTCCCCAGTGTGCTGCAGCAGCAGGCAGGCTGCTGAAAAGACAACTGGTGAGACACACAATGGTTTGGCTGTCCAAAAGGTGCAGAGTTAGCCCCCAGTGGGCCCAGGGCACCTTCCTGGCCACCTCTGCTCCAGCACAGAGTTTCTCGTTCCTTCCACTGTCCATCACAGCTGGAGCAGGGACACTGGCATGTGCTGGGTGTGACCTGTCCCCCAAGCCACTGTCATGACTGCAGAGGTGGTGGCCTATGGTTGTGACCTGAGTTCACCATGAAAACACAGCACTCCTTCTCCTCACCCTGATTTTAACATTTGGGAAAAGCACCAGCTGTTATGGCCAGGGCAGTTGGCAACATGGAGGTGATGAAACTGCAGAGCAGGATGCCTCAAGAGCCATCCCAGGGTGCCTGGACAAGTGAGCAACATGAGCAACACTCTGAGTACAACTGCCCCTTCCAGCTGTGGAAATGTGAGAAAAGCTGAAGAGACGGCTGCAGGGGTAAGATGGAGTTGATCAGATCGATAAGCAATAATCAATACAGTGTTTCCAGCCAAGAAAGATCACCACACCCATATCCCTTTAAACTGCTGGGCTGGGGATCTATTCCACTGAACCCTCACAGAGAGGGCTTTCAAATAAAATCAAATCTCCTCTAAAGATAGCTGTGGTGCTAACAAAAGGCAGAGTTATTTTAAAATGTTTTGATACCCACCTAGGCTTCAATGTAGAGCTGGATAAACATGGGGTTCAGGGACTTACGTAAAGGGGGGGAGCAGCCCCGGGGCACAGACAGCCCTGGGGAGCCTATCTTCCTGTGCTCTGCTGCCTTCCTGGCACCCCCACTCTGGGGGGCCCCCACTGGTACAGGGTGGGGTTGGCTCAAGCAGCACAATGCCCTGAGGGTTATGTAAGAGCCATCTATTCAAATTAAATTAGGCTTAAGACGGTCAGAGGGGGCTGTCAACATGGCTGTGCACACCTCCCTGTTTTTTTTTCTCTCTGTGGTTTCACCGGGTGCACCAAGGGTTTCACCTGCCCTGTTACACCCGCGGCCTGGGGCGGTTCTGATCAGCTCCCAAGCACCGGAGGCAGTACCGGGACTGGCAGCGTTCACAGGCTCCCAGCCTCAGCTGGCCATTTCAGGGGGCATCGCATCGTTTTTCGGGCATCTTGGCCTTGCCTGGCAGTCACCCATTGGGTGCCCATTGCCATGGAAACAGGGTTGGCATGGCAGCACGCACCGGGCTGGTGCGTTGGCTCCAGCTGCCGCTTCCCAACCGCCCCCAGACTGTAGGAGTCAAACAGGCTGGAGGGCGAGAAGCCGAATGGTGCAGGCGACCAGGGACTGCGGTGACAGGGTCTCCAGGGCCCCGTGCTTGTCCCCACGGGAAGCAAACGCGCTGAAATGCAGTGGCATGTCCCCAGGCATTGTCTCATGTGTCCGCTGGTCCCCGCCCAGGGACAGCTCAGTGGTGGCACCCAGCCTGGCTCTCAAGGCACAACTGTCTCAGAGACCACCCTCCATCAGCCCCCGGCAGGAAGGAGGGTCTGTGTACAACCCGGGGCAGCTTGGCTGGTTAAATGCCCTTGCAAGATGTGTGCCCAAGCTGTGGGGTTTGCCCAGGCATGGCACAGCTTCATGGGACTCCTGCCCTCCACCCCAGGTTTGCCATGAGGCCACACGGTGAACCAAAGGACAAATCTGACCCAATTGTAAACCCAGCTGGGATTTTTTCCTCTTAAGAGAGTGTTTTCTTCTAAGCAGTGTGGGCCCCTTTCTGTTCTTCCGTGACCTTTGGGGCAGCAGCGTGGAGGGGGTTTTGACACCCCACAGTCCTACCTGCAGCACCCTTTGGCTCTCTGCAGCCTCCCTCCGTGAGAAGCCCAGCTTTCTGGCTCAGTGGCCATGCTGGTCAAGGCAGAGCCCCAACCTGGCTCCTCCCAAACCTGCCAGCAAGACACCTGGGGGAAGCCGGGAGTTGCCATTCCAAGTGTCTGAGGCTCCCTGCAATCACAAAAAAACCGGAGGAGAACCATCAAATGGCTGTTTCCTCTGGGCTGTTCCACTCCAGGCCTTTCCTGGGAAAAACTCAAAAGGGAGCAGGAGGAGGCAGTGGGCCTATGCCCAGCCAAAGCTCATGAGGCAGATGCAGATCATCAAAGATGGGAGAAATCTACTGGTACAAAGGCACGCATGGTGAGACACCAGCTGCAAATGCCACACGGCCTCAGCATGGATAAATACAGCAGTCAGTTGCTGTCATGAAGCCACTAGGTCTGTCCTGGATGTGCCTCCTCTTCCTCAGGAGAAGACCACCAGGGCTGAGCAGATCCCAGCTGGGCAGTTCTGGATATTGTAGTCCCACTTGAAGCTTACGAAGTGCAATCTCACTGCCTATGAGGGCATGGGTGGATTCATCAGCCCCACAGCCAGTGTTAACTGTGTGACAGGGAAACTGAGGCAGGACTTGCTCTGTAGGGACTTTGTCCAATGTCTCTCTGCACAGCATGGGTACTGAGCAGGTGACAGCTGACTTACTCCCAGTCCGACTGTCCCTCTGTCATTCTCCAGAGCTATTCCTGTGCTGTAACTGGAGCACGGCTGGGTGACAGAGGAACGTGTCATCGCCACCTCTGCCTTCATGTGCAGCTCACTGGACAAGCTCAGCCCCACTGCCTTGGCCTTGCAGGCTCAGGCTTGCTCATCCAGCTTCAAGGGGAGACGTTTAGGTGCCTAAACCTCTCTCCAGCCATGGCTGCTCATCCTGGGGGTGTGAGTTCCAGTGCCATCACTTCTCCATTCCTCTCCTCCTCAACACCCAGTCCAAATCCCTCCAGCTGTTTTCTCAAGACACCACCAACCCCTGCTTCAGCTCTGTTTCAATGTTAAAAATCCATGCATGTGAAACTAATGGGCTTTGTACCCCAGAACAGGATCACTGGGGGACTCATGAAGCCTAGGTAATTTCACTGCCAGTGTAACTGCCAGCTCTGGAGCCATGGAGGATCCAGGGTGGTGAAGGCAGGCCACAGCCTTGTTAGGCACTGCTGAGAAACGGCTGACAGCTCTACCACCTCCTGGAGCAACTCTTCCTTTCCTGGAGGTTTTCCAACCAGATCTTTGCCTGGTCCAACTGTGCTTAGCACACGCCAGTGGCACTCCAGAATTGGACCCTGCTCCTTGGCTGGGAGGCAGCTTCCCTCACCGTTCACAGGAGACAGCTCTGGCTCACAGCATGCTGGGCCAAGCCATGCCGCCACGCCGGAGGTGGCTCTCCCGGCCAAAGGCATCCCTCGTGTTGTCTCAAGAGCACCACTGTGCAGTGGGCAAGAGAACCTCCTGCACCAACACCATGGCTCCTGCTCCCATCCCCAGACCCACCAGGTGAAGAGGGAGGCCAGATCCAACACACAGAGTGGGTTGTGTGGTGACTGTCCCAGCAGAACGGCTGCTCCCGGTGCGACGGTCACTCACCAGACTGCCCGAGTGCCTGCTGGGCTGGGGCAGGTGGTGGCAGGGCTGAGGGAAGGGAGGGTGACAAAGCACCAGCTTTTAAACCCAAGGGTTTGGCACCGCGTGCACTTGGCTGCCGGGTGGTGGGGATGGTGGGGGCGGGTCTATGTGTTCTGTCTTGTTCTATTTTTGCTCGCAATGTGTCATTTTGGGGGAGGTGAAACCTTTAACAATGCACCGTCGAGAAGCAGCCGATCTGTTTCCCACTCCTCAGAGCCACATGGCGCAGCACGGCTGCGCTGTCTCTGGGACTGAAGCCACTCCCTACATGCGGGGTGAGACCCTCAGCAGCAGCACAAGGGGACAAGACCCCCTGACAGGCGGCAGTGTTGTCCCTGGTGGGCGCACTGGATGCCTTAGGATTGAGCCGCATGTCAAGTCCCATACACAGATTTCCGGGCACTTCTTACTCTGGGATTCCCAGCTCCGTGGGTTGGTGACGCACGAGGAGCCGAGCAACGTGGAAATGGCAACAGCAATCCTCGCTCTGCGGACACTGAGATGAACACGTTTCTGTCCTTGGAGCTCAACAGCTGCAGCACCAGCTCTGCGAAAGCAGTGCTGGACACAAACCAAGAACAGGAACCAAACACACCAAAGGATCTGGTTAATGTTTGAGCTGAGAAGAAGCAGGGCAGCCTCAGACAGTTCCTCTTCACTGAGGAGTTTTGGTGCAAGCATGCAAAAGTTGAGGAAAAGATACAGCAGCATGGGAGCAGCCATTCTTCAGCCTGAGGCTGAGGAGGAGCAGAGGTGGGAAAACGTCATGGGAGGAAACTGATATGACATAATCCCCATGGACCTCTTTTTTCCCCGTAAGTAGGAAAAAATTCCAAGGATTTTCAGAACAACTTAATGAAAGCGATCCTCTCAGCCTGGAGCAGTTCAACTTTCCAAGGCAGGATCCCTGCCCTCTCAGGAAGGGAAGCCCAGGATACCTGAATCTAGCAGTCAAGAATGCCACAGCTCAGTGGCCAGTACAGCAGACACCCTCCAGTCACTGGCATTCCCAGACAGCTTCCTCCAGAGCTGGCACTGCTGTTTGCTATTAGGCAAGGTGAATTATTTAGGCAGCTTTAAGGAAAACATGTCAAGCCAGATGTGGAGGTGGGTGAGAAGAGAAACAACCGCCACAGCTGAAGCTGGACAGCAGGACTGGCCGATGCTAAAGGGGATGATGTGGAGAAAAAGCTGGGCTGACAACCAACCTTTTGAGGCAACTAACCCAGCATCGGCAGAAATGGAGACCCAGACCTGCTCCCTCACGCAAAGCTGCTCCCGAGGGAGGTATTTCCAACAGTCCCAGTCTATCCGCACTTCGCCATCACAACACGTCCCGCAGACCCCACAAGCACATCCTAAGCCTCTCCCTTCCACGAGACCTTCTGCCATCTGAGTGGGCAAGCAGAAGGCATGGTGTACGGAGTCACCCTGGCAGCAGACAGACGAGGATGAACACCCCAGCTCCATGTTTAACCACTGTCAGAGGCCCTGTGTGATACATGAAACCGTCTTCAAGCTCGAGAGGCTACCAAGAGTGGAAAGAACTCAGTGAGTAACAATGACGTTCAGAGCAAGCAGGAAAAGAAAAAGCAGGCACTCCACACTGCCTTACCCAAATCCACATGCAGAAAGCAGGGCCTGCCAGGAGACGCTCTGCACGCCGTCAATCCAGCCGGCATTTACTGCAACAAGCAGACATTTGGATCCAAGCTGCTGCTCCCTAACAGCAGCTGAGAGCAAGTGGCATCCATCAGCATCATAAATCCTATGGCCCCAGCACTATGAGGACTCAGAGAGGCACCAGCACATTCAGGAAGAGAAGCTGCACGGATTTGCCAGGGGCACCACCGCAGGAAGGGCTGGTCCCCTCTGCTCAGCAGGGAATGCTGCCCTGGGGTTGGGGGCTCCAGAGCAGATGCCTTCCTGCAGCTCCCAGTGCCAGCACTACCAGAGCCTGAGGCCTGGTGGGAGATGGTCCCTATCCCTGGCAAGCTGTGGTCCCGCCATGGTCCCATTTAGATCTGCCTGTAGCTCACAGCCAGCTTTGCTTGGCTCAAAGCACCTCACTGGGCTCCCCAGAGAGCGAGGAGGGTGGTATTGAGGAAGGATGAGAGAAGCAGCCCACAGTCTGTCTCCCTGAAACTGCTGCTGCAGGTAGCCCAGGGCTGCTGGGAACCAGCACCACATCAGCAGCCGCCATCCTCCTGCCGTGGCAACCCTCGGGTCACCCACCCAGGGGGGCCCGTCAGACCCCTGGCAGCCTCCAGGCCTCCACACTACCACAAATCCCCACTCCCTCCTGGGGAAGCACCTTGCACCACACCTGCATCCTGCCCTCCCAGCACTAAAGGGGCTGCATGCAGCCCAGCAGGGCAGGAACCATCCAGCAGTGCCGGGGGCACAGCCATCCTGCAGCTAGGCAGGCGGGCAGTGGGATGGCAGAGCCCATTCTGCACCACTGCAGAAAGGCCACGCTCACCCAAAGACACCAGCATGCGCAACAGAATACAGACTTACTGGAATACAGATTTCCAGAACTTCTACTAGCCCTCCAGATGAGAACCCAAAGTGCCTCAAGCCACAGGAAGGTCTGTGCACCCAAAAAGCTGCTATCAAGCTTCAGCTTGAGCTGGACAACAGCCAAAGTTAAAAAAACCCAGCTTCTAAGATGATTTTGAAGTGGGTAAAGTGTGCCCTCTGCTCCTCAGGGTTCTAGTGTGGGTGCTGTAGCAACAGGTAAGGAAGCCAGAGGTTTAACTTCTTCAGAAAGCTGCATTCCCAAAGCTGCAGGGATTGTGTGCATGGAAAATCCCAGCTTTGTGCTCCTTCTGCAAGCAAGCTGCAAAGGAGCCTCCCCCCCACCTCCAGATTTAACATCTTTTGGCATCAAAACATCAGGACAGTTGCACTTTCCGTCTCTGGGTTCTGCCTGGGAAGCGCCGTGGTAAGAGAACGTAGACTGCAGCTCCCAGACCTTCGCTGGGGTCCAGGAGGCACCCAGGGCTCCACAAAGGCTTCTTTGTACGAGCACTTCAACTAATGAGGGCTCTGGCACAGCACTAAGCAAGCTGAATGCCAAATCCCTTCCTCTACAGTTCGAGTCGCACTGCAGTCAGTAAGCCTCGGGATCCACTCTGATCCTCTCTGATCCATCCCGATCCTCTCTGACGCTCCTTGGCTGGCAGCAAGCTCCAGCCCTGAGCACAGCAGTGGCCCAGGGCCCTCCCAATCCTCAGGACTTCTTCCAGCCCAGGTGTGTTTGGTTTGCTGGAGAACAACCCAAATCCAGTTTTGGAAAGTCTCCTCCACCCCCAAAGTGGGCAGAAATTTGTCAACAGTTCCCCATGGCCCATTATCCCTGGGGTCCTGAGCACACACCTCCAGGACTGCACTGTGCAGCTTGGTGGTCCTGCCCTCAAAAACAGAAAGTGAAAAACGCAAGCCAGTGCCTTCCCCCTCACTCTGAAACCTGAGGCACAGCCCAGCCAGGAAATGCAGACCAGGCTCAAGCCTGCAGTGCCCACCATCAGCATCACAATGATCATGGAATCACGTAATTATTTTGGTTGGAAAAACCCTCTGAGACCGTCAAGTCCAACTGTTTCCCCAGCACTGTCAAGGTCACCATTAACTCACTTACTCAAGTGCCAAATCTGCATGTTTGTTAAATCCCCCCAGGGATGAGTACTCCATCATTGCCCTGGGCAGCCTGTGCCAAGGCTGGACAGCCCTTCCCATGAAGGGATCTTCCCAATATCCGACCTGAACCTCCCCTGGCACAACTTGAGGCCGTTTCCTTTGGTCCTGTCCCTTGCTCCCTGGGACCAGAGCCAGATCCCCAACTGGCTCCACCCTCCTGTCAGAGAGACGTCAGGAGTGCGAAAGGCCCCACGGAGCCTCCTTTTCTGCAGGCTAAGCCCCTCCAACTCCCTCAGCTGCTCCTCCTATGACTTGTACTTCAAAGGTCACCTCATCTTCAGGAAGCCTCAAAGCTTCAACTTACCACCAGGATGAAACCAACAACCAAAAATCAAGCCCATCAAGACACATTCCCCTATATGCCATTGTGTCACCAGGCCCAGATGATGCAGCGAGAAGGGATCAAGGCTCCCGGCACCAGGTGCCCAAGGCACCACCCACATGATGCCTTTGCTGCTCAACCCAGCAGCCAGCCAACAAACCCACCCCCCTTCTCTGCAGCTGGAACTCCACCAGCCCCACCAAGACACTCTGCCCCTCTACCTGCCGGGGAGAGCCTTGCTCTTTTCCAAGCTCGCTCTCTTCAGGAGGGTTTTTAGCCTTCCTTTTTGTGTCCCGAGTTATTTACAGAGCTGTTCGACAGCGCCAGCCTACTGACATTAGGCAAACTGAAATGCCACCACCAGCTTGCAGAAGAGTGTTGGAGTCCCGGCACCGGGGGCTACATTTCACTGCTGCTGGGATACTGAGGTCAAGGACAGCAGGACATGCTACCGTCTGGAAAAGACCCCTGGGATCTTTATTGTTTGCATAGAGCTTATACAACCTTGGGCTTCAGAGGTCTCCCAAGACCTACAGGCAGCCACCCAGGCTCCCCTGGGAAGGGGGGATAAGGCCAAAGGAAACCAATGGGATTGAGCTGTGGGAACAGAGGACAAGGTGGCCTCTCAGATCCCTGCACCACCAACACAACCTGGCCCAATCCAGGTAGTTTTCCACATTAGGCCCCTTTTGGTGAACACTGCAACATTAAACCAAGCAAACAGCAATTGCTTTTTTACTTAAGAATTGGGCACATGCTGTCCCTTGGTTTCCAGCCCTGGGATTTTCTGCATGCTGAGAGAAAAATTTATAGGTTTTAATTTAGTTATTTTTGGTCCCAGGACCTAATTTTGGAGCTCAGTACCTTGGTAGGGCAACCAAAAGCCTTAGCAGTTCAGTGAAGGACAGGGAAACTGGCACTCTGCTGCTGATCTCAGCCACCCAACCAGAGGAGCCCGGTTCTCCGTGAAAACACTGGAAAATTGGACCCTGGCTAGTTCCTCATCATCTGCAAAAGGCTTGGGAGTGACAAGGGCTGCACCAGAAAGGACTAAAGGATTCCACCCTCAGCTCAAGTGTTTCAGGCCTTTGAAAGGATGCTTCCTGAGCAGTTGAGTTCCCACCACAACGGGAGAAGGCATATGGATTAAAATAATTCTCCCAGCAGGAACCACAGCCTCTCTCCGTTGCAAAAAAGACTCCACTTAGCAAAGATGACTAAAGTTACATTTCCCTGCTTCCCTCAGTATTACCTGGACACATTCCTCCCAGAAACCAAACACAACAGCACTGCGAGTGCAGTGCTGCAGACCCTGAGGGCCAAAAGCCTTGGTGACACATAAGGAGCCAAGGACATACTGAGGCATGTTAGCAGAAGGAGGTCTCATCAGCACAGAGCTTCCATGAAGCTCTTGCTCCCACCTGCAAAAACTGTCAGCGCTGGGGAGAGCTGGGAAGGGAGGAAAAGGGGTTGGAGCGGTATCACTTTACTGCAGGAGGTACCATGTGGCTGGAAGAGGATTTCATGGCCTCACTGCAAAAGCAGGACAGCCAAGGAGAAAAGAAACAGGGTAGGAGGCAGAGAACACCAACGGGTCCAAACATGAGCATGGGGATGGCCCTCAGAACACTGGAGAATCATATAGGACCAGGAGCACAAGGATGCTCAAGTGAGAAACAAGCATGAAAATTATGACTCTTCAGCCCAAAAACAGGCTGAAAGGGGAAAATGGACACAGTAGAAGAACCCTACAGAGGGCAGAGAAGGGGACTGAGGACCCACTCAATGCCTCTTCACCTGCATGGAGAAAACAGTCACACACGGCAGTGCTGCGTGGCAGGGACCTGCTGCAGGATGCTGCTGCAGAGCCCCCCAGGCATGTGAGGGCTGAAATTCAGAAAGAAAAGGGAAAATAATCCCCCCAAAGAGCTGAAGGATCAAGTGCTCAGAAAACCACTGAGCCACTATGTACCAGAGCAGGGTGAAAGCACAGAGAAAGTATCACTGCACGCTCATTCTGTTCTTCTCCTCTTCCCCCAGCATCTGCTGCTGATGGAGACAGGACAGGGGGCCAGATGGAGCTCGGCTGTATCAGGTCAGGCCGTTCTCTGAGCACTGTCTGACTCCTGCTCATGACAGGCCTTGGCCGTGCCGGAGGAATTCCCTGTGCACAGCCCCACGTGCATAAGAGGAATCGGAACCAGGACAGACTCTCCTTAAATATGGATCAAGATCAGCTCCTTTCTGGG
Organism: Oreocharis arfaki; assembly: GCA_013398015.1. NCBI lineage: Eukaryota > Metazoa > Chordata > Aves > Passeriformes > Paramythiidae > Oreocharis > Oreocharis arfaki. Next base: position 23,055 of record VZRR01011381.1, read on the forward strand.
TCAGGCTGAAAGAACAGCACGGACTCTGAAGTGAGCTCATCAGGAAAGTGCAGAGGGGCAGTGGGGAAGGAAGCCAGTTTAACTGGCTTCTGGTCTGGACAGTCCCAGACAAAACTGCTGAGCACCCAAGGGTTCCCCTCCCTTCCGAATGGAAAAGGCTTGAGAGGAGAAAGCCTGGGACAATGCAGCCTCTGAGACAAACAAAACCGGCCTCGAAGTCAGCAGCAGGCAGCAACAGCTCCTCTTCACAGCCCTGCTACCCCACAGAGGGTGACCAGCAGTGAAATTCCTGTCCTTGGCACCCCAAGGAGGATGCAGCCATGCCAGGAAGCCCATCCTGCAGGCACCTCGCAACAAAACGCCATCTGGGCTTCCAGCAAAGCCAAGCCGTTGCTAAGTCGAGTTAGATTCACACAGGCGCCTCATGGAAATTTCCCAGAGCACTGCTGTGTCATCCCAGGGACACTCCCAGTGCATCTCACAAAGGGTTAACCCCAGGTCGCCTGGGGCTCTGCGAATGGGAGTGGTGGGTCTCAGGAGAGAGCTGGGACGTTAGGAGTCAGCTCACCAGATTAATGCATTTCAGTTCAATTCTACTCTGCTTCTCACCAGCCAGCAAGCCAGCGAGCACACCAGGGATTTTTGTAGGTCACTGCTGAGCCCCAACACCCACTCCCAAGGATAGCAGAGCAATGTCAGGGAGACCAGCCCCGGTGGCAGGGCTCACCTGGACCAGATGACTGGGGCGGTTAGGGTGGCCAGGGCTCTGCTGCTCAGCAGCAGCCTGTTTGCCTCCTTCCTTGGCACAGTGGCACTGTGTGCATAGGGTGAGTGGAGTCCCTTCCCCAGTTACAGACTCCAGAACACCTGAAGGGTCTCCTTCAAGGCCCCACAAAGCAGTGGTGGAGCCATGACAAGCCCCCTCCTCACCTCAGCCCACTCCTCCAGCTGTCTCTTCCCTCTCCACGCCACAGAAGGCGAATGGCTGAGGCCACAGAGACCCCGGGGTTTCATTCTGCTCCGCATGCTACTGTGCCAGATCGCTCAGCAGCAGCCAAAGCCTGCCTCAGGAACGAGGCACTGCATATCCTCCTGGGCCCACCTGGCATGGTGTTCCGTGTCCCACCGGCCCTGTTTCCAGCCCTGGCTGTGCTGTCCACACCCAAAGATCCTCCTCTCAGAGACCTCACCATCATGCACAGGCTTCCAGGACTGCCCTTCCCAGCCTCCTGCCACTACCTCTTGCCCATACATGGAGTAAGGGAAGGGACTCATAGAACAGGGGGATGAGAGCTTCCCCCCCCAGTTCATACTGGGAGAAAGCAAGGAGCAGAGGGAAGCCAGGAACCAAAGTCATAAAGCACAAGCACAGGCCGGGCTGTGCAGTGCCACACGTGGGCTGCCAGGCTCTATTTTAAATGCTGTGTGGCAAATATATGCAGGATGGAATCCAAGCTGGGGGAAGGGGAGGGTGCTGGGCAGCAGAGGTGTTCAAAATTAGGAGCTGAGCTCAGGCAAGGATGGCTTCTGGGAGCAGACGGGGAAGAGCCAGAGCTGGGACTGTGCAGCTGCAATGCCAGGAAGAACAACCCTGTGGTGAGGTGTGAGGAGGGCTGTGCCCTGCTACCCTCCTGGCAAGGCAGGGACAGCAAGAGAGCTGCGACAGCCAGGGAAGGATGGCTGCAACACCTGGGGCAGCTGCAAGGGGAGCCTGGCTTCTTCGTGGCACAGAGACCTCTGTCCCCCTTGGCACAGCTCCTGGCACGAGTGTCACCCAAAGACACCTCAGCCCTCAGTGTATTTACAGGGCAGAAAAGAGGAATCAATTCGCCTGCCTTTCACAAGTGGTGAAGGTGAAGGACTTGGGGAGACCTGGCCGAGCCCCAAACTGAGCCCTGAAAACCTCCACACCCGCAAAAATTGGCTTGATTCATCTGGATCGACCCTGAAAAAACTGCTGCCATCTCAGTGTGCTTCGCAAGATGTTCCCAACCAGCACCCCAGCATCCAGGCGCAGCGCGAGGCTCTGATGGGAGCTGGCAGATCTGGGATGGTACCTGCCCTACATTTCCAGAGCCGTCAGGTTGACAGAATGAGCAAGTTTTTATATAGATTTTGGTGGCAGCGGTTTTCTTCACCAGCGGCTGGAGGGGTGGGGGGGGAAGGAAGGGAGATGGAAAATATTTTTGTTTAAGCTCTTTTCTGCATTCCTGCTGCCAGAGTTGTGCATTACTCATGCGCCCCTTGCACCCAGGCTGGTAGCTCTGGGTTTTGCTCAGAAGGAAGGGGCTGTGGAGAATGAAGCAGTCGGTTAAATTATTAATATCTGTCGGGGTTGCCCGCCCGGCCCCCACTGCCTTTCTGGGGGCTCCAGTGCCCTCCAGAGGCATCGAGACCAACTACAGCCCCATGACAAACCCGTGGGCTGCTCTGCCCTACTTCAAGCCTGCAGCCACCCCATTCTCCTGGTCTAGAAACCACTAGAGGCTCCTGGGACCGGGACGGGGCCTCCTGCAGCCGGTCTCACGCACCACATGTTGAAACTGGGCAGGTGCCAAGGGGCCTGCAGGTGTTCCACCCCACCAGCGAGTTTGGGGGGGGTGGGAGCAGTAAGAGAAGAGGGAGAAGAGCCCATTGGGGAGGGCAGAAGCTGCAGCAGCAGCTGTATTCAGCTGAAGGCACCTTCTTCTCATGGCAACATCCAGGGGAGAGCTGCCATGCAGGGCTTGGTGTTCAATGCCACAGCTGCAGGCTGCAAAACAGCACCTGAGTGTCTGAGGTCTAACAGGGGCCACTCTCCAGCAGTGCCAGGACACACTCAGAGGGTGGCACATGTGATGGTCGAGTTTTAACCAGGCTCTCACCACACACAGCAGAAACGATTCCTGTTGGCTCCAACATACTTGCTGTCAGACCCATCCTGCTCCCACACAAGCCCCCACCTTCCTTCCTGATCCCTCCAGTTTCCTTCCTGCAGCCCTGACATTTGTTTTCAGGCAGCTGAACTCTCCTCACACCAGCTGCTGCCCCACAACAAAAGTCCTGAGGTGAAACTTCACAGGGAAAACCACAGCAAACGTGGCCTGCACAGGGCCAAGCAACTGGCACTCAGCCCAGCCCAGCTCCTTCTGCTCACAGCTTCACTGGGCCTCTAGTCTCTCTTCTCCACTGGGAGAAAGCTGAGCTGGACACCTAGGCCACTGCTGTGCATTTTGGCAGGGCTTTTTTTGACTTGCTAATTTTGCCCAGGGATCAGTGGCAGACTGGCAGCCCCAGGGACAATCCTCCTTTTACCAGGAGAGCTCCAGCACAGGCATTGCAGGTGATTCCACTTTTTGGCTTCTGGCTTATCTCTATCCTGCGGGATGCACATCAGTTACACGTTGAGTCCTTTCTCCTCCTCCCATCGGACCATGTGACTCACCAGGCACTTGCCAGTCCCCTTTCCTCCTCCCCCAGTGGTGGCCACGCTCAGGCCTTTCCCCATCAGGACCTCCAGCCAAGGCTGCAGAACCTGACTCCACCATTGTCCCAGAACAATGGAACCATGGAACATCCTGAGCTGGAAGGCATCCATGAGGATTACTGAGTCAGACTCAGTTGGCCTTGCACAGGACAACTTCAACAATCCCACCGTTTGCCTGAGAGCATCGTCCAAATGCTCCTTGAGCTCTAGCAGCCCTGAAGCCGTGACCAAGTAGTCTGTTCAAGTGCCCAGCCACCCCCTGGGGGAAGAACCAAACCACTCCACTCCTGCCATGTATCATTCCACTGCTCCCAAGATTTTGGTCCCCAGACTGTCCCTTCCATATGCCAAGGGTCAACAGCCCCTAAGTCTGAGCTCTGAATTCTCTCTGCCCCTCAGGGGCACCAGCTATTGCAGTCCTTCCAGGATCTGGGGTTCTTCCAGTGGTCCACTTCCTTCCGGCAGCTTGCTCTTTCCCATGACGTGTCCAAAACCGGCTGGGAGGACGGGGATCACCAGCCCAAGCTTCCCTCCTCACCAAGCACCAGTGGGACAGCAGGGACGGGCCACAGCAAAGCCCCACAATGACCAGGACACTTGTGGTGATCAGAGAGGGGCGGCACAGCCATCACATGGGGTCTGACCACAGAACACACCAGGGAGGGGAGGAGGAGATGCAGTCTGCACAGCCAGCTCACAGCATCACTCCCCCAACTTGGTCAGCAAAGAAACACAGGAACTTGAACCTCAGTGGGGCATGAGGCCCTGAGCAAGGGTTGGGCAGCTCTGCCTCGGCCCAGGGTCAAGGTGACGCCCAAGGAAGGACGAGTGAGCCCTGTACAGGACCTGCACTCGGGTACACGATTCAGAGAGGCCACGCTGGCCCTCCGGAGCTCACGTCTTGCTGCTCAGTAGACAGAGTCAGGCTGGAAGTGTCCCAGAAGCCATGGAAGGACTTTGACACAAGGACATTACTGCACAAATGGAGGCTGCTTGGCACTGCTCGAAAGCCACCAAGCCTGGCTAAAGAGAAAACTCTGCAGCACTTGCTCGATCTTCAAAGCTGGCCCTGCTCTGAGCCAAGGGCTGGGCCAAAGACCTCTAGAGGGCTCCAAACCCATTTTCTGCTGCAGCTGCCTGTCACACAGCCAGGCCTGCCAGTACCAACTTGCAGGTATTGCAGGTATCCGTGCACACTCCCAGACGGCCGCTGGGATGTCTCCCAGCACACCAGGGAGTCCAGCACTAACAAAAAGGTTGCAGGCTGGTGCCAGGACTTCCATGTGAGCCTTAGCAAGTGCCAGAAAAGGGACAGTGTTCACCACAGCCAATTTGTGGAGGAGCCACACAGCCCAGCCCAGCTTTGTGGGGCCATGTACAGGATATGCCACCTCCCCTGCTCAGAGCAGAGTGGGAAACCCTGAACCACCCACAGGACAACAACTCCCGCCCTCCTATGGGGAGTTACACAATGCCTCCGGCCTTGGAAGCCTGCAGGGGAAATCCTCACAGCCTCCCGAAGGGCTGAGTGCCTGCAGAGGAAGGTCAAAACCCAAAAAGGGCTGTGCAGGGAACAGTGGAACCCTGTCCACGGTTTTGCCTCCCCCCGCCAGGAGCACGAAGAAAGTAAGAGACCCTTACGTGGGCAGCTCTGCTGGGGCAGCAGCCCCCGAAGGCTCCATTGACACAGGGCTGGGGGCTGCAGCACCCTGGGCTGCGGCTGATTCCTGTGTGCCTGCAGCTCCCCCGGCATCTGGTGCTGGGATGTGCTCCGTTGTCTCCACCTCAATCTCCTGAGCCGCAGGGCACAGCTTCACCCTCTCAGCGGCTGCAGCTGCCTCCTCCTCCTCCTCCTTCTTCCTCAGCTTTGCCTCCAGCTCCCGGCGCCTCTTCTCATCATCCTGCCTGGCCATCCGCTCAAACACTCGGAACGCCTGGGAGAGAAAGAGCAAACCGAGTGAGCAGCACTGTCAGCTCAGCCTGGGATGCCGAGAGGAGGAAAGGAGCAGCATCACACACTTGGGGCACCTACTCCGTCCTGCCCTTCCTCTCTCCGCACCACATAGCTACCTCGAGCTGCTTGAGTCACCAACAAAAACAGCTGGTGACTCTTTGGAAAGTTCCATGGCCACGTCAAGCACACCTCAGAAACTCCTGGAGGCATTTTGGAATTGTTTCTAGGATTGTGTTCTCGCAGCCAACCTCACCCCAGCCTGGGAAGAGAGCTGGTTACTCCAGGGAAAAGCAGAGCGGTGAGATTCAGCTCTTGGCTGGGAGGCGGTTCCAAGGGAGCCTCCCCTTACCCCATATTCCAGGGCTCACCCAGGGACCATTTGCAAGCCTGGACTCAGACAAAGTCTCCAACAGGCAAATAGGATGAGCTGCCCCAGGAGAAGCTGCAAGGCAACTGGCCTGGCGCTGGCTGTGCCAAAACAGACAGGTGCAGGAGAAGATGTGATCCCAGGAGATGTAATCCTACCCCGCAGCTGGCTTCTGGCCATGCCTGTCCAGTGCAGGCTGCAGGTCAGAAATGAAGCCCACAACTGCATCTGCAGCAAGGGGTGATGGCAACTCAGACCCTGCACCTACTTGAAAGGGCTGCAACTTCTCCCACCTGAGTGCCAGGGCTTTGGCACTGTAAACACGAAACGTGCGCAAGCATAAAACACAGCCCTCCTTCACCTCCCAGGAATATTCTGGAAGCAGATTTGTTTGATTTGAGCCTTCCTCTGGGTCCAGGAGGTGCAGGACAAAGGACATGGCCCAGGGAGGGCTCCTGCAAGCGCAACCACAACAGGGCAGAAGCTTGTGCCACTCACCTTGGCCTCTCTCCCCAGGCAGTGAGCAGACGGGAGGATGTGGGAGAGGTGAGTGCCAGCCCGGCACGGATCATGCAAAGCAACACCTCAGAACTGTGTCCCCTGGGCTGCAGTCGAGCCAGGCTTAGGAGGAACGAGCCCTTTCCACACTATCCCCACACTCTGGGTACCTCTGGCTGCAATCATGAGGCCACCAGGACTAACACCTTCCCATGGCAGGAATGCTACACCTCCTTCCTTGTGCCCAGCCCCAAACAGTCCGAGGGGGACATCAGACAGGAACCCCATCAGCACTGCCCCTCTGCCCAACAGTTTGAGCTCCATGCCGTCCCTCTGCAGCCTGAGCCCCTCTGGGGTCCCCCTAATCCAGAGAGGCCAGAAGGGGCTACCTCGAGGGGTGATGAGGACCCCCATGTGCCACGGGGCACTGCAGGGAGAGGCAGGACCCCTGTCCCCCCACCCGCATCACGCCAGGCCTGACGTGCCTAGGAAGGAAAACTCACCCAGTCCGAGCGAACACCCTAAACCCAGCCTCACTCTAAGTTTTACGAGCTCGTTTCCTCCTTGCCAATGAAAATTAATAACAGGCCAGAAGACCCCAAGTCAAAGCTGCTCCAACACCGAACCAGGCAGGTCACAGGTTTTGCCCCCTCCCGTCCAGGAGGGACCTCTCGCCAAGCGGAGCCCAGACCTACTTCCCCCCACGACTCCCGGGTCCTCATCTGCCTCCTGCCTCTCTCTGGGCTCTCTGCTCCCACGGCTCCTGGCGGCAGCTCCCTGAGTTGAGTCCACCCTGGCCCGGTCACCCCGGGGTCAAGCTCTGAGCAGATGCCGCACCCCGGCTCTTCCCACCGGGTTCTCGCAGTCCTCGCCTGCCCCCGGGCCTCCCCATCTCCTTACGAGGGTGACGCTTCCCCCCGCTTCAAGAGACCTCTCCTGCCTCCCTCTGCGCTCCTCTAGGTAGCGTCGGTGCCCCGAGGGCTGCTCTACTGCCCGACCCCCGCCCCGGATCCCCGGCCCTGCCCGGACCCAACCCCGCCGCCGGCCCGACACGAACACCGCCCGGCCGGGGAGCTCGGTTCGGCTCGGTCCCACAGCACGGACAGTGCCGGCCACCAGCACAGCCAGGCCGCGTCATCCCCCCCAGGCCCCACCGGTACCTGCAGGGCCATGGCCTGTGCCGCGCCGGGCGGGAAGCCCAGGCGGTCTCCGGGCCGCAGGAGGAGCCGATAGAAGTCGGTCTTGCGGTAGAGGAAGCCGAAGAGGATGCGTAGGAACTCCTCCACGTTGCCGACATGCTGCAGGATGCCCAGAAGCGCCTGGTCGTACATGTCGGTGAGCGCGGCCTCCATGGTGGCCCCGGGCCCGCTGTCACGGCAACGGGTTCGGCCGCGCTTCCGGTCCGCCCGGAACCCGCCCCGCGCACATGTATTCCGACCTACCCGGAGGCCCCTCCCGCCCCGCTGGGGGTTCCAAGGCATTCGGGGTCCCCCGTGGCACCGCTGAGACCTCCTGTCGCCTCCCAGCACCAGGGGACGCCCAGACCCCC
>VZRR01011386.1:0-35660 GCA_013398015.1 Oreocharis arfaki
GGAGCCCCCGGGGGACCCCGGCACCGAGCGCGGGCCGGGGGGGCTCCGGCACCGCTGCCAGCGCCGCGGAGCCACGGGGGCGAGGGGCAGCCCCGGCAGCGTCCCGGAGGGGCGGGCGGGACGCCCCGGCCGACAGCGGGGCCGACAATAGCCCGTTCTTGCTGCTTTCTGCCCTAAAGCCGTAAGGGGCGGTTCCAGTTGCAGCGCACTGTTTGCGGAGCCGGCTACTACTGCGCGTAGTGGAACCGAGCCCAAAATAAACTCTGCTGACAGTCCCAACACACGACGGGTGGAGAAGGAGCTATAGAGCGAGAAACTCCGTGTTTGTGTGAGGAGAAACAGAGTTTTACCCACTCGTTCATCAAATAAAGAATCCACTTGAATAACTAGTTCTAACACACTTCTACAATTTGTTTGGTATTAACTTTCCAGGATTTCCTTGTTATTAAAGAGGCTGGTTGCATACAAGGAAATCGGTAAGTGTGCCCTGCTGACTGAAACCAGCCCAGTGTGGCTCTAGGGCCACAGGCTCCCTTGGCTCTCTGAAAAGAGCTGTTTCCTATAGGGCAGCTGCCAAATGGTTAAACTGGTATTCGTGGCTGACCATAATTGCTGGTTGGCTCAGAAAAAAGAGCTGTTATTTTTAAGGATGGAGCGGTAAGACTGAGAAGCCACCCCGTACTGTTATGGGCTGGTCGTAACTGTCACCCTATTATGATAGCCAGAAGAAACAGTTGCCCTCTTTAAGGAACAGATAGTGAAAAGAAGCCTCCACCCTGGGCTGAGCCGCTGTCAGGCAGCAGGGTTTACCAGATACTGCCCCGTAGAAGCGCTTATGGCTATAACAACATATGGTCACAGGTTGCCTTTGCCGGAAGAGATCAAAACAAAACGACTGATGAGACACACAAGAGTGCCAAGCTCCTGCTGACAGATCCACTGGGAAGCATGCAGAATTTCACCCAGGATTTTAGCCAAAGTCCTGCCTGGATTTCTCCCTTAGGGTACATCTCAGGCAGTCTAGCAAGCACCCAAATCCAATTGTTATCCATATGCTTATAGAGACCTTACAGCTGTGTCCTTGGGCTTTTCAAAGCATATATGATAAAATCAGTCTTACTAGCCTCTTGCCCTAGTTCTACCTTCTAAAACCAAAAGTGTAAAACAAGGGGTTCATTCATAAACATTAATGAGGTTACCTGAGGGACTGTATTCTGTAGCATCATCATAAAATAAGACAAGCAATACTACTGCAGGATAATCTCTTTGTAGCTGACAAACATCCCTCTCACCTATTTTTAGGGATACTTTCAAGTGTTCCAAACTAGTTGAATAATTAAGGCTTTTTTCTTGGCTCTTGAGTTGCACAGTTTTGTATTCTGGAGCACTTTCTTCCTCAAACCACAATGTCCCCCTCCAGAGCACACCAAGCAGAGAGCACTACTAAGGGGATGGACAGAAGCTGGCTTAGGAGAGGCACCTGGCATCAAACACGCAGTCCCATAGTCATCTCCACAGCATCCCCCTGATTTCTCATCAGCCAAGGGAAACATTCCCTAAGATGCTTGTTCTAGGAAGGCCAGGAAAGTTTTGACAGCTGGCCAAGGGGCAAAGGAGATATTTTGCTAGCTGAGAGACAGCTGGGTTGGAGGTTTTATCCTAGCACTCGCAGCATGCTTTTGAAAGCAGAGGAGGGCTGAGTAGCAAATGGGTGAACATAACCCCCAGAGGGAAAGCTTCCACTCACCCCCAGAACCACCACTGCTGCAATTCTCCTGCAGTGCCCTCAGCCCCACACGTTGCCAAAGCACCTGGCCCCTGAGTCTGGGTCCTTTCCTGCCATGCACCAAGAAAACAACCCAGAAAGTTGGCTGAGCAAATCTAATCCTCTTCCAGGCCATGCAGTCCCCCTTTCTCATGCAGCTCACCTGTCCTCTCCTGGCCCCTCTTGGAGACAAGGCAGCTCACTAACCCAGCAAAAAGTAAACAAAGCCCAAAATTCTGCCTCCTTTTATGCTAGGTTAGTTTTCTGCTGGATTAGTGGACTGAACCAGTGTACCAAGGCATCAGGTGAGTACCAGAGCCAAGGCAAAGAAAGGCATGTGCAGAAGGATACAGCCAGGAGTAGGGACACTCCCAAGTGCGTGTTTGGTAAATTTTGGGAGTTCTAGGGTTGGGGTTTTTTGAATATTACATATAACCATGTATTTGCCTATAGGAAGCGTGAGAAGAAAACCACAGCTAAAAGAAGCTTTAGGATGCCTGGCTTTTGGAACAGCAGACAGCAATGTTTGCACTGATGCTAGGGGAGCTCAGTACATATTTCTGTACCTTCCTTTCAAAAAGTCCTGACCTGATCCCCACTAGGCAGGATTTATTTTCCAAACACATGCCACATTTTTAAGCAACTGTCAGCCATACCCTACATCCTACAGCAGGGACCCAGGTCAGGCAGTATCCTGAATATAAGGACTGAGGCCTAAAATACTGGTCAAAGTTCCATAGGAAGCAGACAGCTCTCAGTACTTGCAGTAGCTTGTTGTGGAGAAGATGGATGGCAAAGACCTGTCCCAGGCAGAATCACCAAACACTGAAGGCTTCTGGCCCATGGACATGATGTTGGTGCTGTCCAAGACACAGCAGAGGTACAAACAGCTGATACATGCCGTTACCTGCCAAGATGGAACAGCATCTTCTCTTCCACTGGAGATGATGGAACAGGGAAGCGCCTGTGAAAAAATCTGGAGTCACTGAGGACTCCTCCAACAAATCAGTGGACTACATAAATATACTTTAAATTCAGGAAAATCATCCGCAAATGAAATTGCCTTCTCCTGCTCCCTGTAATTGCCTGAAGTCTAGAGGAAGTTCACATATTCTTCAGCCAACAGCCCCATCTCATCTGAACATTAGTGACAGCTTGGTGGCATTGGCCTTCTGACAGCTCTGTCTTTCTCCCATCGTGCCAGAGGGCCAGCAAATTAAGGCCCACTGCATACTTAAGCTGTTCAGAAATAAAGGGCTGAAAAGGACCAGAGCCATAACTGGGCATTGTGGAACACTGATCACTACTGATCAGCTCCACAGCTCATCCAGCCATTCTCACAATGTTCCTCCACCATCTCATTCCCATCAGTGAGACCATGAATGCCTTGGAAGGATCATGGAGGACAACAACTGTGTGTTAAAGATTAGGCCACAAGACCTTTAACAATCTTCCCAGTACGAATCCAGATTGTCTTGATTAGGAAGTTAGCCTGACATTAACAGGTGCTCGAGCTTTTGCTGCTTACACTGCTCAGCACCTGGGACGATTTCAGCCGAAGCAATGTGATGTCCTTACTGGGTTTGTCTAATATTGGTCAGAGCATGTTGTGCTTGTTGTGTCAGATATCTTCATCATGGGCAGCATCACCTGCTAGCAGCTAGGAAGAGGCTGGTGTGGACTCACACATTGAAATTTTAAAGCATCTCAGTGAATTGGAAGTACACCAGTCACAGAAAAATTACTTTGGCCTTCAATACAATGATATCCCCAAAATGAACCATTGTGCTGAAAAGCTTCCCAAACACACACCATAATTTCCAGGAGGAATAAAATTTACCTGGTTCTTGTTTTGGAGGGGCAGCTCAAATACACAGTGCATTGTCAAAGCAGTTCCCTTACTGAGGGGCTTCTTGGACTCAGATTTGGCAGCATTACTGGGAATAGCCACATAAGCTCCTCTGGTCTGTAGCATATATGCTTGGATATGTGCTATTTCACCCCATCAGCCTCCGCTTTTCAGTGCTGATACCTGAATTTCCACCTTTTTTATCTGTCAGCTGATGCAGGTATCAGAAAGCCAAGAAAGTCTGCAGGGGCAAATAGCTGCAAGTGGGTACCAATACAGCACCAGTCCATTTGCTCTTTGCCCACCTTTGGAATATGTTGAGCCCATGCCTGGGGGGTTAAATCAGAAGCACCCATGCTGTTGTGCTCCTGACCATGGCACTGGGGAGCTTATTCAAGGCAAGGAGTACAGGCACCTTCAAGAAATCTCACAGGAAAGCTGTCTGCAGTCCTCCTGAGACAAGAAGTAATTTTCTGAGGCCTTACAGGCCACAGAATGCCATGGGTCACAGAAAAAATAGAAGTCTCCCAAGAAGAAACACGCTTGCTGTTCACAGGGTGAGGAAGTTCAGGAAAACATTTGTGATAAATATTCAGCTCTCTCAGGTATGCAGCTTGGTTCCCATGAGATGCTGCTTCAAGCAACCTGGACATCCAACATCAGCACACTAAAGATGGGCTCACAGCCCTGGCAGAAACACCAGGTCAGGGACATCTCCTCTGTCACAAGGGTTTAGCTACAAGGCAGGTGCCAGCACAAGACGCCCTCCACCAGCCCCACTCACGGCCCCTCCCGAGGCTGGGACCACAGGATGGTTCACAGACAGCTGAGCTCCCTCTCAGCAGCCCTGTAAGATGGTGCTAGCATGGGCACAGCAGTCCCAGCACATCATCAGAGGTATCAAACCATCCTGCCCTCAGCCACTCATTCCATTGTGGTCACTGAGCTGCAGTTCCAGCAGGATAATTATAACTGCATTTGGTGCTTCCACTTCTGTCTGCATTGCATCCCTTCACAACCTGTACCCACTGGCAAAACTCTCTAGTGAAGACTTGACCCGAATGAAAAGGCTGATATAAATACATCCGTAGGGTTCTGCCAGCAATTAGGAGTAAGGATGGGGGGAAATCCCTCCTAGGAATCTAACAAAGCCAGGAAACCTTTTTAAGCAGAACCAGCCTATCAGAGTGGCAGAGTTGACATTTAAGGTTGGATGGACAATAGCGACATGAAAAGTGTTAAATGACCTGTTCATCTCACCAGCATATTCATTAGGCTAGTTAGGGGGCTGTTTCAAAAGCCTTCAGTGTGGACCTGGCTTCTCCCACCACTGACCTTCTGTGTTAACATGCAATGGAGATGAAGAGGCTCAATTAACCCTTCTCTAACCGGTATAGCCAAAAGCTGGTTGCAGAGCTTTCATTTACAATTCCAAGTTTTTTATTTTATTTTTAAATTAAGAGTTTACCTTCAGTAAAATGAGAAGGAATCCCTCCATACAAAACCCTCCCTGTCTTACAACACTTGGGATTTCCACGCATGGATTTTCTGATGCCCACAGCCTGAGGCTGAATTCCAAGTCCCATAACTATAATAAAATATTTGTAATAGCTCACTGGGATCTCAGCCAGTTAGAATATTTCCTCTTTAACCTATGAAACAAAAAGAGTTATCTTAAATACATGCTGGAAGTAGAAAATAAAATTAGCAATGGTGTTTAAGGAGCTTGGCAGCATGCAAGTTCAGAGAGACAGAGGTTAATCTGTTCCCAATTCAACTATGCAAAACCTGATGTTCCAACAATTAAAATATTAGTCTAAATGAACAGGTGACCCCCCAAATTCCCTAATGGGGTGGCACAGCCTGTTATCCCCTGTAGCCATATCCCATTAAGCTGACACCTCTGCAGGAGTAGGATACACTCTCAGTTGCACACACAAAATTAATTATTGTCAAATGCACTTCATGGGGACTGAGGTGAGAAATTCAAGTTAAAATAATTGACAGTCATACTAGGCAGCAGTTCAAAACCTCCTTGCAGTATAACCACAGGCAAGATAAACAGTTACCTTCACAGGTGGGCTCCCCCCTGTGTCTTGTCATATTGTCCACATTCCTCTTGGGGCTTTTTCCTTCGTTTTCTTTCTCCTCTCCCTGTTTTTGCTTCTCTTCACACCTCGGCCCTGGCTCTTTCCCAGCACATGCTGCCAGGATGCCCAGGGGGTGGCAGGCAGGCAATTTGCCCCTGCACACCTGCTCCACGAGATTTGCCACCGCAGTACAGCACCTCCCACACTTCCAGACTCCTGGAAATTGTGTGCCCCCTGCATCCTGCCTCCTTACATTCCTGGCTCGTCTCTGCTCCCTCATCTAACACATCCCTCCTGCCACAACACACTTTCTTCAGGCGTCTCCTTCCATGCTCAGCTTCCACAGGGCCATCTGCTTTCATGCATCTTCTTTTTTTCTTTTATCCCAAACCTTGTAAACCCCAAGCGCCCTGGCATAAGACTGATGAGCAACACTCAGCTTCAGAGAGGCCTTGCTGCATCTGCTTCACATGCACAGAACTACACACACACAAAAAAGGCATTTAATGAATGCAAAAAAAAAAATAAATAAAAGAGCATATTTATCTACCTACCCCACCAAGTCAAAGACTAAAAGTAGGAAGATGGGACAACTGGAAGCAACCCCTGCAAGTTTCCCACAGCCTTAGAGGAGGTGGAATCTAGATGCAATTTTAAAGGAGAAGATTGTAAGTGTTTCCCTTGCACTTTAATTGGCAAGTAATCAAGCCCACATTCAATGCAACACAAGTTCTTGCAATCACGCTGTGACAGCAGACCAAGAAACTCTATTAAGAATCCAATGCAATTACAACCCAACAGCAGTCCAGCAAAGGGCTGGATATAAAGGGAGGCATGACCCCACATTAGAAAGAAGTCGGTGGTGATACAGCTAAGGTGTAGTTCAGACACCGCTGATGTGACACTAAACGAAGCAATCAGAACGTCTGGCACTGGAACAAGAAAGCTGCACTGGATACTTATTTCAGAGTCCTAAAACATTGCTAGAAGGAGAGCTGCTTTCAGATCACCAAATAACTGTTCCCAAAGCCATGAATACCTGCCCCCTCCCCACACCCAGCCCCTGCACTCAGCAGTATCTGAACTTCAGTGTGCATCCTTTCCTCTTTGGCCATCCTGCCACTGTCCACACTTCAAAACAGGACTGTGGCAGCACACAGCATACAGAGATGATGCACTAAAACTCCTTGTGTCCAGATGAATGAAAGAGGAGAATGTTCTGCAATAAGCAGAATCTGGGTGCTCCTCTATCTCACAACGCGTGTCTGAATGAAGCTTTGAGTCTGGCTGTGGTTTGTGACTTATCAAGATAGGCTGCCTGTCTCCAGTGTCACAGTGAGACAGGGAGTGACGTACAAAATCCTTGGCTGGAGAGAAGGAATGATGAGTTCTCTCCACAGAAACTGTGGACTGAGTGCTTGGTCTCCTCCCTGCCTGGTCAGGCTGCTGGGCAATCAGCTGCAGGGCGGCTTTGCACAGTCCAGCTGCTCCAGCTGGCATCTAAAGTAGGCTGAAGGTCTGGGTGTAGGAAAACACAGAGAACACTGGGTGATTCCAGCCGGATGGGGAAATACTGCTAGCACACCAGGGCTTTAGGAGGGGTTAAAAATCTAATTGTCAGAAAAGACATAAACAGCATAGGGGCTGCAAAGGTGGAGAGTAATGCAGCTTTTCTTGATCTGTGACCTGCACTACACTGCTGGGACTTAAGATCTCCAAAACTGACTGTAAAGCTGGGAAATGAATACATTGCCCATATGCATTTAGACACAGGAAAAGCAAAGGAAAAATGTGTATTGAAGTTATAAGTATTTACAGTTTAGGGGAATATTTAATTGGTAGTAAAAAAACCCATTGGGGTGACACTGCACAGGATGATTCTTGGGTTGCCTTCAAAGGGTCGAGGGGACCTTCAGTTAAAAAAGCAAGGAGAAAAGCTGGCTCAGGAAAGCTCTCAAAGCCCCTTAAGCTTCCCCCACTCTCCCCCATGACCTCTCAGTCCCCTATAGATTTTTTTTCTTCTCATAAATCTGTTCAGAAAACATTGTTTCCTTTTTGGTATCAGTTTTGTGCCATCACTTCTCCATAGCAACAGACAGCAAACAGCAGCTCGAACAACTGGAAGTTGTTGGCTTACTCAGGTAGGCTCTCCTGCTGCAGCAGCCTTGAGTGACTCCCTGCTTTTGGAAAAATGATCAATTATATAATTCTAGGTTTATTTCCACTAAAAGAGAACATACACAATTAACTAAAGGCCACCAATTAAACAATCAATAAGGCAGGGATCTTTTCAGTAGTGCGCTGGTATACAGCTACGCTGATACGACAGCAGCTCCCTCAGCACACCAGGCTGATTTTTGAGTGACTACCTCGAGTCCTGGAGACAGACACGGGCCACAAACCCCCCAGGGGCAGCTGGGTCCATCCTGGGCAGTTCCCCTGAGTACACCTCTGTGCTGGAATGGGCCAAACTGCCACCAAGGCCTGAGGTGCCAGAGCCTGGGGTGAGATTCTGTGAAAGATCAAAAGTCCAAGTGCCTCCCAAGCAGTGAGGATGGATCTGAGCTAAGACACCAGAGCAAAAACCGAAGCACATAAGGCTCAAACTTGATACTGGACCATGCAGGTGTTTTGGCAGATCAGCAGGAAGATAAAGAGGTCAACAGGATGATGAAGCAATGAAGGAGAGGAAGGGAAGTTTTGCAATGCACAGTTGGGACTCACACCGATATCTTTACATCACTGAAAAGCACAGGAAAGTCATAAACTGTGACAAGGTATCTAACTCAGGCTGCTACCAACAAGTGCTTACACTGATCCTTGATGACGCTGAAGGAACAGTTGTTTTGGGGAGAAATTTAATAATAAAGGGTGTAGACTTCTGCCAAGTGCTCCTGAATTCTTCTTGCTTTACATTCACTGGACATCATGTTTTCTTAACATATTTAATTCCTGTGTTGCATAGGAGTGTAGGAACATTAAAATGAATGAATAAAAAATATATTTACAGTGAGAATGATTTTTAAATTGTTTCATTTATGCATAATCTTTAAAGACATATACATATGTATACGAGATACATTAAGAATCTTTAAAGGAAGATGAACTTCCCCCCAAAAACTGTGCTATTTAAATTTTTTTTTAGGTTTGTTTACCCATTTCAGGTTTAAAAGACATTGCCTATTGAGATTGGGGGGTGTATTGCATATCTATAATTAACTTTTTTATTAATTACAACTTCTCATGTCAAGACAAGTGTTTGATAAAATTCCTCCAAATGTCTCAGCTTTATGCTTTTCCCCAACTAAAAGTAGATGCTTTTCAAAGAAAAACAGCTTCAATGGCAAAAGAAAGACAATCATACTGAAAATATTAAAGCAAAATAAAAATAAAAAATCTGCCAAACTTCCTTCCCAGTATGATCAGTGACAACACACTTTCAGGATATCAGCAGCAGCCTAGTGTGGCATTTGAGAATATCCAAATAGCTTGGACCCTGCACAGCCCCTGCTGTTCTTTGATTTATAAACTAGTGTCCAAATCCTGACCTCTGGTTACAAAACCCCACTGCATTCACTAGAACGTCACAGATGAAGTTCAGGACAGAATTCAGCTTTGAGTTGCTTAATTTTAATTGGCCCATAGTACGTTTGTTGTTGGGAGATGTTTTTTTCCCACCACTGCACAAACTGGGAAGATAAAAATTTAGTAACTAAAAATGTTTTCCAGAATCCCATTTTCCCGAGGGAAAAAAATATGTAATTATATGTAGATGGCAGAGTTATTTGATCTTACTGTGAACATGGTAACTGTGGTCTCTGGGTTGTCTTGTGCTCCTTCTGTCCTTCCATCAGCTCATTTGTTTTCCATGCGGCTGCTTGTGTACTTACAATTGTCTCTGGTTATCATATGCTGAACAAGATTGTTTTGCACTCAGATTTATTCCCAGCATGAAAATTATTTGAAAACGGGTGGAACGAGGGGGAGAAACACAGCCATCATTTGAGAAACTCGCACAGTAGAGTGCTCAAGGGCTTCCTTTCAGATTTGCCTTCCCTGCCAAGAAAAGGCATTGTTACAGTGACAGCCCAGAGGCGTGTGTTACAACAGGAAAATCATATGGGATACAAAATTAAAATCTCAATCACAGGTGAAGAATCAAGGCAGCAGAGGAGGGTATACACAGAATTGCTCTTTTCTCCCTGCCTCCCAGAAAAAGTTGGCAATGCCTTGTCCCTGCAGAGGTGGAGCTGTGAGGTGTTCAATGCCCAGGTGAAGCGAAGCACCCTCCCAGCACCGTGTCCTTCCTTGGCTCTCCTCAGAGCAGCGACTCCCCAGTCACCAGTCAGCTTCAGTGCCCGAGTTCCCCCAGCCTGGGTCCTGCTCCTCTCTAGCCAAGCTATCTCCCATCTGGCCCTCTGCTCATCTCCCAGCTCCTGGCACTGCTCAGGAGGGGAGGCTGTGCCCACAGCAGGGGCAGCAAGCAGGACAGGTCACCCCTTCCCCCTGCCCGACAGCCCCTTCCAGCCCCGGCTCAGAGCAGAGCTCTGCCAGCACAGCCAGACCTGCAACAGGGCCTTCCTATCGACCCCACCAAGGGAAGAGGTGGCTTTCTGATGCCCCAAGCCAGCGTGGCCACAGCGGTGGGATTGTGCAGCACATCCCGAGTGCCAGCGGGACTCGTACGCTGTGTTAGGATTCCTGCAGGGGAGCACGGGGCTGACACCTACGCTCAGCCAAGGATGTGAATCGCGCCTGGTGACAATTTAAGTCAAACTTGTCAAGCCGATGTAGATCCAGATAGAAATCAGGTGGGATTTCTCCACGCACAGAGCACTGTATTTCTGAATGGCAGATTATGCTCCTCAAGTTCCTCTACTTCCAGCTACTCAGCATTTCTTCCCTCTTGTAGCAATTCCAGCCAAAAACCCTCACTACTACTTACCCTCTTTGGATAATCACACCCTTACAGTACCTCTCGCAGCCTAATGTTTTACAACGAAATCTGAGAAGCTCTGAATAATCCTAATAGCAGTTAGGCAGCGGCACTCACACAATTATGATATAAAAAGGTAAGTGTGCTCCCACCAGCTCTCCATTTAAATTTATAGTGATTGGTTCCATACAGTAACATGGTAAATGAAAAACATCCCCCAGCCTTCATTTAAGAGGTTTATAGTAAATAAAAAAAAAAAAATGCAGAGGGTTGTGTGTTGGCCTCCAGCCTGGCAGCTCTCTGTGCAGGAAGGGGATTCAGGCTCCCTTTCCTAGGCACACATAAAATGCCGGGTGATATACAGCTCTGCTCCACCAGCAGCGTGGCTGCAGTCAGGCTGCTGACTGACCAGGAAACCTCCTCTGCAAGCCCGGGCTGGGAGGACTAAGGCAGAAATCACCTGTGTTGTCCTGCAACCTGCTGTCCAGAGACACTCCAGCATCTCTCCAGGGTTTGGTGATGTACTGCTTCCCAGGTATGAGGCAGAACGGAGTCAAATCCCTGATTAATTCAGTACACAGTGCCCTGATCACATTGAACAAGGGCTGGCAACTGTCAGATGTGGCAAGTGGTGTCTAAATTTTTTTTTACAAGGAACGCAGACCTGGAGGAGGTTTTTATACCTTCTCCAGAGACTAAAGGCTGCTCTGTTGTTCTGAGTTCAGACTGCAGGGAAAACAGGTCTTCACTCATGAGAATTTAATTTCAGTACCTGCACTAGTACCTTTAGAAAACGCAACTTGGGTCTGACCCTCTTACAATTAACTTGCACAAGATCCCGTGAAAGTTAATTGGAAGAAAAGTGTGATTCTGCTACACAAAGCCAAGTATCTGGGGGATACTCAACCCTATCCTGCTGCAAAATACACCACTCAGGGGTGCAAACACCAAGGTACCTGCTCCTCTGTGCTCCTTCTGTCTGAGGCCACCCTGGTAGCCTGCAGGTCCCCCGCTGCCCCTCACACCAGACCCCACACCACAGCTTTGGGGTAAGAACAGCCAGTACAAGCCACACAGTGAGAAGTGCCCATGGCTTCTCTCCTCAGACCGGCTCCAAAAAGGGTCCTGCAGCCCAGTCAACCAGTACAGCAGGCACCAGAGAGGCTTTCAGCATCTTTACACCCCCAACATCATCTGTGCATTGGCTCTGTGGTGCCCAAAACTTCCTTCCTTCCTTCCCATGAGCCTGTATTGCTTCTCCTGGTTAGGAAGGACAGATCCTTCATGTTTTCACACCTTCTTCAAGCGGTTTCTCCAAAAACACTCAACACCCTTGCACTGCTGCAGTGTCCTGACACTGTTTTTTCCCTCGTGTTCCTCCCCATCCATTTAATCCTTAAAATAAATAAATGAAAGAAGGCATTGCTGGCTCAGCCTCAACCCTACACAGCCCATACTACTGACAGGTCCCTGCTGTGAGACCCCTCTCCCCCAGAGCTGCTGGATATAGCACACCCTGGCCTGTCTCCATCACCCTGGTTCAGCCTTCCACCTCGCACACCCAGATAAGGGATATTGCCTGCCTCTAATTTGCTGAGGTTTCACACCAAGAAATGAGTGCCAATGTTCCTGTGAAGGGGCAGAGTCACCAGCCGTGCAACATCCAGTGTCAGATGGCAGCTCCTGGCCTAGCTGCTTGTCACTGGCACCTACCTTGCAATCCCTCCGTTATTAGATCTCGAGGCTCACCCCATACTTAAGGAAATTCTCCCCTCCCTACAAGAGGACACAAAGCAGAACGGAGCAGTTTGTGTTTCTCAAGGCACACTGGGAAGTCAGCGGTGAGTCTGAACCCAGGAAGGGCTCTGCAAAACTGCCCTTGTAAATCCCTCGGCAGGAGAAGTTACGGTGCCCCCTCCCCCAGCTCCGAGGCTCCACACTCCAGCAGCACGTTCCCGGTCTGCCTTGCACATCTGCTGAACTAAGGTAAAACCGGACACTGCAGAGCTGTGATTGATGTCACCAGGGTAAGGCACTGCCGGAGAGGTCCCTCCCTGCTGCAGGAGGAATTCTCACACACACTTCTCTCTCTCTCCTCACTCATCCTGCCCTTGTGATCACGGCACAGTTACAGAGGCGAAGCCTGTTACGAGACTGTCACCTCTCCCCCTTGCAGTGTCCAGAAGTCCCAAGGCTTGGGGCTACTGTGCTGCCCTATGAAGGCAGAGGAAGGGCTTGGGCATCCCTGATACAGTCCCTTCACACCGTACCCCTCAACCACTGTGCTTTGGAGCAGCATGGCCAGCTTTACCTTTCACGAGCCCTAACAGAAGAGCTCCAGCAGAGCTGGCAGCCAGCCTGGCTGCAAGAAGAGTTAACTCGGTGGAAGGAGGCAGAGGAATAAAAGGCCTTCCTTTCTCCGTTTGTCAGGCAACAGGTCACACATGCTTGCAGACAGATCCCAAAGCCTGTCTCTACTCTCACATTTCCTCTCTTCCTTTCTCTGACGCTTTCCTGACATATCTTCTTGTGCACTTTGCTCAGCTTTTGAAGTAACACTCCTCCCTGCTTGTTCTCCTTCCCACTCCTTGTCACTGAAGTCCTGCTGCTGTCATCACACTCCCATCAGACTTCTCCTTTCAACTGTGCGTTTCCACGCTGTCTCTCCCAACTGTCACATACGCTTCTGGTTCAAACATCTGTTCCTCCCCCTCCCAGGGAAGTTACTCCAAAACAAGCTGCTTTCTGTCTGAATGGCAGGGAGGATAGATTTGGTAGTACATGTGGCACTACACAACCACCGTGCTGCCAAGTGAAAAGCTCCTCTTCTGTGGTTTGGTCACATCAATTCCCAGGGCTATAGGCTTGGGCCCTCCTTATTCTGCCAGGAAGAAGAGTGAGAAGCCTGTTTCTTGCACCTTACAGCCTGGTTACTCAGGGCTAAGCCTCTGCTCTGCAGGAAAGCAAAGGAAAGGGATACTTGCTGCCTGCAGAGAGGGAAGGTCTGCACGATCATCCTCGGTTACAGGTAAAGGGATGTCCATGCAAGAATGGCTCGACCCAGTGGAGTACCAAGAGGCCAGCAAGGAACTCACATATTGCAGCAGCATTGTGGCTCCCCAGTGCCCAATAGCTGGTGTTGCCTGGTGATCTCAGAGGGCTTGTGTCATTGCAGGTGAGTCTCAGGCCAGGGCCAAAGTCAAAGTGGGGTTAACCCAGACGGCACAGCCAACAAGGTGTCCTGCACAGCCTCCCAGTACCGTGGGGCTCAGAGGCAGAGCACATCTCCAGAGCAGCCCCACTGCCACTGCAGCCTTGGACTGCCCAGCCTCACTGACACCATCACGAAGGAGAACGTTTCTCTGGTTTCTAACCTGCTGCTTGCTCTGTCCCCATGTGCTGGCTGGAGGCAAGGCCCCAAAACAGGTGTCAGAACTTAGAGAAGGATAAGAGACGTTTTATCAGCATTGCTAAGTTCTGCCCATTGTGAAGAAACAGAAATGTAGTTTCTACTCTATTCTCTTTCCAGCAGCTTATAAGTTTTTCAAACAGATTCCTATTCAGGGTGAAATGTTCAGTGCTTGGTCTCAGCTCAGAGATGATTTCTTTTATTTTCCCCTGCAGGAACTGTGAGCAAAATACTAAATGGAGTTGATTTGGAGTTTGGGGAGCATGAGCAATCAGATATTTCCCCCTTGTTCCCTCTGATACCATATGTTCCAGTTGGAAATTTTACACTTGCAGACTGGTAACTCGTAAATGGTAGAGATGATAGACTTCAAATGTTCTCATTGAGAGGCAGAAAACAAACCCAGATTTAACAAAATAATTGGTTCAATACTGTTAAGATGAGTTTAAAGAATTCTGATAATGCTTTCCCCTTCCGTCCTTTCCCAGGAGGGACAAGTACACACATTTTATTTTAATCTATGTGCTATGATTTTAAGGATAGCTGACACGTGGTGGTCTTTGTTAAGATGTATCTATTTGCTTTGAAATCCAAAGAAGTTCAGCACTTGCAGGCTGCCAGAAATCACAGACCTATTATTCAAGGAACTTTTGAGCTGTGCTGTCAGAGCCATCAGAAGCCTGTACACTGAACAGCTCCCATTCAATGCATTTTTGTGCTCATTTACAAACTCTACAGTGGGACTGCTTGAAGCTTCATTCCCCTCAACTTGAAACTCACTTAAAACTAAAGCCAGAGAACCCCACTGTTCTTGTCGAGGCGTGTTCGGAAACCCAGCATTACAGAAGCAATGGCAGCCTGATCATCCTCACCTGCAGTGTCAGCTAGGTCACTTAAAACGTCACAGTCTAGATGGTTTTTTTTACTTCAAAGTCAGTCCTGCAAACCTCAGGCAAGCTTTGGATAACCTGTTAATAAATACCCTGCATGTTGGTATAAATGCAGAAGTTATAAGACACAGACAACGAGCTTTGAGCACTGGGAGTTCCTGATCACAGGTGCTCCATCAGGATCAGATTCATGGATGCACATAGATGGTTATATACATTATCTTTTCCAGGGGGCAGGTTTACTAAGGGAGACAATATCCCTATTTCCTTCTCCCATTCCCACTGCACAGCACAGATGTCCTTTTGTACGTGGCTGGGGAGACAGTGAACAGCTGCCCAGCCCGTCCTGCTTCCCCCACTCCATCCATGGTCCCATTCACAGCCCAGAGAGGCAGTACTGACAGCTCATATGTATTTAACAACTTGGGCAGCAGATGACTACCAGAACTGCCCAGCACATTGTGGCATAGTAAAACAGCATACAAAAATCACCCTGTTTGGGCAAGGAGGTCTCCTGACCTGGAACTCACCACACACCAGGGCTGGCAGACCATCCAGGAGGCAGATGATGGCTCTCTTCCAATCCCACTGACCAAAGTGACCCAGCAGCCACCTGGAACAGAGCAAGAGATGAAATCTCTTTGGCAAGCAGCTCCCAGACTGTTCTCTGCCTCCACAGCAGCTGGCACGAGCCACTTTCACCTCAAGCTCCTGATCACTTTGATCTCCCAGATAGTTATGTACCTTAATGATTCATGATTGTTACTCGAGTCCCACCTGCAAGCAGGGAAGCCTCCACACCGGCCTACAAAGGTTATGGGATAGCTGTGAGCTCACTTCCCCAACCCCTCCTGGGAGCTACTTCCTTACACCAGTCTCACAGCATGGTAATTCTATTAAGTGCTATGGAATTAATAATGATTTATGCCAGTTGGAAGGAGAGAATAACCAAGTCCTGTATCCTCACCTCCTGAACTACTGGTACTGCTCTAATCTTGTTTGTACTTTGAAGTGCTTTATTCTGGCCAGGTTGTTAGAATTACTTCGTGCCTGTAGCCAAAAGCTCTGGTCATTCTTTGCTGTAATTCCTTGCTGTGGCTTCTGGAAAGGTGTTTTTCTCCCTCCACTCCCCACAATAAATGAGTTTGTCACTTGAAATATACTGCCAATGTGTTACATGTCCCACAGTGTTTGTGGTTATATCAGAAGTGTTTGTTTATAGCACCATAATTCAGCAATATCTTGATTACAGGAGAGATGGTGTTGTAACTCACTGTGGCTAGAGAGAATATTATTTTTCTTTTCCTTTAATATAAAATGTTGATTTTCAGTCAATACACTGAAAGAAAAAAGTGCAGTTGTTGCCCTAGTAACCAGCTGCCTTGTAAAGCATAAGATGTTAGGAGCACAAGGTGTTAATTGTTCCAAGTGCTGTTTGTGGTCAGGGGCAAAAGCTAGAATGGGAAAAATCATAAGAAACATCTGGGAAGATGAAGTCAGCTGGTCTCTGGCTGGAGAAAGCCTAGACGACAGCAGGTAGAGATAAAGCGAGAAGTACCACTGCCACCAGAGGGGCAGGATGAACGGAATTGTGGCCACATGTGAAGGAGTGCCTGAGTGAAGCCTGCAAGAGCACAACACACCCTGGGAGCCTGACAGGATTTTGCCAGGCCCACTGAGGTTTCGGCACTCCGTCACCACAGCTAGCAGCTCTTCCTGACAATGCTCATTCCCTCCTCCTGACCAAACCCATCTCCATTTCCTCTTCTGCTCTGTGTCCTGGTGTCCTGGTATGCTCTTCTCTAGAAGGTCCTTCCCTTCAGCATGAATTTAGGCTTGTCCTTCCCATCACACGCCTGCCTGGGTTGCAACACACCTTCGCTGCCCTGCTGAGCAGCTCCGGCTCTCAGGCGCTTTGCATGGCGCAGCTTGGCGCAGCACAGCACCAGCATCTTCCTGGATGATCCTGCTGTGCTCATCCTGGCTCTGCTGCCTGCGAGCAGCCGATAGCCGGGGGGGCAGACTGAACACAAAGCATCTGTGCCCCTGCCCCAGCCTCCTTTGAGGCACAGCCCCCCAAATCCAGCGGGTTTCGTGCTGAGGCTGGGAGGCAGCACCAGGAAGGCTCCGTCTGCAAGGGGCCTCAGAGGGAGAAAGGCTGCAGAGGGCTTCTCTCCCATCTCTCCTCCCTCCAACGAAAGCAAGCTGGCAAGACAGCAGCCTCATGCTCCACAGCATCTGCCACCTCTCCCCTCTCTCCCCCTGCCCAGTCCTTGCAAACTGGAGAGCGAACAGGAACACTGTTAGGTCTGGGGGAAGGTTTTCTGCTTTCTAGCAATTTGCCATCTCTGAATGCCCACTGAACCTGCCAGTATGCACATTCCCTTAGGAAATAAAGGCAAGGAGCACAGAAAAGACAGTGTATTTGCAAGATAAGCCCCTCCCAGGGGCAGGGTTATGCTAAGCAGGAGCCTCTGCCCCAGCAGGGGACGCGGATTACATCTACAGGACAGTAACATATGGAGAGGAGGGCTCATGTCCTGCAGAGAAAAAGGATAGGATACCAGGATTTTTTCCCTCTTGGACTCCATTGTCCAGGGATGTATTCCTGATGTCTCATTAACTTCTGGGGGGCCATTTTTCCTCCTGTTTTTATTTACTAACTCCTGGCGTTTATACTTTGCAATAAAGACATTGCAGTGAGCCACACCACAAAGCCCCGAGTGCAATCTAATGACACCTCACACTGGGGATGAAGCCTACATGTAAGTAGCAGTTTATTTTCTTTCTCTTGCTTCCCCTGGTACAGTTGCCCATGATAATGCAGCCACCTTCATCTCAGCACAGCCTGATGCAGACCTCTGCTGCTGATCAGGGCTGGGATCTCTGCCATTCATCCTTTACACTAAGAAAACACAGTTTGAGTGAATAAAGCTGAGAAACCGTGAATTTTTCCAAGTGGAGAGTGCCTGGGAAGCACTTCAGATAGCAAAGCTGCATTTCAACTGGGATCTGTGGGAAAGACTGAAAAATAAAGATGAATGAGTTTGGTTGGGTAATTAGATAATAAAATTGAAGGCTCTGGAGTTTAGCCCAGAAATATAACATAGTATATGTGGCTGGCTAGCCTGCTGACTCCTACTCCTGGCAGCAGTCTTAACCCAGCAAGGAGATCTGTCCCTCAGAGTCCCAACACAGAAATGCATTTGTTTAGCACAGGATCAGTGGCACGGGATCAATCCTGCCCTCTGTCAGTCTCCCAGCAGCTGGATGCTCCCCACAGGTGAGGTAGGGCTGCAGAGAGGTGCTGCATGACTCAAAGTGGGCTTCCCACTGCTCCAGCAATGCCCAGACCGGCAGAGCAGTACAAACCCAGAAGGGGGTTGGGCACTGGAACAGGCTCCCCAGGGAAATGGTCACAGCACCAAGCCTGACAGAGTTCAAGAAGCATTTGAATAACACTCTTGGGAACGCGGTATGATTCTGGGGCTGCCTTGTGCAGGGTCAGGAGTTGGACTTGTGGGTCCCTTCCAGCTCAGGAGATTCTATGATTCTATGAACTCATGCGTATCTCGTGCCAGTAAATACTACCATGGCTCTGTAGAGGGTGGTGTTTCAGGGTAAAAAGGGCAGCAGACCCAGTCTAAAAGGAAAATTGAGGGTTGTTCTGTTTTTCTGGAGTGACTGTTTTCCTTCATTCAGTTTTCAAATTGCTGCAGAGCTGAAAAGCAAAGCAGAGGCAAGTTCTCTTTGACTTGGGAAATCCTTCAAAAATAAAGCAAACCCATTTTGAAAGGCAGACTTTGTCAGCTGCCCTATTTTTAGGATTGACTCCTACAGGTCCTTCCTTCAATGATAGCAGTTTTGCCTGAGCAATGACTAGGGACTGCAGGATTTAGGCTTTTAATAAAGCAATTGTGTAATTAAAAATAAATGGGTCTCTAGTGTCACTATTTAAAAGAAAAGAAAACTTAGATCAAATAAGGTATTTCTTTCTTTTTGGTTTAGTCTGCTTGGATCATGCAGAGCTTTAATGACGCAGTCACAAATGTTGTATTTAAAAGGCCTCTTAGTTGCTGAGAGGAGCCCCAGGAGAGGGCTATTAACTGGCCAAATTAGGCTATTTATTTTTGTGAGTTTTGCAAGTTTGAAAAAGAGAGGCACATTTTCACTTAGGAGAGTGATATTTCAAATAGGTCACAGGAAACTCTGGCAGGCGGGGAGCAAGGCAGAGCGTCAGTAGGAAAACATTAACCAGAGACATTTTGCAAGTGTAAGTCGACATTTGGGTTCCTAATGGCTTCTGAAGTCCATTCAAAAATCTTTCAGTGAATATAAAATAGGGGCAAGGCACTGCAGCTGTGCAGGAGCCCCAGCCTGATCCTGAATCCCTTAAAAATGGCAGAGCCATGCCCAGAGTGCTGCTGTGAGAGGGCCCAGGGCTGCCAGCACAGCCAGCGGGACGTGTTTGGAGGAGATGGACTCTGCCTTCGGTCAGGAGAGAGCTGGGGCTTGCACAGATAGACAGTCAGTCCTGAAACCTCACTGCACCTTTCCTGCCTTTAGCTTTGATTTTGATTCTTCAGACAAATCATGAACTTTGTTTTCCTCTCACATAATCACAGCCTGGAGCAAATCAGGAGTGACTTCAGTAAATCCTGTAAAGCACGTTGCATGTAGACCTTCAGGATCATGCACGATGCATTTTACATGCAGGTTGGAAAAGGTGCCTCCACACCACCTCTGCAGGCACAGCACAGGCTCACCAACAGCACACCTTTTCCTCCTTTTCACCTTTGCAAACAGAATCAATTAACTGAAAGCCCACTCAGGAATGATTCAGGTGAAATTACTCCGAAGGACTGGTCCGCCTCCCATTACCTTCAGCAGCTGAGGATGAAGTCATTCAGGAGTCAAGAAACCTCTGGGACAGTGTCAGGCTGTCACTGCGTCCTGTCCTGCTCCAGCAGGGCTGGGGTCCCTTGAGCTGCTGCCACACAAGTGACTAGAGCACCTTGGCATCTGGATGTAAAAGTTCTGCAGGATCAGGATGAGAAAATAAATGATATAGTAAGACAATAAAAAGCAGTGTTCCTAGAAAGTGAGGTCTAATGGGTTCCTCTAGGTGGATTATAAATCCAGCAGCCGTACATGTCATTAAACAAAAAGTTGAATAAAAAGTAACCACATGCCTATTAGAGCAGTCTTCCTCAAGTTCTTTTCCTATATGAACTGGGTAATTGAGGACTCAAAGTTCTGGCATGTCTGAGGCTGACTGTAACATCAGTGCTTCCACCAGTGAATAACAAATCTCTATAAAAACACCCTCCTGTGACTGTGGTGGGACAGGCTCTCAGTGCCACATTCTCCTCCCCTGGCTGGGTGACCAAGTGAAGCTGCAGGTACTTTGTGCCCAGCGTTTTCACAGGACTTCAGGTTTTTTATGACGCAGACAAACCAGTGGTTCATTGGATCAGAATGAGGGAGCTGGCACTGGTGTGAAGGAAGCTGAAAGGGAAATTTGGACCATACAGCTTCACCAAAAACCTTGTCAGTCAACACACAAAATGTCGGACAGACCTGGCCCACAGCTATACATATTTCATCATCATTGTACTCTGCCATACTGACATAAAACAGCCCATCCCACCCTGGACAAACCCAACCAGAACCAGGAGGGGTTTCTGGCTTGGTGGGGCTGTGTGCTGCACTGTGAATGACACTGTACACTCAGCAAGAGGAAACCAGGGGTGGAGAGGGTCCCTCCACCTGTGTCACAGAAGAAACCCCTGCTCTGACCCATGTGGCATGTGATGGGGTGGGCATGTTTTTAAGGGGTGAGGAGGGAATTTATAGGTACAGGGAAAGCACAAACATATTGCTTGTTTGTTTGGCATGAAAGGAGCTATAAACAGTGTGACAATTGTCTCCAGAAACCCAGGACAACCTCTGCCCTGATTAGCAACCACACACTGTCCCTTTGGACTTTACTGAAGCCCTGCAGGTTGCAGTCACCAGCTCAGCTGGCTCAGCTGTCTGTTATTCCCTTTAAAATGACACTAGCAAAGCTACCTTTTCCAAGGAGAGACAGGGGCTGGTTCCCTGCCTCAGACAAACCTGCTGTAGCTCCAGTGTTGATCATCATCCAGTTGAACAGTAGAGTTCTCCAGCTGGACCCTGTGCCTGCTCCACGGTGTTAATTCTTCCAGACCTACTCTGTGTATTAGCTTAGCCCGGCAATATTTATTTAGCAGATAAAACTTTGATGCTGCCCCTGTAGAAATAGTTTGCAATATATTAACAAGGCCATAATATTAGTCAAAAGCATTTTTCATGTGTCCCCAAATGTTTGGTGTAAAAGAATCAGCAGATGCCAAAGGTCACAAGGCAAATTCAGCCCTTATGAGAAGGTAACCATTAGATAAAGCAAAAAGATGAGGGTGATTTGGGGTACCATAAACCATTCTCTCCTTCAAGACCTTGCAGCTCACAGCATGGTGTATATAATACATGCAAGGTTATTGCTTAAAACAATTCAATATGATCCAAGTCTATCCAGACACAAAGAAGTAATTCATCCTTTTCCCATGGATGGGCACAAAACAACCCATGCCACAGTGCCATACAGGGACAAATAGGTGTTTCTTGTTCAACACATCTGTATGAACTCCCACTGCCTGCCTGGCTGAGGTGGGGCTTTCAGGAAGGCTTGCAAGGATTTCGGTCCCTCTTGCTTTCCATAAACCACCCCATCTCATTGCTCCTCTCCCAGGCACAGCCACGGGCATCAGAGCCCATCCAGCACCAGTAACAAAACAGCTCCTCCTGGCCCCACGCCGGGGGTGAGGCGGGGCCTCCCAGGTCACCTTCCCCAGTGAAGGGCAAAGACATTCCTCATGGTGATGGGGGGCTGGCAGTGCCCACTGCAGAAACCTCCCCCTGGCCTGTTTTCTTTCTGTCTCTGTTTCCCCATTCAGGAAAAAGCTTCTGTCACAACAGCTGCTGATTCATTTTCTGACTTGGTGCCGAGCGTGCCAGACATAACATTTGTTTGCTGCCAAAGTGGTAAAAACAATGACTTACCAGCTCATTTTTCTTCAGTTGATTATGTGGTGGGGGGAGATAGGAGCTTTAATTAAAATTAGATAAGGAGGAGAATAAATCCACTGAGATGCAAAGAGCAATGCTCTGGAAGGCAGGAAAGGGGAGAGCATTCTGAGGCGGTGCGGGAATAGCCATCACCAAACAGAGGAAAACAAGGGTCAGTGGTGAAGGACTCTGTGGTCCTTTGCTGCCCTTCACCAACTTCTCCTCTCTGTGCTTTCTGCCATCCAGGTGTCAACAGCTTCCCAGATCAGTATCTCTCAGATCCAATACTTTGCCTTCCAGACTGAGAGGAGAGAAGCCACCTAAAGATTGCTCCAATGCGAGCAGACAAGTATACTGGTCTTTGATCCTTTCCATCGTTCTTCCCTGATTTGTCTTCTGTGATGAAGGACTCCCACCATCAACATTTATTTGCTTCTTAAAACATTGACTAATGATGTGCCCAGTAGAGAGAATCTACATCCAACCCGCATTTTGGAAGTGTTCAGGGCAGAGCGATTGGACTGAGCTTTTGGCCTGCCTATGATGCACTAGAGCCAAGTCTGGCTCCAATGAGTGAAAAGCCATGGTAACCACTGCAAGGGTGAGGACCTGCTGTGGAAGAACCATCCAAAGCCATTTTCCCAACACGACCATTATCATCGCATCTGATGATAAAGAAAACGCTAAATCATTCAGAGGCTACGAGAGACATTTTTATGGCAGATGGGGAACAATCATTCCACAGGTGGAACGTGGCTATTTGGTCAGATACCATGATTCAAACCAAGGACTCATCAAGGACTACTTATCTAATGCCTGGTAACCTCTCCAAACATATGAAGTGGAAAAGCTCACTTTTGTACTTTGCAAGCTCTTGCATTCTTTGCTTTAAATGGCTGTTTGCTCTCTTCATCTGAGGGGAATACAAAGAATGACTATTTGCAAATGCAAAACCCAAAATCAGGGAGTCATTCTTATTCACC
Organism: Oreocharis arfaki; assembly: GCA_013398015.1. Taxonomy (NCBI): domain Eukaryota; kingdom Metazoa; phylum Chordata; class Aves; order Passeriformes; family Paramythiidae; genus Oreocharis; species Oreocharis arfaki. Next base: position 23,012 of record VZRR01011386.1, read on the forward strand.
AGAGAAAATAAAATAGACCCTAGAGAAGCTCTTTAGAAGGAAGGAAGGATTTTCAATAATACCAAATGAGGCACCTAGATACCACCAACAAGCCACTGAAAAAGCTATCCACCTTCCTGGAATATTTTTGGAACTCCACCTCATTATGTCAACTTGTATTCAGAACGTGAAAGGAGTATTTTCACCACCATATTCTCACAGAATGGGGAAGAAGGTATTTAAGAGTTCTCTTATGTTCTCCGCTCTTATCTCTGCTACACAACTAAACTATTCTTTCCTTGACTTGATCTACCTGCATCACTTCACAGGTCTTGTACACACTGTCTCCTTGGATGACATTGTTAAATTACTTCACTACAGCAAAATATAAGTGCTTAAGGAAATCTCCAGTTGATCTCTCAACCAACCATGTTACGAGAACACCACCAAGAAAGGTTTCTCCCTCCTATGACCTTTTGCCAACTCACATCCCACAGAAAGCAATGCTGCACTGCAGAGCAATGCTCAAGCTGTGGATTGAAATACCTGACCATCCAAAGACACCCTGCCCTTCTTGGCTTCAGCTGGACCTGTAGTTTCTCAGCACCTTCGCAAATTAAGTCTAGAAACTAACACATTAAATTGTATTGCTGCATAAGGACCTTCATTTCCAGTCTTTTATCATCAGGAATGGTATTGCCATTCTATACTAGACCTGTTTTTGTAATACTACGGTTCATCAGAAGTTTTTATGTTAATACCGAATCAGAAATAATACACATGTGATTCATAATAATCTAACTGAATGGCTGCAGTGAATGTATTGAAAGAAATTCTGGTTAGGCAAGAAACTCATTAAAGAAATAGTGACTACTATTGTCCCACAGCATATATTGTTCTACTGGAAAGTTTCCTTGAGTACTTTCTTTAATTAGCAATTTGATATTTTGAAATAGTGTGATCTCCACAACACACAATTTGTAACACAGACTTGGCTGGCAAAACAAAGGAAAACAAGCAATCTTTTCAGAGTTCGCATCTCTAGGGCATATCTTGTCATTTGCTGCTGTATGTATGTGTATAACATGGTGACATTGTTCTTGTGGGATTTTGATTCTTAAAAGTTACTAGGATAGAGAGCTTTTTTTATTGGAACAGAATATATTGTCTTTTTTTCTTTTTTTAGAAAATCCACATAAAAATATTTGCATAACTTTGGGCTATTCAAACAGAAGATGTTGACCCCAGCTGTGTTCTAGTGAATGAATCATTTATGTAGGAGCTCATTGCACAGAACGTATGGTATTTTATCTTCGCTGGGTTTCTGCCAAATACAGTCTGTAACAATTTTTCCCCTTTGCCACATTTACTGCTTGATATCCTTTAAAATATACCAGCTCCAAGTGTGAGAAAGCAAAACAGATTCTGGCCAGCGCTGGCTGAGAGCTGTTTGTATGGATACCCCTGTGCTGGCACTGAGGTGCCCTTGTTTTTGGACAACATCCATTCCAGATCTGAGACTCTCCTTGCACTGACTGCCTTTAATCAACATTGATTCAAAGTTAATTTAAACCTGCAGGGAAGTGCAGAAGCCCAGGAGCAAGGGAAAACGGGGATCCTCTTCAAAAACAACAGAGGAACTGCCCCAGCGAGAGAAAAAAACTTCCACTGCCTTGAACATTCCGAGCTCTGCACCTGCAGGCAAAGCCTGCAGGGAGTAAGGGAGGATGTTTCTGCCACAGCTCTGCTCAGTTACAGCTATCCTCCAGGTATCACTTAAGTGGTATTTGGGCAAGACATATTTGTACCCAGAAGGGCAGGGAAAAAGATTATTTCATTAAGTGACTGAGGCAGTGCATGGGCAAAGCCACTATTACACCAGGTTTGATTTGAAACGGTAAGCAAGAGGTCAGACTCTCTCAACACTGATCTCCTGGGGGAGAAGAGATAAGGCAGAGTGCTAAGATTTCCACGCTCCCACATGAATAGATAAGGTCTGAATGAGCAGCCTCATCTGTAGGCTGCTTCCCTAAGCGTTTTTCATAGCTTTCACTGGAAACCCTCATACCTTTCTACACTGAATCACATAATTATGGTTTCCACAAGAAATTCAGAGCAGGATCTCCTCCCACAAAATTTCCTCTCACCTGCACTCCTTTCATCACCAAAGATGAGTGTTTGTCAGCACTACCTCTACTGTTGAAAGGGTTCACAAGCAGCTCAATTTAGCAGCCAGAGTTATTTCCCCATGTGCAAGCTTCTAAAACGTGTTAGTGTGTGGCATGAGCATCTCCATGAGGAATCATTCATTCAGGACACACTTGCAGTCTTGATGTGTTCTCTCTGCTGAGCAAGGAGCTCCTTTTACAACAACCTCCATCATCAGGAGGTTACCTTCCAGTTTCCCAGGAAAGCCTCACTCAGATGGAGATATTGCTGGCAGGATGCAGCCCCATTAATCTCTGCCGTCCCAGTTCCTCATGCCTGAGCTGTTCCCTGTCGCAGGAAGCTCCCTCTTCATTACACCCTCCCACGTGCAACAGGAACATAATAGCCTGGTTAAACCCGGCCCTGGGTAAACTCCAAACACAGACAAGACACTGCTCTGAAAGTCACCAGTTAATTCATCTTTCAGCAGCTGATTATTTCTGATGTGGGAATGTTTGCTCCCATTCCCTCAAAACAGCAAGCTGAGGTTTATCACAGCTCTGCAAGAAAGTCCTTCCTGATAGACTCACCCAAGAACTTGCACTGACAGCAGTGCCAGCGTTCCAGAGTTGAAAGAGCCGCTGTAATTACACGTGCCTGTTGTATAAACTCCAGTTTGGGTTGCTCATAACTTCATCTATAATTAATTGTTTAGGCTGAAAATTTCTCCAGCTGGATTCAGCCTCAGGCTAAACTCTTTCATTTTGGCTGAAATGGCTTGAGTCTTTCCCAAGAATATATTTAAGTAAAAAGACTCTCTTTTGCCCCTGTTAAAAGGATCTTTTTGTAATTTACTGAAATGTTCTCACAACTCCATGCTTCTAAAAGCAGCACCTTGAAATACTGGCAGACTTGACTGTTGTGAAACACGTCTCTTCATATTGTCAGGGGGAGAGAAGGATCATAATTTGGCTGTTTTCAGCCTCAGACTAAAATATATATAAACATATATAGGTATGTATTTACATACACACACACACATATATACATATTGAACTTTGACTACCCTGAGTGCTGAGCAAGCTTGGTGCCCCACTGTGCCAGACACACCAGTGAGGGGACACACAGAGCATCCAACAGAGACCACGGACACTGCTGCAGCTACAGGCCTCGGCAGAGCTTTCACTGCAAATGTGCCCTTTGGTTGCAGGTTCTTTGAAGTACCAGGCCAAAAGAGACCTGGAGACAGGTCAAGCTGAGCAGGACACAGACACTACACCTCAGTGAACACAGGAGAAGCAACTACTGAAAAGAGCCTGTGAAGAGCCTGGCCACAGAGCAAGGTCTGACCTGTAGGCAGTGAAGACAACCCTGGGTGCACACGGAGCAGCAAAGACAAGCCAAAATGTTCAAAAGAAGTAAATAGCTTCTGTCTACTCTGAAAACAGCCAAAGGTTTCTCTGCAGAGGTCTACTCTACAATGAGACAGAGGTGAAGAAAATGAGTACGTGATCACTCATAAAAAAGAACACAGCACAGTGCAAGGGGGCTGAATGCAACCTGCCTGAACAACCTAAAGTTTCCTTCTTCAGGAATATCTAAAGATGGAACCTTATGACAGGCTAAAGATGTTGTACCCACATTTAGGGGGAGTGCACACCCAGTGATTTCTGGCCATGCAGAAAACAGGCAGAAAGCACATTTGGCTGCAGAAAACAAACCCTAGAAACACAGAAAGTCTTGAAAAACCTGAACAGAGAAGTGAAAATTACTTCATTAAAATTTTTACCAATGCCATAGAGTCCAGAGATGTCATTAGAAAAAAGAAACCCCAGCACTCACCTGCCTCTGAGCTAATCAGGAAAGCAAAATGGGCCCACTCTAACTAAGAAATCAAAACACTTATAGACGGTTCTTACTACTCTGTGAACATGAGTCAGTACAAGCGAAAATGGTGCACAGATGGGCCAGCACAGAAGCAACAGAAGTGCCGTGATATTTACAAGGGGAAAAAAAAAATCTTCCTTTACAAGTGTAAATATACCAGAGAAATCATCCGCTCGCAGCACAAACTGGGCTTTGATGTAGCAAACACTCCCACCAGGGACGGCACTGGCTCCGCCGGGAGGAGTAGGGAGGAGTAGGCATGGCAGACGCTGCATCTGGAAGACAGTGGGCTCAAAGCACTGAGCTTTTCCAAGGAGCCAACACACACAAACATGCCAGACACACAGACCATGCTATAGTCCTCATGCAACCAGCAGCAAGGGGCCAAGCACTGTCCCAAGCCGTGGAGAGATGCCGAGAAGGAAAGACTGGTGGTGAGTGTTGAGTCTAACAGCTGGAAAGAGCATCATGAGAGCCCCACCAGCCTGGCCTCTGGTGCACTGCCCACAGCACCAGACATGCAACTGCTGAAAGACACACGAATCAAGGCTGGTGGCGTTCTGCATGGAGCCAAGAAAGCAGCACCTGGAGCACTCTGTCCAGCTCTGGGGTCCTCAGCACATGGACCTGCTGAAACAGGACCAGGGGAAGGCCATGAAGATGATCAGAGGGAAGAGGATCCAGGGAGACCTTAAAACACCTTCCAGTACCTAAAAGGGCTACAAGAAAGATGGGGACAAACATTTTACTGGGGACTGTTGTAACAGGACAAGGGATAATGGTTTTAACTAAAAGAGTTGACTTTAACAAGATGCAAGGGAAAGTTTTTTACAATGAGGGTGGTGAAACACTGGCACGGGTTGCCCAGAGAGGTGGTAAATGCCCCATTCCTGGAAACATTCAAGGTCAGGTCGGATGGGGCTCCGAACAACCTGATGTTTGGGCTGAACTGGATGACCTTAAAGAGGTCCCTTCCAACCCAAACCATTCTATGATTTTTGGGCCTCTCAGCCTCTCACAAAGCAGCAATAACACAGGGGGTCTTTTTCTTCAGCCTCTCTCAGGTCTCCCCCTCAGTGCAAGCTGCTCAGTTCACAGCGAGAGCACGGGGCTGAGCTCTCCAGACTAATCACATTCCTCCCCACACGTCTTCCCCTCACCTGTAAAACAGCAGTAACAATATTTACTCTTCTGCAGTTGGCTCAAGATGCGGGAATGAAAACTTAATTATCATCAGTGCTATTCACCTGTGAGGAACAGCTCACAGCCTGACCTCAGGAGGAATGAATGGAGCCCAAGGAGCCAGTGGAGCTCCCAGAGTGGAGCTGCAGGAGACAGCACAAATCTCATCTCAGTGGTAAAAAGGCCTGGCGGCTTTGAATGGGAGAGAAACAGCTTCCCCATCACTTATGAACTTGTTTATAGTGAATTATCACAGAATTTCATAATGGGTTTCCAAGCAGGTCAGGCAAACTCCTGCCATTCAGCTGCTCTGACCGCTGACTCTGCAGTGACACACAGACTTGTGGTCTACGGGAAAACAATTTTTAAACAATAAATCCGGCTTTCAAAACCTCTCACCTCCCCCGGGTCCCTCTAACAACTTTTGTGGGTTTGTGCTACATTGTCTCACTCTTGAAGACCTTTTTATCCCCAGTGTTGTGTGAAAGACCCAAGCTCAGCAGGAGAAATTAATTAACTGAGCAGACAGCGATTCTGCCATCAAATGAACAAAATGAAAGAGTAACAGAGACTTACACTTATAGTCACCCCTAAGTGTTTCACATGACAACAGCAGGGAAAACATAGTCCAGACTGTTGTTTTAATGTTGATAATATTCCAAAATCCGCAGCGCTTACCAATTTCTCAGTGGAAATAAAACCTTTGACATCAGTGGGAATTCTGTCTGGGCATGAAAGCTGGTTGTTATACTACGATCCAGCAATAAGAGTCTGTTTTGATTGTCAGATGTTTAGCACCCTTCCTTTCTGTGTCTACCCAGAACACCTGGACTGACAAGCAGAGGACAAAACTTCAGTGGAATTGCGTTAGACATGAATACATCTGTGCACTCTCGTGCTTTCTGCCAAGGCTTGTGCTGGCAAGGAGTTGATTCTGTGCTCCACTACGGGCAGGGTTTGTACTTTGCAATCACCTCCCAGCAGCTGGAGGGCTGCCTGATGTGTCAGCCTACTCTGCTGGAGAGTGTTGGCTTTCTGCATCTCAGCTGGTTTGTGACTGCTGCACACATCCTGCTCGGATGCAGACCAGGACTGGACAGAACAAGGCTGCTAATTTTCCCCAGAATCGTGAAGATGTTAAGGAATATAGGAGGAGGGAAGGGGAGAAGGAAAGTGTTATGGTAACAGCAACAGTAAGAGGGAAAAGAGTTAAAATGAAGACAGGAACAAAATTCAAAGGCGCACGAGTGTAAGACAGCATCACTTCAGGCATATGTCAAAATAGTGTCAGATTTTTCTCTGTTCATTAAGTCAACAGTTAAACACCCACCAGCTCTGCTTTTTGCTAGCCCTGGAGTTTTGCTGCACCTGGAGGTTCTCGCTAAGGCATCAGCAGTAGAAACAACTGGATTTGTCAGCATATAACCTCATTCAAGAGCAGGATGAGTGACCCCTTCTACTCATGTCACCATGAGGGCCACGAGCAGGAGTCAGGTCACAGACTCTGTGTGGTGGAGACCAGCCCAAGGACAACAGAAGCCATGGAAAAATGGCCTGAATTTTATCAAATTTTCCTAGTTCTAAGTCACACATAACAGCACTTAATATTTGTCCCCAGAGTTTGGTAAAAAGAAAATTACCCCCATAATACTAAGTTAAAAGCATCAGATTCATATCTATCCAGCTAAAATGGTAGAGATCACCAGCCTGCGGTGAGGAATGGTCCCAGCAAGGGAACATCTGTGCACTAGTCTGAGAAGAATTTCCCCTCTCCAGCACTTGGGGTTCTTAACTCCCTCACATTTATAGAAGATTCAGAGAGAAAGAATCTGACACAAGTGCTTTTCAATTGGGCTTTGAACCTGTAACAATATTTGATATAAAATCACTGCCCAATTACAAAATTTTGTGGTGTGGTTAAAGAAAACTCAAACAAACAACCCACATGCAATAACTTGAGAATAATCCCAAACTTACTGGGTTTTAGAAATGTTAGTTTCCTTTTTGGTACGTAACTTTTATTATAGTCAATGGAACTTTTCCATCACAGGTAGAAGGATGAGTAAACAAGCAAACCCTTATCTACAAAAGAGGGATAACACTGTCCAAAGGAGAGTGCATATTAGATTGAGACTATGGTAATTTCCTAGGACTGTATTTAGATGAAAGAGTCTGGGTTTTTTAGTGGTTTTGGCCTCAAAAGCCTTCCCAAGGGACATGTATAATTTAGCTGTGCTAAGTCTCCCTTAGGTTTAGGAGCCAAGAAGACAGACTCATCTCACTTCTGAAAGAGCCAGCATCCAGAATTTGGCAACAAACACACTTTTCTCCTAAGCAGTGTCAGCCCTGAGTTGTACCTGCTCTTTGCCATTATACCACCCCAGGCACATAAATCACCCCTGTCCAGTCTGAGGGAAAAAAATCCCCCACAGACACCTTGACTGCCCTGACACTACCTGTTCTGCACTCCAATTTCCACACTTCTCAGTCCAAATAAGGCTGCTTTATGCACTGTTTTATTACCTCAGGTAATACTGCACACTCTCAGCAACAGGAACAAAGACTTTGGTGAAAGCAAGCTTGTTTGTCTGAGAGTTTTGGGGTTTTTCCCGTAAAAAAAAAAAAAAAAATCTCCCCATTTGTAACTATGAACATTCCTCACCAGTCCTCACCTAAGTCAGCCAAAAATCACATGAGGTCTTTCTGAAAAACTAAGTTCTGTGCAATGAAGTTATTAACTGCTGGGAAAGGCAGAAAAGCTTTTTTACAGCTGTTCATTGATCCACTGAACGTCACCTTACACTCTGTAGCCCCTTCTGGATTCTGCAGACTTCTGGAGTAGGCTAAGAAAAAACAAAAAACCTTGGCCAGAGCAGTCACACTGCTTCTTGAGACATGTTTTTTTTGGGTTCAGGCCTCAGATTCTCAGCCAGCAATTTCTGTCCCCAGTGGAAATTTTAAAAAAAGAAAAAAAAAGAAAACACAGAAAACACCAGGTTTATCTGCTTTTCAGGAATCCAGAGAACAAGTATGAGTTTCTAAGGCATTTGCAAGAGATGGGAATTGACCCCAATGCCCCGGCATCCTTCCATCGAAGATCACAGTTACTCTGACAAAAGCCAGCAGTGCCTGGCTCCGGACCAAAGCGCTCCCAGACACACAGAGCTGGGAAGTGGGAGAGGAGCAGCCTGGCCATGCCAGCTCCTGTTTGGCACCCTGTGAGCCACATCCCTGCCCACCCTCCAGTCATGCTCCCACAGAAGGGGAGAGCCCCGTCCACCCGATGCTGAAGTCCCCATCACTGATGCTTGAGCCTGTCCACACAACAGCTTTAATGACTCTCAGAAACCCTTCACCCAGGGACCACAGCTTGTGCTGCTCACTCCGGTTTCCAGCAGGCACACAAACCCCTTGGTTTAAGCAACTGGCTGTCATCCTGCAGTGAATGAGGCCAGAATTAATTTTCTCCATTTAATTTATGCTTCAACATTTTTATTCTAAAACTGTACACGGATGCTTGGGGACCAGCAGGTGCATTTCATCGGTACATAAACCATTCACAAGCAGTCCTGTTCTTATTCCTGCATGCTCCTGCAGGAGCACACCACTCTTCACACCCAGTCTGCTGCTTAGCTTCCTCTCCTCTTTCCCTTTTAAATGGCACAGACAGCTGATGAAGAGCCAGGCACTCACCTTGACCCAGACTTGAATCTCCATCAGACTTTCTCAGCAGGAACAGCCAGGTTTGAAATGAGAGGGAATGCTTGGCAGGTGTTCCCAGGGGACTGGCCAAAAATAAATGCACTCTCCAGTTAATTTCCATCTGAGCACCACTAACATTTCTCCTTTAAGAGTGTGGCTGAAGCATTTGATTTACACAAGGTGAGGCATTTGTTTGCAGTCGCCCGGCAGAGCCAGCACTCAACAGGGAACATTCAGACCCATTTTAATCACCTATGGAAGAAGCCCGCGCTCTCCATACAGACGAGGGATCTTTTAGGGTGTGATTCACTGTAATTAGGAACCTACCTCTCACCTTTGATTACAGCAGGAGTCTAGACAGCTAGTGTTGGCAGAGAACTGACAGACTTAAAATTAGCTTGTACAAATACTCCCCAATGCATCGGATCTGCAAGGAAACAGACCGGAGGCTCTCTGGGAAGAGGGTTATAGCGAGTAGTACTCGACACTCGGCAGGCAGTGAGGAGCAGGTAAGGCCGTTTACAGGGAGCTCTACTCGGCCGTGACTTCCACCAGGCAAGTCCCTGGAGCCAGCACAGAACGCCTCAGGCTGGGCGAACCGGGTCCCGAAGCCCCCGAGCCGCTTCCCTCCGCTCAGCTGCTGGCACTGGCGGGGAAAGTCTGCTGGATGTCAGCTCTGGCGCAGAACCAGAGCCGGCAGCATGGCGACCCGCCAGCCCATTGCCCAGCAAAACCTACTCCTTCCTTCTACACGGGGATGCAGCTGTGACCGAAGAGCCCGGGAACACCCTGAGTCCCGTAGCCGGGGGCTGCTGGGCGGTGCAGGCTGAGGCCTGCTTGGAGCTGTCATCTCATAATACTGCTTGCCTTTTAAAAAAAAATTTTAAAGGAACCACTTGGATCATAACTTTAATCAGGACTTCAGAAAACAAAGCATCTAGAAAATTTGACCAGATGTATCCTAGCTTCATTAAAGAATTTAAAATCTCCCCCCAAATTAGCAAATTTTTTGCTTAAAAAAGAATTGTTGTATTTGAAAATAGTGCCATAAAACAATACCTCAGGCAGGAGACAGACTAAGGTAGAAACGTAGTTCAGCCTCTGAAATGACTCGCTTTAAATTGTGTATTTTCATTTTCCATCCCAGATAACTGTGTGGCAAGGCTGTGCATTGCTACATGACAGCTCGTTCTGCTTTTAAAACAGCAGCACTTCAGTAGCAGCTAAATTGATGTTTTTTATGTGTCCATCACTTACCGAGGGTAATTGATTAGTGCCTGTGAGGGGCTCTGAGATCTAACAGATTACATGTTCTGAGCCTGATAAATTATTTGAATAGATTTAGGAAGAAAAAGATTCGAAATCAGAATTTTGCATGATCCAGTATTACCTTTCCCAATCAGCATTTCCCCTTCCCATATTTTTGCTCAGTTCAAGAAAGCTTGCTAAGCCCAGGGAGCAGATTTTCAATGGCAGCAAGAAGAGCTGAGCATGACACCTGTTAAAATATAATGGAAAGTGAGTATATATTTCCACTGAAAGTTTCTCTGATGACTGTTTATTCCGCTATTTAAAGATTACAGCTTTAATCTAGCTCAAGAGAAGAAAATGGAAAGGTCACAGTTCCGTCGAGCTCTGAGGAAAGCGATCCGACGGGCAGACGGCACTGCAGCCCTGGACAACGTGCTGTGCTCCAGCCTTACAACACATCCTCTGTGGTGCAATTTGGAAGCATTTAAGCTCAGCTGCCTTAAACACAGCCCGAACCAAGAATAGCCTCGGCTCCCGGGCACAGGTCAGGCGATGCTGAGTCACTTGCTGGCCGGGCCCCAGGCTTTCCAGCTGCCTTGGGCTCGGCCGCCTTAAAGACACAACTTGTGCCTGCCGCACACAGCCCCAGCTCCAGCTGGGCACGACCAGACAGGGATGACACCCTCGGATGCCAGGGAGTTTAGCCAGATGCACGATTCCAACATGAATTCCTGGTTCGTACCGCCCTGTTTCCCTCCAGCTTCGGAGCACAGCACTGCTGCTGCCTTCCTGCCCATTCAAAGCTACATTCATACATCTCTTTGTAATTATGAATCAACTCCCAGGCATCGGTGCGCACCCCAGGCTCACACAGAACGGCAAACAATATACTGTCACGGGTTGCATCAGCTGCACGATGCTCTCTCATGCCTTCAGGCTCGCTAAAGCTGATCCAACGCTAATATAATAATAGCCTTTTTACCCGCCTCCTCCCTCAACAATTACCGGAGGCTTGGAGAGCCATTGAAATGCAAATAGCACACGGAGAGGTTATTGGGGAACCAGACTTGGAAGGTACAAATGCTGTCCTGCTAGTTTCCTTTAGTTTGACACGAACGGGACTGTAATCCTGAATTTCTCTTTGTACAAACATGGAGAGAGGCAATACTGTGAATGTACAGACGGCCGTGTGTAGCAGCTGAAGTGCATCTTCTCCAGCATCGCTTCTCTGTATCTGGGACCCCCGTAACTCCCCTTACTTGCCGTAGTAGCAGAGAACTGCACAGCACAGAAGCGTCTGTAACTCCGATGACCCGAGCGTGCCCAACTACACTAACTCACGGAAACGCACCCAGTGTGGGTTTGAGGGACCTTGCCCCGGCAAGGAAAGGCACTGTGGAGCCTGCGGTTTGCTCTGTAGCCACAGATGAAAGTCAGAAATACAGCATCCCTGCCCGTTATCCCACCCGCATCCCTCAACCCAGGCGCTTCTACAGAGGACAGGAGCCCCCCACGGTCTGTTTGCCTGATACTTTTTCAGGTAATGTTTTCACCAAGGACAAACAGGGCTTTCTGGACCCAAGGCAGTCCTGACACTCGGCTGGAGCAGCCGCGAACAGGAGCGTGTACCAGCTGCTGTGAGGTGACATGGGACTACAAGGTCCCAGACACTTCTTCAGGCTCTCAGTCCCCATTACAGATTCAGGAATACCTCCTAAAAATAGGCTGCATCCTCATCCCCTTTTCTGTAGCAAAACAACCTATAAATATCACAAAGAAGATGGTTACCGTGTTATTAACAATTCCCTACCCCCGTTCAAAAGAGCCATAGAGAAGAGGGTCCAGCACCCGGTGCACAAGGGGTAGCTTGTTTGCTTTGGCGAGGAGGCGGCTGAGGGCAGCCCTAATGGCAGTCTATAGCTACTCAAGGGCTGCTATTAACACGACAGAGCCAACACAGCTGGGGGTGATGGCGAAAGGGTCGGGGGGGGGCAGACTGAACCCAGGAGAATCTTCTTCCCAAGGTAGTGGGACAGCACGGCCATTGGTCATCTCAAGGGAGCTGGGGGAGCTTTCAGCCCTGGAAGTTTTCAGACGTGGCTGTGGCTGATGTAACCTGGCGTCCATGGGTCCCACTCCGAGGGGGCCTTTGGGCTGGAGACCTCCAGAGGTCGCTTCCAGCCAACAATTCCATAGCTCCGGAACCTCCACGTTAAATACTTGGTGTTAAAGGGTGAAACTGCAGCACCTCCTTCCCTTGTACTTCTGTACTTTCCCTGGAGCAGGGCAGAGCCCCCGGGCCCGCACTACCGCCCCACGCCAGCAGCTCTGCGGCCTCCCAGCTGGAACGCGCGGCTGTCCCAGCGCCGCAGGTCCTGCCCTCGGGGACACGGGGCTGTCCCTGCCCCCGGGTGCTGCCTCCGGGCTCCCCCAGACGCAGGGTGCTGCTGCCGGGGGGTGATGGACGGCGGGGGCCGGCAGCAGCAGTCCCCACGCCTCC
>VZRR01011387.1:0-10620 GCA_013398015.1 Oreocharis arfaki
CCGCCCGCAACGCCGGCACCGCTCCCCCCGCTGGCACTGCACTCCCCTCCTCTGCACACACCCGGGCCGGCACGGGGGGTCCGCACCATCCTTGAGCGCAGCGCGGCTCCCCTGGCTTGCATCCCCCCCGGGCACGGCGCATCCCCCCCGGATCGGCGTCACTCCCCCTCTCCGGGACACCCGCGGGCCCTGCATCCCCCGGGACACCCCCCGGGAGCGCGCACCCTCTACGCGCTGCATCTCCCCTCCACACCCCACTCTACACCGAGCCCCTGCCGCACGTGATGCCCGGGGATGCTCCCCAGCCCAGCCTGGTACCCCACGGGAAATGTCACAGAAGAGGGACCGCAATTTGACGGCAACGTGGGTCACCTCTGGGGCCTCCCCTCACTGCCACACACGGTGTTCTGGCCTCAAGGTACCCCATGCTCAGCCACACTGGCCTCTCCCAAGGGATGTGGCTGCAGGATGCAGCCCATTCCCTCTTTGTCCCCTCCCTGCACCCAGCCAAGGTGCCGACAAGCAGTGCTGCTGTCACCAGTGGGCAGTTGCAATTTGGGCAAGGGGCGATGGTCAAAGGGGGTTGAGGCTGTACTGGGGTGCCCGAGGTGCTCCCCAAACCCTGTGGCAGCCAAAGCCTGCGCCAGCAGTGCCGAGCAGCCCTGTCCCCAGCAGCGGGGGCCGGGCAGTGGCTCCCAGCGTCGTGCAGCAATAATTTCATTAGCGGCATCAGGAACAATTAACAACTGCTCTGATGCCTTTGAGAGCTGAAGCGCGTGTGAAGCCAGCGCGGCTCTCCCGGGTGGCACCAGCTGTGCCGTGGCCTCCATCCACCCCAGCACAATGCTGGCAGTGCCAGGCAGAACCGAGCCCACCGCCACCACTGCCCTGGGGCGAGGCCAGAGCCATCTCCCATCACCACACACCTCCCGGGACCTCCCGTGCCAATGCAGTCGTGGACCAGCCATGCACACAGATAGGGCAGCGAGTGTGGGGTGACACCCGTGGGTGCCCGTTTTCATGCCACTATGCTGCCCTAGGCAGACCCACGAGCCCCAGGACGTCTGCCTGGACATTGGTGGGGGCTAGTGGCAGAGGAGCCCCCCAGCCCCTGTGGGCAGAACTCTGCCGTAGCAATAACAACCCTCCTTCAGGCTGGCTCGTTATTACTGATGGCATTTGCATGGAAACAGGATGTTTTTACTCCTTGCGGCTCCATCTGCTCCTGCTGAAGTCACTGCTCTGCACATGAGCTCCGGGGGGCTGCCATGGGAACCGGGGCGAGCTCCCCCGCAGCGCTGGGACCCCCAGCTCGGGCTCCCACGGTGGCCAAACCCCCAGGCAAGCAGCAGGGCAGGGCAAGGTGGGGGTACCCAGTGCAGATGGCACCTGAGTTGGCCACCCAGCATGGTGCTGCCCTGGGGCAGTGTGGTGGAGAGGGGGCTGGGGGTCCCCGGTGTGGTGCCAGCCCCATCTGCTCCTTGCACCTCTCTCCTGGGATGGCTTCCAGCTCCTGCTCCTGGCACTGCGCCCGCAGTGCCAGCAACAACACTCCCACCCCCTGGGCACCCACTGCATCTTCCTTGTCCCGGTGCCCAGCTGGGGGTGCCGGTGGTGCCCAGTCCTGCCTCAGCTTCTCCCTGTGCTGGTGATGCTCGGTGCCACAGAGGTGCTGTGCCAAGGCTGTATGGTGTCACCCTCCTGCGCTGTGGGCCAGCACGGCCAGGCCATCAGTGGAGAAGTGGCAGGGTGCACTGACAAAGTAATAGACTCTAATTAATACAGATTGGGGAGATCACTTTCAATTCTGCTTGCTTTCCCTCTTGCTGAAGAGAAACTGAGGGGATGGGTGAGCCAGATCCTGCTCTACAGCTGCCAGAGCCCTGAGTCCTGCTGCCAAGGGTCAATGTCTGCCTGGCTCATGCCCGTGAGGGCATCTGGGATCTCTGACCACCTGCCAGGGTTGTGTGAGGGGCTGAAGCACATGGGGAGCCACGGGAATCAGGGTCTTTGAGGAGGAGATTGCAGTGCCTGGCTGGCCCAGTGCCTCCAGCCCCACATGCTCAGCACCTGGGTGTCCTGCGAGCCCCAGGGGGATGCCAGAAACACCGGTCCCACTGGGTGCTCTAAATGGATTATTACTCAGAGTAATTAAGGTGGAATTAAAAATTAATTCTCCTCTCCAGTGTTCTGCGGTCATGGCTCAGCCGCGTGCTACAGCCATTGTGTCAGTGCTTCCTTCTGAAAAAGACTGGATTAAGGTGGAGGTGGAGGGAGGGCATCACCTGGTGAGCAGTGGTACCCGGGCTCTGTGGGCTGCAGCTGCCACCTCCCTAGGGATGTCACCTCCCTGGCACTGCTCACCTCTCACCACATGCCCCAGGGGCCACTTCTGTGTGGGCCAGCTCAGGTGAGGCAGCTCCCGCCACCACAGAGCCTGGCAAGCCCCTGTCTGTGCCGTGCCCGACCTCCTGCCCAGCCCTGGCAGCCACGGGCAAGGCCAGCCCTGAGATTTTCTAAACTCCCATCAAATATTTAAGTAGATATTTGAGCTCATGTATAATGGATCGCCCGTGCGCTGCCTCCCTATCCATTTGTGGTATTTAAGGAAGCCGAATATTAAACACCATTGTATTAGCAAAACCGCGCCTGCTTAATTGAGTTACAAACAGAGAAGGTGCTGGCGGATAAACAATGCATAATGCAGGGACCCACGGGCAGGATGTGGCTGCCCTGGCGCCAGGCAGGCACTGGGCTGTGTGGGGCACGGGGCAGGAGGGTGCTCCAGTGGGGAGGGGACCACAGCGCTGATGGTGTCACTGGCAGAGCCCAAGGTGTGAGGAACACGTGTCCTGTAGGAGAGAGAGGTGACAGAGCGTGGCATGGCACAGCATGGCACGGGAGAGCTTGGCTTGGGATAACGTGGCACGGTGTGGGACATCCCAGGGATCATCCTGCGCAGGGGTGCTCAGAAACGGAGCCAGTGAGAACAACCCCAGCCATGCAAGGAGCAGAAAGATTATGAAAATGAAAAGTAAATAAATATGGATGCCGAGGACCTAATTCTGATAAGAGGATTTTCAAAATTAGCCATTTGCAAGAGTAGATTAACGGCGCGCGGTGCTGGGGGCTGGAAGGGCTCCTTTAAGATGGGTGGCAAAGCCCATCCTGGCACAGCCTGTTCCCTGTAGCCCCCAGCATACACAGAGTCACTCCCCAATTTTTGAGGAGGTGGATTTGCTGCTGCTGTGGGGGAGAATGAGCTGGCCAGAAGCACAGCATGGTGCCACCCTGCACACACAGGTTCTGCAGACACAGTTCCAGGGTGCCAGGACCTCACCACAGAGAATCAGCATCTGGCAGCACTGGGATGCAGATGCTGGCACCCAGGCCCACGGGAGAGTGGGCACAGTACTGGCATGGAGCTTGGGGTCCCTAAAGGTGTGCCTGGCACCCCCAGCCTGGGCATGGGGAGGCTGCACCAGTGCCAGTGTGGGGCTTGGACAGGGGGCAGTGGGATAAACAGGTAGAGAAGCCTCTGGACTGCACATCCCATGGGTGCCCCATGCCAAGCAGTGCAGTGGGTGCTTCTGGATGGAGCTGGTGCTGATGCCTCCCTGGAAGCACTGTGGGTGCTGGGGCAGGGGTACCTCTCTATACTCTGAGCTGGGCAGGGGCAGGAGGCTGCTGGGGCTCGGAGATGCTTTTTGCATCCTCTGGCTGGGATTTTCTATCCAGGCAGCCAAGCAGAAATCTCATTACAGACTGGCACGAAGGCAGCGTCCCTGTCCCCATCCCTGTCCCCACACGAGGCTGGGGTCTGGCGCAGGCTGAGGTGGCCACAGCTGCGAGCAGTGTGAGGTTGTTGTGAACAAGGGCAGCTAGCAGGCTGCAAGTGGCCATCTGCTGCCCCCCAACCATCCCTTGCACCCATCACCCTGCCCTGGGCCTGCCAGTCCCATCCCCAGCCTGACACAGACCCTGCACTTTGTGGTACAGGTGGGTTGGGGTGAGTCTGAAGTGGATGCCGGCTCCTTGGCATGTGGGGCGAAGCCTCTGTGCTGGCAGGCAGGGTGCAGGCAGGGCAGGGTGCCGGCAGCCCAAACACCCCCGTGCGCAGCACTCCCACAGCAGCAGCAGCAGCAGCAGCAGCAGCAGCAGCAGCAGCAGCAGCCAATTAATTAGCAGGGCGGTGGGAGAGCAGCCGGCGAAGCTGTGCGGGATCGATGGGCACATCGACCGCACGGGGAACTCCAGCCCTCCCAGCCAGAGCTTGAGTGCCGGGGCACTCAAGGAGCCTTGCAGTCCGCAGCCCCGCGAGAGGGGGTGGCTGTGGGTGCAGCATTACCAGCCCCTGGCGAGGGCACACCAGGGAGGGAAAGGACAGGCACCGACGGCGCTGCCACGTGCCCTGCGCCCCGGCAGCCTCAGGGCTGACACCTGCCCCCCTGTGAACCGGGAGAGTGGCTGGTCCCCGTGTCACGCTGGGAGGACGTGGGGGATGCTAATGTTTGGATGCATCTGTGTTGAGGGAGGCGGAGGGTGGTCCCTCGGAGCTGGTGGCATCCACTGTGGGAGGGGGCTGCGGGCAGGGGCAGCACCAGAGGCTCGGGCACAGCACGGGCACGGTGACTCGGGGACGGAAAGGCTCTCTGGGCACGTGCCAGCCAGCTGGGGGGCACCCAGGCCGTGATACAGGACCAGCAGAACACACCCCGAAGGGGTGGTGGCACTGCCTGCACAGCCCCGTGCTGCAGACACGCCTGCAGGTCTGTGGCCGCACAGCTCCTGTCCCCATCCCCATCCCTGTCCCCATCCCACCCGCCCACTCCCCCCGCCTGCCTCTGCCAAGCGAGAAGTGCCAGCCCGTCCCTGCGGGGAAGGAGAGTGCTCAGCCGTGTTGCAGAGCCTGGTATCCACCCAGATGAGAAGTGACAGCAAAGGACCCTTCTCAGGTACAGGCTCCCTGAGGCGCAGGGCAGGAGATACCGTCCCCGTCTTCGCCTCCTCTGCTGCTGGCACTGGGGACGACCCTGCAGGCACTTAACCACTTCGCCACCGTGCAACCCAGCTGTAGCTGGAGGGCAGCAGCCCAGCAGCAGCACTGCCATGCCTGCCTGTCCCAAGCTGCAGGAAAAAGGATGGAGCAGGCAGAGCCCGAGCCTGGGAGCAAGACCCAGAGGTGCAGCCCCTCTGCTGTGCCCCACTGTGCCCTGCCAGGCGTGGGAGCCCGTGCTCGGAGGGGTCCACAGGCCCCTCGCCTCCCGCAGCTCCCGCAACGACTGCTGTCTCTCCCGGGAGGTTGTCATGGGAACGGCGCGCTGTAGGTACCCCTCACCCTGGGTACCCCTCCTTGCGTGCCACGATGATTCTGAATGGAGCATCGGCGCAGCTTGTGCCCTTTCCAGTGCCTGTCAGGGTGGGCAGGGAGGGCACGGGGAGCTCCAGTCCAGGAACGCACGGGGATGCTGGCGGTACCCAGGGACGGAGGTCCCCCGTGTATCCACACCTCTCCTGCAAGGTCCAGACCCCTCCGCGGCCCCTGGCTGGGTGACGGGGCAGGCAGGTGGGCTCAGGCACTGCGGGAACAGCGTGGCACAGCCCCAGCGCCGGCAGCCGCACTGCCTGCCCACTCCCACGGTGAGCCAGCGCTGCCTGTTCTTCCCCGGCCCACGCACCCTGCGCGGAGCCGGCAGCTCCTTCCCCAGTTATTTGGGGGATTTTAACCCTGCAGCACCCACTGGTTGCAAGAATGGGTGCCCGCACCAGACGCGTGCTGGGGGCAGGAGGCAGGATCTGTCCTTGCTGCCAGAGCTGGTGGCTCAGGGAGAAGCTGGACTGGCAGTGCCTGGCCGTGGCTGCATGCCAGCTGCCGGCAAGGCGACCCTGCAGGGGCACCCAGCACCACTAACCCACACTCCCTGCATGGAAAGGGGGACACAGGACCCCATCCCTGCAGCAGCCCAGCAGTCCATCCCCATCACTGCTGTGCCCCACAGCAGCCCCAGCCCCATATCCCCCATCTCTCTTGTGCCACGTGGGTCCCTTGACCTGCACCTCCCATTCCCGCTAGACCCCACAGCACTCCTGGGGCCCCCCCACCCCTGTCCTTGCAGGCCCCTCTGTCTGCTGTGCCTCCCACCCCCACCTCCAGGCCTGCCGCATGTCTGCTGCCATCTGCCTCTCCCTTTTGATTAGTATTAATTTTTAATTATTATTATTGACAGGGCTGCCAGCTCGGCTGCCAGCTGGGACAGCTGCCCAGCATGAGACAGGCCGGGGGCAGCCCTGGCACTGCTGTACTCACTGTGCGGCTCCCGGCAACTGCTCTGCCCACCCAGAGGCTGCCTTTGTGCCCCCCAGCACCCTCTGGCCCTCAGACAGGGACTGTGGGGTGTAAAAGTTGAGGATCAAGGTCATTGTGTCCCCAAAGGGCGGGCTCTGGGTGGGCACTGCCAGCCCCCAGCCTGGCTGGGCTGCAGGGCTGATGGGAGCCCATAAAGCCATGGAGATAAATGGCTCCTATTATTTTTCCAATCAAATGAAATCCCGCTGTGGCTACGTGAGAATGGTGATGAACCACGGCAGTGCAGCAGCCTCTGCACCCCCTCCTGCCCCAGTTAACCTTGGCCTTGTGGCATGATGGGGCACAGAGCACCCCATGAGCACAACGCCCTTGCTGGGGTGGTGGCGACAAGGACAGTGTGCCAGCTTGGCTGCGGGGGGCTCAGCCCTAGAGCCAGGTGGGGGGCGATGACAGGGCTGTGTGGGGCAGAGCAGCAGGGTGAAGGGACAAGGGGACAGGCAATCCCTGCCTCGCCCACACTTGACGCTGTCACTGCTGGGAAGGGGCATTAATGGTGCGTTTTAGCGGGGCTCAGCAACCCCTCCTCCAGCTTCAGCTTTGCCAGCCCCACGCGTGGCTCTGCCTGCCTCTCATCTGGGGAGGGGAGTGCTGGGGTAGCGCTGTGACCCCAACCTAGGCAGGGCAGGGCAGGGCAGAGAGGGTGAGCACCGCAGGCAGGGCAGGCTGCCAGCCCTGCCGCGCCGGAGCCGGCCAAGGCCGGGCGAGCGGCACCATCGCGTGGCGACGGACGGGAGGTACAGGCAGCGCAGGCAGCGCCCGGGCTGCCAGCACGCTCTGCCCGTGCGAGACCAGTGGGCGAGGCAGGCAGAGCCACCCCCTGATCCCCCGCTTGCAGCACCCCCAGTTTGGGGTGCTGCCCCCCCCCATATTGCATCCCCTCATACCAGTCCTGCCACCTGCAGCAGCCCCAGATTGGGGTGCTGTCCCCCCATACTGCATCCCTTCATCCCAGTCCTGCTGCCTGCAGGCCTGCCCAGCCCTGCTGCCCTACAGGAGAGGGCAGTGCGGTGCTGTCGCTTTTGCACCTGCACAGAGAAGTGACCTAAAGCCATCACACGATGCAAGGACATCACAGGGACATGGCCTGCCAATGATGAGCTCCTGTCTTCACTCTCTAGTAACATATTCTGCCTGGCACAGGGGTGCTACTGGGTGGTGGAGGGCCCTGCACGGCTCTAGGGGACCTGCAAGGCTGATGTCCATGGAGAAAGGCAGCTGAGTCCCGGGAACACAGCTCTCTGCAGCATCCCAGGGTAGTGCAGGGCTCAGCAAGCTCAACCCCACGGGCTGCACTGCAGGCAGTCGAGACCCTGGGTGACACAGCCACAGCAGCTGCCTGTCAAGCTGTGACCAGACAGGTCACAACCAGCTCCAAGAGCAGAGAGCGGTCAATACTTCGTCCTTCTGCAGGACCAGCTCTCTGCAGAGCCCATTTGCAGGCAGGGCAGCACTGAGCCGTCACAGCAGGGGACAAGCAACCCTGGCTCTGGGCTGATGAGGTGGCATAGATGGGCTGGACATGTGGCCCTGGACAAGGTGCAACCCTGGGCTGAGATGGAGCCTGGGTGCTGCTGGAGGGAAAGGAGAATAGTCCTGGATGAGAGCTGCAGTGAGGGCAGGACTGCAGGCGCCACTGTCAGGAGGTGAGCAGACAGCTCCACCTCTAGAATCTGAGTAGGCAGGGAAGCACAGACATAGCAATCAAACACACAAATAAAAGATCAAAGGACAGAGTGTGGGGTGGGTCTAGAAAGGAGTATGGGGGGGCCAGGACCACCAGAAGGGACAGCCGAAGACATGAGCCACGGAAAGGAGGAGCCAGCGAAGTCCCAGGGCTCAAAAGACTGAGGCTGTGAACCTGCAGGTCTGGCACCAACACACTCTTGGGAAGAAAATAAGCTTCATAACACCTATGCTGCAAGTGTCAGTGGGAGGGGACGCAGCACGGGGACCATGCTGTGCTGCAGCCCCAGCACCCACCCTGCAGGAACACTGCCAGCCCTCAGGTGGGAAACTGATCTTCCTGAGAAGGCACACCCATGTCCCACAGATATGCAGGGACTTAGGAGAAAAGTGGACCAGCTCCCCAGGCTGAGCTGACCCAGATGAGCTGGGCCTCAGTAGTCCCTCCCATGCCAAGGTTTGCTGTGCCTGTGTCTTGGCCAGGGGAGGACAGAACAGCATCCAGGGCCCCCCAAAACACAGGAAGCACCCCCAGAGAGAGGGGCACTGGTCCCAGGCTCTAGGGGAGGCGAAGGGACATGTACAGTGTCCCAATCCCTCAGCGAGGCCAGTTCTGTGCTCCTGGCCCTGCTCACCCAGAATGGAGGGGCCAGGACATGGCACATCATCACCTCCCTCCCAGGAAACCTTCCCCCCAAACAAGAGCCACGCCAGGTTGCCAAGAGCCCTGGAGACATAGATCATGCTCAGATGGAGAAATTCATTGTGAGACAGTACATGGGGACCCCATAGGCAGCTCCCCGCTCCCCCCACAGTCACACCACAAACTTGGTCTTGGCAAGAGAGCTGCTCTTGGTGGCTGTGTCCGCATGGGCCTGGTACCCAATGGCCACCTTCTGTGACAGGCCCAGGTGCTCCTTGTAGATGCGCCTGGAGGAGGCAAGGGGATGTATGAACAGGGCAGCAACACTTCCCCCATTGGCCCTACTCCCCCAAACACGGGGAGCCCTCATTCCCCTGTGCAGCCTCCCCTGCAGCTGCTTTACCCAATGTGGGTGACCCCTTCCCGATTCTCCGCTTCCCGGGTCCAGATGGCAATCTTGTCCCCCTTGGTGCGGATGTTGATGACGGCCCCACACACCTCGTCGCTGTACTCATCAAACATCTCCCCAATGAGGCACAGCAGCTGTGGGGAGGAGAAGGGGACCCTGGGCCAGTCCTCAATGGGGCTCAGCCTTGGGGCAGGGGGAACACCACAGCCAGGACTCCCAGGACCCTCGAGTGGGGCTGCACTCACCGTCTCCAGCCAGAAACGGTCCAGCTCGGTGTGCCGCTGCTGCTTGGCCAGGGTGATGAGCCAGCGCCCACCACGCTTGTTCTGGCTGTCCTCCCACATGGGCTCAATGCCATCCTAGGGGCAGGCAAGGGGACAGTCAGGGGCACCAAGTACCCAGCCAGAGCTGGCTTGGGGAGCTGGGAACATCCAGTCGGACTTCCCCTTCCACCTTACGGCCAGGGCACCCTGACAGCCTGACCAGCACTCAGTGTGGCCCCATAATGCTGGGTGCTCTGGGGATTCTGAGGATGGGGTGCCATACCTTGAAGAGGGAGTAGTCACAGCCAGCTGCGAGCTTGCTGGCGAGCTGGATGTGACTGTACAGCCTGTGTTAGATGGAGACATAGAAGCAGGTGAGAATAGGTGCCTCAGGTTCAGACCCTCCCCACCAGGACATCTCCAGAAGGGGCACAATGGGTGTGCCCACTCAATGGGCACTCACGCCCAGAAGTCCTCCACAGTGCTGAATTTGGTGACGAGGCGCAGGTTTGCCTGCCACATCTTGCTCTTGTCATTCTTGAAAAACCACAGTGCCCATCTGGGGAGGGAGAGGAAATGAGATGTTCAACCATGCTAGAGTCCCCCTCCAACCCCAGCACACCCCTCCCAGTGCTGGGAGATGCTGTCCATGGCCAGGCCCCCTATACCTGTTCTGCAGGGGGTGCTTGCCCAGGATCTCTGCCGGGAGCAGCTCTTGCTGCCGAGCCCTCTGCTGGCGTCGCTCCTGTTGCTTCTGCAGAGGAAGGTGGGACAGCCCTGAAGAGCACCATGACCACCTCAACAGGGAGCCTGCAGCCCCCCAGATACCTCCTAGACTGGGCACCCCGAGGGCTGGGATGGTTGTCTGTGTTCTACAACCTCCCCAGCCCACAGGGCGAGCACTCACCTGCTCCCCTGTAGCCATCCTGACAAGCACAGGCTCCCCTGGGCTGCCTCTGGCCCTTAAGTACCCACAGGCAGGTGGGATGAGGAGCCATCCCAGCTGCAGCTGGTGGGGTGGGAGGGTGGTGTCCTGGGGAGCAGAGAGATGGGGGATCCCTCTCTAGGGCAGGGAGCTGGGGGATGGGGGCAGGGGCTCAGAGTGGGATGAGATCGGGATGAGGGAGTAGAACTGTGTAAGTTGGGGACCATGTGTGGGGACCATGATGTGGTATGGGCAGGGCAGGATGGTACACAGAGAGGGTGGGAGAGCATCAGGTTGGAGGGTAGGGATAGGATGGGGTGGGGAGGGTGG
>VZRR01011387.1:11499-23766 GCA_013398015.1 Oreocharis arfaki
TGCCCCTGCCGGCCTCCTCTGCCTGCCCTTGCCTGCTCCTGCGTTTGCCCTTGCGTCCTCCTGCCCATCCCCCTGCCGTCCCCTTTGCGTCCCCACCTGTCCCCGGCCCCGCTCCCCCTCTCTCCTGCTCCTTCCCCGCCACGACCACCCTGCGGCGGAGTGCCCCGGGGCAGAGCGTCGGTGTCCGCAGTGCCTCGCTGCCCACCGGGAATCTGCAGGGCAGGAGAGTGGGCTCCGCGGCCAGGAGCAGAGTCGGGGACTGGTCCCCAGGCTGAGGGGATGGGACCCGAGGGGATGGGACCCTCGGGGACTGGACCCCTTGCAGCTCCCAGTCGGAGCCCGAGGGTCTCTCAGCTCTGTACCCGGAATGCTCTGGGGCAGGAAAGCCGAGGGACCATGACGGAGGTGGTGACCCCTGTGCTGGGATGTGCCTGTCTTGGGGCAGGGGGTGGGGACCATGTTTGTGCCCCTCGGAGAGGTAATGCTCTGGAGCTCATCCCACACCAGCGTCTCCCCCTGCACCCGGCTGGGGACTGAGGGGTCCCTCCGTGCTGCCCCTCGGGGCCGGGATCTGCTCGGGGCCAAGTCCTAGAAGACATGGCTGGCAGGAGGAGCAGTTCCTGGGCAGTCTGTGCCTGGCTGTGGTGCTGGAATGCTCGGGGAGGGAGCTGAGGCCAAGTCTGCTTGAAGCAGGAGGGAGGAGGACGCAGGGCTGAGGCTCTGTTCTGCTCCAGAGGGCACAAGCTCTGTGGAAGAGCTGAGGCCCCAGAACTGTTCTGCTGGCCAGTGCCTGCCCTGGGCCCCCATCCTGGTCGTGGTGTGTGTGCTGGACAGGGGTCCAGCAGCTCAAGGAATGCCCCAAGGCCCCATCCTACAGGAGGTGCCCAGCCCCTACCTTTCCTTCCATCCTAGACACCCCACTCCATCCTGGGTGGTGTCACTCTGCTCGAGGGAGCCTGGCAGGGTTGGCACAGCCAGCAGCAGCACCCGGCTCCTGGCACTCCAGCTGTGGGGCTTCCCATACTATGTTGGCTCTAGGTTTGGATCCAGCAGGAGGTTTTACTCAGCAGCACGGCTGGCATTCGCCCTGCCTGGCTGTGCCCTGACACGGTGCTGCCCCTGGGGTCTCTGCCCTGCCTGGCACGTGGCGGTGGCCCTGTGCTGCCCCAGTTCTGGCTCCTGCAGGGACAACAGGAGCCTTGAGGGGAGCCAGGCAAGTGCTCAGCCCCCCAGGTGCCCTGGCATGGGGTGTGGACAGGATGCTGTCCTGGCTCAGAGCCCTGCCAGGGTCCTGGGCATGGCACATGTTGGAGCCCAGCTGTCAGTCCCTCTAACCCGATCTCTGTCTCTTTCTACCCTCAGGGAGTAAAACCCAAGGTGTGGTGCAAGGCGTAACCTCAGGTACGGGCCCCTCTGTCTCCCCGCCGTGGTACCCCTCTGGCCCTGAGAGCGTGGCCACACTAACGAGATCAGAGGCTAATTGAAGGGCTGATGTCACTCTGCTAAAGCCTCTTATATAACAGGGCCGGCAACCAAGGATTTGCGGCGGCTGCTCACACTCCTTGCCCAGCTGCAGAGCAGTGTCGTGGCCCCCTCCCCTCCCCACCAGGGCAAGGGAGTGGGAAGAGCCTGATCCTGCCCGGCATCTCCCCGCCAGCTCTCCGCCCGGCTGGTGCAGGGCGTGAAGCCACAGCTGGGCACCCCTTTTGGCACGGAGTGGGGGGGCACTGATGGGCACCCCTGGCTCTTGCAGTGGCTGAGAAAGCGAAGGAGCAGGCATCCCAGCTGGGCGAAGCAGCGTTCTCCGGTGCCGGCAACATTGCAGCGGCCACCGGGCTGGTGAAGAAGGAGGAGTTCCCTGCGGACCTGAAGGTGAGAATCCCCAAGCATTGCCATGCCCCTGGGGAGGCTGGCACATGCCCAGGTTTGGCGGGGAGCCCCTTGGCTGCTGCCCGGTCACAGAGGAGGGACCGCGAGGGTGCCCAGGCGGTCTCCCCACGCCCGGGGCAGGCGGGCACCGCGGCCCCAGCGTGCGCGGCCTCGTGCGCGGTGTCTGCGGACGTGTGCGTGCTCGGGCCCTGGCATGGCGGCCGGCGGCGTGGGCCCGCGGCGTGTCGCTCCAGCGGCTGCGAGGTGACCTGACAGCTGCGGGAGGGGCGGCGGGTTCCAGCTCGCCGCCCCATGAGCCGTTGGCTTCCAGCTTAGCCCAAAATAGCATCAGCTGAAGAAATGAGGCCACCGCCGCCACCGCCGCTGCACAGGGGGATCGGCTGCCCCCCTTTCCCGCCTGCCAGCCCCGGGGAGGGGTTACCCAGCACCGCCCTCCCCTGCCAGGGATGCAGGATGCTCCTGCAGCTCTGCCAGTGCCTGGAGCCTGTTGAGGCCCACGTGGTGCCAGCACTCGTTGCCTGCCTGAGGCTGGGGCTGGGAGCAGTGTAGGGACATAAACACATAGCCCCAGCTCCCGAAGACCTGTGCATGTCACCTCCCAGCTAGGTGGGCTGCTGTGTGCCCAGGGTGCCACTGGCTCCCCGTGGAACCCCTTGTATCCTGAGGGTATTGCTGGTCTGGCAGGGGCAGGAAGGGTGGGTGCTGTGTGGGGGGCTGTGTGTGTGTGGGACTGACCTCCTGGTTAACTCTCAGGCAGAGGAGGTGGCCCAGGAGGCTGTGGAGGAGCCACTGGTCGAGCCGCTGCTGGAGCCAGAGGGGGAGAACTACGAGGAACCCCCACAGGTGAGGCGACAGGATGGCACAGTGGACACAGTGTGACAGTGATCAGTGCACTGTCCAGAGCAAAGCTGGTGTTGGGCTGGAGAAGAGGGGGGCTCTGCGCCCCACCTGAACTCTCTCACTGGCTCTTTCCTTCCCCATCCTGCAGGAGGAATACCAGGAATACGAGCCAGAGGCATAATGGACCCCCATCCTTGCCTCTTCCACCAGCAGCACAACGAACCGCCGGTAGCCCCCTGCTCCTCCCCAGCCGGCCCTGGCCGGTGCCTGTGTGCCGGGGAGGAGCAGGGGTGCCCCTGCCCCGTTCGCTCACGAGTTCTTCCTCCAGTTCCGTTCCAAGGGACCGTGTCCGTGTCTCCGTAACATGTCTAGCAGTGAGAAACACCCGCTGTGTCCAAGCCCCCGAGCCCCGGCGCGTGCCCGAGCCGCGGGTGCTGCCCGCAGGGGCTGGTGCGTGTGCGTGTGAGTGCGAGGGTGTGTGTGAAGCCCGGGTTTATGGCTCTGTCTCCCTCCCAGCGCCATAAACCCCGGCTGCGTCCCGGCGTGTCTGTGTGTGTACAAAGCATGTTCACCTGCTCGCGGGCTGCTGTACATTTCGCTTGCACGCCTGTCCCTGTGGTTCTGCTCTGGTCATCGTGAACTATTTTTTTTTATATATATATCTCTCTCTCTCTATCTATGGGTGGACGGGTCTTTTGCCTTTGTGAACCCTTGGCGCCCAAGCCCGCTCCCCAGCCTGCTGGGTGGTGACGGTGCCCGCGCCCCCCCCGAGGTCCCACTGTGTTGTGACGTGGCATGGATATTCCCCCGTCGCTGGATGTGCAATACGAGGGCAGCTGCCAGTGACACAGCTGCCCCCGTGTCCGTGAATAAAGCCAACTCTTGTCTGTAGCCCCCTGGTCCTGGTTGTGGGGTCCCTGGGGAGGGGTTGGCCCCGTGCTTTGGTGGCAGGGGTAGTCAGGGGTAGTTTTGGAAAGAAGAATGCAGCTGGCGCTGGGGGAGTGGGCAGAACTGGCTGCTCATGAGGACAAGATGCCTTTCTGTCTGCTGGCTGCTGTGTCCCAGCAGGTCACTGTGCCCTGGGCCTCCAGCCAGACTCTGGCTGAGGCTTCGGGTGCAGGCACTGTCCCCATAGCACCTGCCTGTCTGCAGGGCTTTGCATCTGCAGGGAGCCCTGTGGGGCTGAGGACCACAAGCCAGGATGAGGGTAGACACATCCCTGGGCTTCAGCCCAGGTTCCCTACGTGCCCCTGCTCCCCTCAAGGGGCTGGGGATGTGGCTGGCACCCAGAGCTCCCTCAGATGCAGTGTGACCACCTGAAGGGCAGGTGGGTGTCACACATGCCACACATGTGGGATGTCCACCATGGCAGGGGCTCCTGTGCCTACCCCACAGCATAGTCCTTGGGCCTTCAGCTCTCCCAAGGCAGGACCACCAACCCAGCCTGGGTCCCCAGCTAGCCTCCAGCCCCTTGACTGCAGCACAAGCCAGGGTGAGAGGCTGGGCTGAGTCTCCTTGCCGTGAATATCAGATTAGATCCCCCACCTGTGCTGGCTCGCCAGCTTTGCCAGTGAGGAGTGAAGCTGCAGCAGTCAGCACGGACACACAACGGGTTTGCTGATGCCAGCAGATCCTGCCCTGGCTCTGATTGCAGCAGTGCTCATACAACCCGCTGTGTGTTACTGAAAGGACCAAGACAGCTCTGGGGGCTGGCTGGCTGTTCCTCTAGAACATTTTTTCCTTCCCTTGTCCAATTCTGCCATCCATGGGCAAGCAGACCCAAACCAGCAGCAGCGAGGCTTGCCCCAGTGCCAGGGAGGCTGTGAAGGGGCTGGGGCAGAGGCAGTGTGGGGGAAGACAGGCTCCTGCCTGGGAGAGCTGGAACCCAGAAAGCAGGGAGAGAACTTGCTCAGACCAACCCTTTACAGAAAGCAGGGTGTCCCCTGTGTGCAGCACCCCCTGCACAGCAGGACTGTGGCCCTCAGCGGGGCAGCTCCCCTGGGTGCTGTGTCTGTAGGTGCAGCCGACCTCATTGAACACAGTGAACACCAGCTCCAGGTTCCCTGTCCACACCCAGGCTGTATCTTGCAGTCATGGTTGTAATTTTCTAGGGAGACGAGAGCTATGAGGCTGGTGTGTGCCAGGAGGGTCTGGGGGCAAGGGGGGGCAGAGGTCCCCATGAGGAGGGTGCAGGCAGTGTCACATGAGTGAGAACCAGGCACAAGCCTGGAAATGGGGTGCACAGGTTTGTGGGAACAGAGAGAGGGACAGGGACCCAGCAGCAACAAGGAGCACTGCTGAGCATGAGGCTTTATCCAAGATGGATGGAGTCACTGCTGGGAAGATGAACCCAGGCCTTGTGCTGACCTGCCAGGAGCTATGATGGGGTGCCATGGGTGGGAACCCCTCAAATGCAGCCCAGGACCTCTGTAGCAAAGCAAAGAGTCCAAGAACAAGGATGGGTGAGGCAAAGAGCCCTCAGGTACCTTGGCTGACTGTTGCATGTTGTAGGACAGTCCTGGACACAGTGGTGGGAGGAAGCTGGTGTTTGTAGCAGTCTCCTGCTTTGCTCACTTTCTTCTGCTGCCCATGATTTTCAGTGCCAACACGGTGACACCCCAGTACCTTCAAGAGCATCATCTCCTCTGCCCTGGGGGAAGATCTGATACAGCAATGAAGGCTGAGGATGCAGAAGAGCCAGCCAAGGTCACTCCAACGATCTTTGCTCCCTGCCAGCAAAGGGAAGGGCTTGGGCTTTCCTTCCCCCCAATTATGTAACCTCCACCTCCACCTCATGCTCCATCCCTCTGGCACAGCAGGCAAGATGTCAGCGTGGTGATGTGGCACCTTCCTGGGCTGCTGAATTCCTAAAGCCAAGGTTCAGCTGCGCTGCTGCCACTCACACACGGATGCAGGGTCTGTCAGGAGCGTGTGGCACGAGTGGTCTGTACGTTTGCTTGCTCTGGGGTGTGTTCTCCCTCCTGAGCTGATTCTCAGCAGTGGCAGGGATGAATGAGGGTGTTGAGAGACATCTGCAGGATGCTGCTATCATCAGGATTTGGTTTTGGGAAGCCAACTATGGTGCTGTGGTCTTGGAACGTGCAGGAGAGCCTTGCTGTTCCCAACCTGGCAGTGTTAAGCCCAGCCCTTAGAGCTGGCTCTGTAGGACACGAGGGGCAGCCACCTTCTCTGTGGGCATTTCAGAGACAGGCACTGACCGTCACCCCTTTAAGAACAGGGACTGGGATGACTGGGCTCAACTCACCTGCTCATAGTTTTATACTGCCTTGGTGTTGATCCTACTGGAATTGTGAATGGCTCTGTCTGTGTCACACAGATACAGCAGGCACCAGACTGCTCAGCCCACTTTGCCAAAGCCCTACAGTGACATGGAGCAGAGATGGTGTGGGAAGAGGGAAGCTATGGAGACAAACATTTAATCTGGCCCCCTGTGCTGGCAATAGCTCCCTCTCAGGAGCTTTTGCTGAAAAGCACAGATAGAAACCTCAGCGTAGCTGCTCTTGGTGAATGTTTTGGCTGGATAGAGACTAGGACCTGGCAGGACAGAGATCTCCTTGGCTGGTGAGAGCGTAGTGAAAAGCAGAGTCTGCTCAAAGTCCAGCTCATCCTGTCTTTATCACCTCCAGAGCTCCTGGATGTGATGTTCCAAGCACAGCATGCTGTTCAATTCCTAAAAGCCAATCCTGGTAGAAAACAGATCCAGTGAGAAACAGTCCCTTGGTGGGCACCACGCAGCATCCAGGCACAATCTGAGCAATCCTGCACCTCACACGGAGGGAGTGCGATCGGCTGCCACGGCATCAGCACAGAGCAGGGCCATGGGGGAGCTCAACTCTCCTTGCTGGGACAGAGGATTTTCCACTGTTTGCCCCGAAGCACTTACCAGCTTGGTACAGCTCCTAAAAGCAAAACTGACACTGCAAAACCAGTCCCAAAACACAGCAAAGCTACCCACATAGTAGTCAAAGTCTTCAGCTGCCTCATTCTCTGCTGTATCAGCGAAGCGGAAGGATGTGTGGAGAGAAAAGGGATCAGCAAAGACAGAGCCATTCCCGAGGGCACTGCGGGCAGCAGCTCAGGGTGCAGCCTTGGTTCAAAAGCCTCTTCTCCGGGGGAGGGAACTGCTCTGGGGAGAGAGAGCTTGGAGGAGGAGTGCCAGCTGCATGCAGGACTTCTGCTGTGTGTTTTCCAGTTTATTCCTCCCTGGCAACGGCCTCAGGAATGGGCAGCTGCGGGCGCTGGATCGGGGCAGCAGCGCCTGCTCGAGAGCAGGAGCTCCTGGAGTTACAGCAGGGGGAAGCACCTCACCGCAGTTGTGAGCTGGACCTGGTCTGCAGGGAAGAGAGGGAAAGTCCTTCCTGGGACGAGAGTGGAAAATGCAGTGCTTGTACCCTCAGGGTCCCAGCGAGCTCTTGGGCTCCAGACCGGTGCTATCAGAGTTTATCCAGTGCCCCGCTGTGTGGGTGTAGATGTTTGCTATCCAGGACATCTCCCACTCCCCAGGTACTGACACCGGGGGCCAGCACATCAATCCCAGGACCTGTGGAGGTAGAAAAATCAGTCACATCTTGTCTTGCAATTCATTTGCTGAGATCCAACCAAAGCATATCTACAAGTGGGTGGTTTCCATGGGCTGGTCACGGTCTTGGACACACCAAGGAGTCCCCTGACCGATGTGTGGTGCTGCCCGTATCGCAGGGCCACCCCAGCTTCCCTCAGGCAGGAATGGCTTTGGCTTTCACAGGGTCTTTGCCTTGGCCCTTACCAAGGGGGAGTGTAGAGGTCTCTGCCTTGTGACCAGCACTCTCTGAGCTCTCTATCACATGCTGAGGCAGGAGAAACCTTCACTCCTCCCTGAGTCTGAGCAGGCCAGTGGGAGTACAGGATAATGCCCAAGCAAGGCCCCTGCCCAGTAGGAGGACCTTCCCTCTACTCCACATTTTCAGTGCAGGCAAAGTAAAGTGTAAAGGGACAGTGGAGCACCAGGGCAGTGACAGGCAGTGATGGTGGCAGCCTCTGTATCTGCCTGGCCAGGCAGCTGCTGGCTGCTCCCCTGACTGCCAGCACACACTGCTTACAGAGCTGGGACAAACCCACCACCTACAAACTCCTTTTTGGCCTTTTCTACAGTAAAAGGCCTTGTTATTTTCTCGAGCTCGTGTTCCTGTGCAAGAACAACGAAACACAGTTGTTACTACAGGCCCCAGGAAAAATCACAGAGCCTCAGTACATCATCCAGCAGCTGCCCTGTCCTGCCTGATGGCTCCAGGGAGTTTAGTCACAGCAGCTGGGGACCCTGGAATGAAAAAAAGAGATGTGTGAACTCCTGCTCCCTTTGCTCACTGCCCTTCCAAGCCCTTACTGATTTGCCCCTTCCCCCAGCGCAGCAGGCAGTGGTGGGAGCATCCCCTCTCCAGGCTCCCTCGGCGTGTCTCCGGTCAGATGCACCGACCCATAAACCAGAGTTCACCCCTCTCTCCCCGCCCCACGCTGCTTTTCACAGTCGCTGGGTGAGTGTTACTCACTACAAGCGTCTCCCCCCCGCTCGTCAGAGCTGTGATACGCACGGAGAGGGAGGGCTGTGCAAATGGAGCGTGAGTTATGGGCTGTCGGCAGGGAAACGAGGAGTGAACTCACCGAGTGTTTCCTTGGATTGATCCTCACACCCACCATGGCAACACAAAAAGGAACATCTGGAAAAGGCTGGGTAAGGCAGACAGATGTTCTCTGCCAGCTCACCTGCTCCCCAGGGGGAGGAAGTGTCTATGGCAATCATGACAGTGTTGGTGAATCCAGACAAGGGGCCACCGCTTCCCCACACCACACATGGCTCCCTGGTAATGCCTCGAAGCCTCTGCAGAGCAGAGCCGAAGGCAGGACAGGATATGGACCCCAAGCCTGCCACAAATGCCACCAGCCAGAGCTGAATCCATGACAACCCAGGCACAGCAACTGCATCTGAGGAGCACGATGCTTGACACTTCGTTATTAACACCAACATCCCGGGCTGCCAGTGGTGTGCTCTGCAGTGAGACATGCCCTCACACATCTGTGCCCAGAGGAGCATCCTGCACTTCCAAAGACCTTCTGATTTTCACAGCCCCTAATGAGCTTTTCTGACTCATGGCCCCATCCCATGCCCAAGTCACCGTGTGCTTTGTGTTCCCTTTGTACTTACCCACTACAGTGCATTTGTGTGCTGTTAATGCAGCCCGGGCTTTCACTTCATCGACACGGATTGAGCTGCTGAAACGAGCCCCTGGGAAAGGAAAGAGAGGAAGTGAAGAGTCCCTGCCTCTCTACCATAAAGGCACTGTAGGAAAGGCTCTCGCTCTTCTGGAACAGCAGCATCTGGTTGTGATAGATGATTGTGTTGATGACCAGAGGGCAGGAGCACCTCTGCTATGGAGCCAGGATGGGAGAGTTGGGGCTGTTCAGCCTGGAGAAGAGAAGGCTCTGAGGAGACCTTAGAGCCCCTTTCCAGTACCTAAGGAAAGTTGGAGAGGGACTTTTTACAAGCGAATGAAGTGACAGGACAAGGGGGAATGTCTTTAAGCTGAAGAAGGGTAGATTTAGATTAACTATTAGAAAGAAATTCTTCTCTGTGAGGGTGGTGAGGCCCTGGCGCAGGCTGCCCAGAGAAGCTGTGGCTGCCCCATCCCTTGAAGTGTTCAAGGTCAGGTTGGATGGGCCTCTGAGCGTGGAAGGTGTCCCTGTCCATGGCAGGGGGTTGAAACTAGACTATCTCTAAGATCCCTTCCAACCCGAACCATTCATGGATTATATGATTACGTTGGTTCTTTTCCCGAGCTCTCCCTTATCCCGTGCTGAGAGATCAGATGTGTGACTGGGCTGTTCCCCAGTGTCACCACCCAGCTCTGGCTGACTGATGCCATGCTCAGGTCCCTCTCAGTGGCACGGAGCAGCTGGCAGAGCTGGACCTCTCCGTGCCCCTCTTGCTGCCTCTGCCCTCCACTGGCCTTGGAGCCATATCCCCGTCTGTACCCAGGAGTATCCTGGATGATGTTCTCGGCCACCAGGCTGCAGTGTCTTGGGTGCAGTGTTCTCCCATCCCACAGGGCTGAGGCAGGGGCTGTGTTTTGGGGCGCCTGGGACAGAGGCTGCAGGCAGGGATCAGATACCCTCCAGCATACCCACAACAAGGCAGCTGGGAAAGCAGTGCTGTTTTTAGGGTGCTTGCTGCTGTTGGGTCTCTGGGTAACATCCTTGTCACTCCAAGGCCCTCACAGCTCTGGGTACACTGAGGGTCCTCCTGCTGGTGACATGACTTGGGGGCCAGTGCGGTACACACTGCTGTGGCAAGAGATGTGATCCTGGTGCCCCTGGGCATCCCCTGCCACCTCCATTTGCCAACACCCCACCACCTCCTCACCCGACATTTCTGCCCGCCGATACCGTGGGCAGCCGTGCGTGAAGGTGACGTCGGAGGCCGTGGGAAACCCCTCTCCTTCCTGCCGGGCAGCGCCGCAGGGATCACATTCCCAGCCAGACCCTGCCGGCCGCGTCCCACCGCTCCCTGGCACAACCGGGCACCGGAGAGCCGGACGCCGTGGAGCCGAGCTGGGGCTGAGCCGAGTGCGGGGCGAGTGTGCTGCCCGCTCCGGGGTGTGCGGGCGCCGGCGGCGGTGGGGGAGCCCGGTGTGCGTTCACGTGGCGCTGCCCGTGCGGCGTGGGAGGTGGGCCACGGCGCCCGGGGAGGGGGTGCCGTGCTACCTGCGCCAGCACCCCCTCCGCCGAGGGAGAACGCGCTTTTCAGGCAGCTGCCTGGCTCCTCCCGAGCCGGCAGCGCGGGAGTGCGTTGCCAAGGCAATGGGGACCATCTTACTCATCCTCCTCGCTATTGTTCTCCTGCCAGCCCTGAGGTACCCGGGCGGGGAGAGGAGGAGGAGGAGGCAGCCAGCCTGGGATGAAGGCAGCCTGCGGGGAGGAGAGGATGCTCCCCATGACACCCCTCTCCCTCCCCCCACTCCCGGCCAGCTCTGGTGGGACGGGGACACGCTGGTGGCAAAGATGCCGATGGGGATGGAGAGAGACGCTGCTGGCGGAGCTGAGAGAGGCAGGTGGAAGAGAATGGCAACAGGATGTGACCCTGCAGCCTCCTGCCTGCGGTGAAGTCACAGGGAGAGGCCAGGAGGCGTTTGTCTCCTCTTCTGCCAGGACTTGCCCCAGTCCATGGTCACCCTTGGACCTGAAAGGGAATGTGCCGGGGACTGGGTCTGATCCCAGACGGGGCACCATGGGATGAAACCCCACGCCTGTGCCTCACACTGAGTTAGTTCCCCCACCGCTGCAGGCACGCAATTGGGTCCAGTCAATACTGCAGGTCTGGGACCAGCACACAGGACCAAATGTGGGGACAAACACTGCGAGGAGGGGACACGCTGATGGGTGTGGGGATACACCCCCCGCTCCAGACTCTCCAACCATCTCTTGGAGAGCCCGCCAGTGACACTGGGGTGCCTCACTCTGCCCCAGGGAGGGAGGGGGGAAAGGATTTTTATTTAATTTTTATATCCTGCATCCCTATTTTTAGCCTTCGGGGTTTTGTTCCAGGCTGGCTGTTTACTGAAAGAAGCATTTCCAACCTTCCTTGTCTCCAAGCAACCAGGTGTGCCAGCTCCCATGGAACCAGCCTAACCCTATAGATCTATAGGGCTGGGGGACCGGTGCTAACGTTATCTCCAAGATGCAGAACCCTGTTTAGCCTTAGCATCCACACCCCCCAGACCCTATAGATCTATAGCTCCTGTCTCTGTGCTGACATCCCTGGGTCAGGGAGGGGACCCTGGTCCCACAGGGTGATGAGGGGCAGCGGGAAGTTTTGGAGGGTATGCTGGAGGTTTTTGGGGGGGATGCAGGGATGCAAGTGAGTCGAGCAGGCCGCCTTCCCCCCGCAGCGCGAGCGGGAGTGCGTGGGAAGGAGTTAGACAAAGCCTGAGCCCGGGAGCAGAGGCAAGCGCTGCCGAGAGCGAGACGGGGCCGTTCTTCCCTCCCCGTCCTCCCCCACCCTCGGGCGAGGGGTACTCGGGAGCCCATCTCCGTCCCGCCACGCTGGCACCTTGTCCCGGTCCCTGGGGCTGACTGGGGTGCAGCCCCCTGCCCGGTAATGCCCGGGAGGGAAGCGGCCGTCTCCATCACCAGGTAGGAGGGGGACTGGGGTCCCTGTTGCTGTCACCCCCACCCACGGGACCTACGCTAAGGTTTGGGACCCCCTGACTCTACCGGTCGGGGCCATGTGTCCTGCTGTGCCCGAGAGCAGCGGGAAGTGCCGGGATGCTCGTCCCCGGGGCACGCGGGGTGGTGATGCTTTGGGTACCGGGGGGGCTGTGGAACGATGGGGGACTCCCAGGGCAGGCCGTTGTGGTGATAGCGATGACACAGGGGGGGATGCGGTGTGCCGGGACCCCCACTCCCCACGCGGCAGCCGGCTCTCCCTCTCCTCCCCACTGCTGCTGGGGGCGCCGGGGCGGGCGGCAGCCGGGGGGAGCGGCCCGG
>VZRR01011396.1:0-19957 GCA_013398015.1 Oreocharis arfaki
GGAAAGGGGGGCCTGGGGGCGTCTGTCCAGTTGTGTCCTGGGGGATCCAAGGGGCGCTCATCCTGTCCCGTCCTGAGGGATCTGTGGGGAGCTCGTCCTATTCGTCCTAGGGATCTATGAGGGACTTGTCCTGTTTCATCTCGTATTATCCTGGGAGATCCAGGAGAGCTTGTCCTGGGATATTCATGAAGAGCTTGTCCCGTTCTATCCCAGGGGATCCGTGGGAAGGGGCCTCATCCCGTTTTGTCCTAGATGATCCATGGGAAGCGTTTGGTCCCGGTTTGCCCCGGTATCCCCCAGTTTGCGTTTCCCGCTCTTCTCCCGTCCGTGTCCGTGGGCATTCCAGAGGCTGGGATTTCGGATCCATCCGGACTCTGGCAGTTTGGGGGAGAGGGAACTGTACTTCCAGGTCCTCATCTTGAGCCAGAGCGGACCAGCCTTTCCGCTGGGAATCTCCTCCAGGAATCAGCATCCTCATGGGATTTCTCTCTTTTTTCCCTTTTCTGCCCAATTTTTGGTAATTTCTAGGAATAGGGGGGCCCAACATGCCCCCACCCGGACCCTCAGGAGTTCCCCCTGGCATGCCGGGCCAGCCCCCTGGGGGGCCCCCCAAGCCCTGGCCAGAAGGTAAGACCTGGAACCCAAAAATTCTGGGAATTCATCCCGGATCTGTGAGCAAGGGATGCTCTGGGGGGTGGGAATAAAAAGAAGTTCCTGGTTAAAACCCTGGAATTGGGGCTGGAGTTCTGTGAGTGGCTGGTTTAACTTTCACACTGGAGCTTCCGTGTGCTCATTCCAAGAAATATATTTGGGGTTTTTTAGGGAATTGTGGTTAATTTTCAGGTAAACAACTGGAGCTTTGGGGAATTTGGGGCTGATTTCGAGCCAAATAATTGGACTTTTTTGGGGATTTAGGGTTGATTCCCAGGTAAATAATTGGAGTTTTGGGGGAAATTAGGATGAATTGCCCATTAAATCTCTGCAATTAGTCCCATGAGCTCATTCCAAGCCAGATATTCAAGTTTTGGGGGAATTTAACTCCGTTTGTGACCGAAAAAATTAGATTTTTTTTGTGGGAATTGAGATTCGCATCCCCTGGGAAGCTGCGCCTGTGCCCGGGCCGGTATTCCCAGACTCCCTGTTCCTGCAGGGCCGCTGTCAGCGGCAGCTCCGGGCGGGGCCCCCCAGAAGCTGCTGCCGCCCCCCCCCGCCGGCCGCCCCTCCCCCGTGCCCCNCCGGCGCCGCCCGCGCTCCCAATCCATCCCAAGCAGAACCGGATCACCCCCATCCAGAAACCCCGTGGCCTCGACCCCGTTGAGATCCTGCAGGAGCGTGAGTACAGGTATGGCCTCACCTGGATTTCCTGGGCGTTCCCAGGGTTCCTCCCAGTCCCAGCTGCCCTCATGCCACGTTCCTTCTTCTTGAGACCCCTGTGGATGAGCAAGAGGACGTTTTCCTTGGAATTCCCAAGGCTTCTCCTAGCCCCAACTGCCCCCATCATCTTTTCCCTCTTTCCAATGTCCACAGGTCCAGAAGGATGAGTGTGTTTTCCTTGGAGATTCCCAAGGTTTCTCCCATCCCCAGCTGCCTCCATCCCGTTTTTCCTCTTCCCAAGATCCAGAGGGATGAGCGGGAGAACATTTTCCTTGGAAGTTCTTCCTGACCCTTCCCAGCTCCATTGCTCCTTCCTGGCCGCGCTCTGGCCCTGCTGTGTCCTTGTTCCCACGGGGGTCCCCAAAACCCATCCCAGGATTCCAGAAGCGACTTCCCGATGCCCTTGCCCTGCTCCCATGCTCATCCCGAGAGGGAACTAGGGTGGTAGTGGAGCTGAACTCGTCCCGAAATCCCTCCCCCTCCTCTGCAGGCTCCAAGCCCGCATCGCCCACCGCATCCAAGAGCTGGAAAACCTTCCCGGCTCCTTGGCCGGAGACCTGCGGACCAAAGCGACCATCGAGCTCAAGGCTCTGCGGCTGCTCAACTTCCAGCGCCAGGTGAGCGCCTGGATTGCCAGGACTTGGGAGCAGGGAGGCTGCAGGGCCGCCCCGGGGCTGATCCCCCGCGGTTGTCCCGGGGTTGCAGCTGCGGCAGGAGGTGGTGGTGTGCATGCGGCGGGACACGGCGCTGGAGACGGCGCTCAACGCCAAGGCCTACAAGCGCAGTAAGCGGCAGTCGTTACGCGAGGCCCGGATCACCGAGAAGCTGGAGAAGCAGCAGAAAATCGAGCAAGAGCGGAAGCGCCGGCAGAAGCACCAGGTCGGGGGGGTCCCAGGAATCGAGACGGGGAGGTGGCAGGGGTGGAGGTTTTAAGGGACTCGCTTGGTTTGGGGAAGGTTGACTCTGGATGATGGTGGGCGAGGGTTTGGTGATGGCCATTGGGACTCTCCAATGACTGCTGGGACCCTCCGATTCCCGTTGCTCTCTTCCGATGACCACCGGTTCCTCTCAGCTCCACCATTCTTCAACTTCCCATGCAGTCCCCACGCACCGAGCCCTGCGATCTGATGGTGTGTCCCATTCCCACAGGAATACCTCAACAGCATCCTGCAGCATGCCAAGGACTTCAAGGAATACCACCGGAGCGTGAGTGGGAAGATCCAGAAGCTGACCAAGGCGGTGGCCACGTACCACGCCAACACCGAGCGCGAGCAGAAGAAGGAGAACGAGCGCATCGAGAAGGAGCGGATGCGCCGGCTCATGGTGAGCCGGATGCTGGGAAAAAGGCGGCCAAGGGACAGGAGGGGCGGGATCGGGGTGGATGTGGCAGGATCTTTGTACTCGCTGAGGATGAGGAGGGGCTCTGGAGGGTGTGTGGAGTGAGATCAGGCTGTTCCCAGCTGCTCCCAGGTGATCCCAAGTGTGTTGTTTGACCCGGGCAGGCAGAGGATGAGGAGGGCTACCGGAAGCTCATTGACCAGAAGAAGGACAAGCGCCTGGCCTACCTGCTGCAGCAGACGGATGAGTACGTGGCCAACCTAACGGAGCTCGTGCGGCAGCACAAGGCAGCCCAGGTGGCCAAGGAGAAGAAAAAGAAGAAGAAGAAGAAGGTGGGAGAAAGGAGAAACTCCAGGAATGGCACCGGGAATGGCTCACAGAGGGAGCGACAGGGCTGTACTCCGCAGGCTGACTTCTGTCTCCTTCCACCTCCTCCTTTCTCGCCTTCCCTTTTTTCCTGTTCTCCTTCTTCTCCTTTCTCTTCTTCCTCTCTTTCTTCCTCTTCTCCTTCTCTTTCCTCTCTTTTTCTCTCTCCTTTCTCTCTTTCTCTTCCTTTCTCTTTCCTTTATTCCTCCCCTTCTTCTCTTCACTCTCTTTCTCTCCTTCTCTCCTCTTTCCTCTTCTCCTCTCCTTTCTTCCCATCCTTTCTCTCCTTCCCTTTTTTCCTCTCCTTCCTTTCCTTTTCTTCTTCCTCTTCCTCCTCTTTCTTTTCTTCTCCTTCCTCCTCCCTCTTCTCTCCTTCCTTTTCCTTTTCCCCCTGCCCGGTTTCTTCCGCAGAAGGCAGAGAACGCCGAGGGACAGGCTCCGGCCATCGGCCCGGATGGGGAGGTGAGTCGGCGCTCATCCCACAAATCCTGGAATGGCTGGGAAGGGGCCACAGGGATCATCCTACTCCAGCCCACCATGGGCGAGGAGCACTGGCCATGTCCCACTGGGTTCATCAGGATCCTCCCTCCTTCCTTTACTCCCACTTTTCCCAGTGGGTTCGGGGGGGGTTTGGGGCCAAGAATTCCCAATCCCGATCC
Organism: Oreocharis arfaki; assembly: GCA_013398015.1. Classification (NCBI taxonomy): domain Eukaryota; kingdom Metazoa; phylum Chordata; class Aves; order Passeriformes; family Paramythiidae; genus Oreocharis; species Oreocharis arfaki. Next base: position 3,738 of record VZRR01011396.1, read on the forward strand.
ATCGGCTCCTCCCGCAGCCTCTGGATGAGACAAGCCAGATGAGCGACCTCCCGGTGAAGGTGATCCATGTGGAGAGTGGGAAGATCCTCACCGGCACTGATGCGCCCAAGGCTGGGCAGCTTGAGGCCTGGCTGGAAATGAATCCAGGGTGCGCTGGGAATACCAGAAGTGGGGGGCTGGGAATGCTGGAGCTGGGAGGGAACAGAGTGCTGGGAGTGCTGGGGCTGGGAATGTGAGTGGGAAACTGGGCATGCTGGAGTCAGGAATGGCAGTGGAAGACTGGGAATGGGAATAGGGAACTAGAAATGCTGGACCCGGGAGGAAATCGGAGGCTGGGAAGGCAAGAGCTGGAAGGGAACGGGGAGCTGGGAACGCCAGAGCCAAATTCTATTTGGAATTCCCCGTTCCCCATTTTTCCACCCAGGTACGAGGTGGCTCCACGCTCCGACAGTGAGGAGAGCGGCTCCGAGGAGGAGGAGGAGGTGAGGGGGATCCCGCCACATTCTTGTTGGGAGTGTTCTGGGAAGAACGGCAAAGAGCTGACCTTGGCAATGGCTGTTTGGCAGCTCAAAAAAAAATGGAATGAAACAGGAGTATAACATGGATTAAAATGAGACAAAATAGTGGGATAACGTGGAATAAAGCTATAGGGTAAAATGAGACAAAATGGTAGGATCAAGTAGGATAAAATGAATTCAAATGGGATAAAAAAGTGGGAAAAAAGAGTATTAAAAACTGGGATGAACTGAGATATAAACTGAACAAAGCAGTGGAATAAAATGGAATGTCTGTGTTGAACAAGTGCTGGGCAGCCAGAAACACTTGGAAATTCCCTTTGGGAGATACCTCTTTTCATCCTGAATATTCCTGATGCGGCTCCTTGGCCATTCCAAAGGGAACAGTGGGATCCTGTGGGAGCCTCCCATCTCTGTGAGCTTCGGGTGGGAGGTGGCAGGTGCTTCCTAGGGTGTTCTGAGACGGTTTTCCCTGGAATCCCTGGGAATCCCACAGGAGGAGGAAGAGGAGCAGCCACAGCCGGCACAGCCGGCGCTGCCCGTGGAGGAGAAGAAGAAGATTCCGGATCCAGACAGTGACGATGTCTCAGAAGTGGATGCCCGACACATCATCGAGTGAGCTCCTTTTCCTGCTCCAGCTTCCCATTCCCAACCGCTTCCCTGCCCCAGGGGTGGGCTTCCATGAGCAGCATTCGCCCAAGCCCATTTTTTTTCCAAATCTTCCCAAAATGAGCCCTAACGTGGCGTTTTATCTGGAAATTCAGTGGGAAAACAACCCTGCCCAGGATTGCCGGCATTTCCCAGGAATTCCGCCGACAGCACCATCCTTCAAACCTCCCTTTTTTCACCCCAAGAATGAAGATCGTCTTCCTTTTTCCTCCTTTATTTTCCCATTTCTGACCATGAGGAACAGGGATCCTCCCCTCTCATCCATGTTTTTCCCTCCCAAGATCACGCTCTTTTCCGTCATTCCTGTTTTTCCCCCAAGTTTCCCCCTCTCTCCCTGTTTCTCTCTCCATGCCCCCTGCCACCCGGCTCTGACCCCGTTCCCTGGTGCGCCGTGACACGTTATCCCGGTTTTCGGAGCAGGAATGCCAAGCAGGACGTGGATGACGAGTATGGGGTGTCGCAGGCGCTGGCACGGGGGCTCCAGTCCTACTACGCTGTGGCTCACGCCGTGACCGAGCGTGTGGACAAGCAGTCGGCCCTGATGGTCAATGGTGTCCTCAAACAGTACCAGGTCTGGGAACGTCGGAGATGTGGGGGTGCCAGGGGAGGTAACAGAGGTCGTGGTGGTCCAGGGATGGGATAATGGGAGAAGGAGCTGGATCCAGTGTGGGATGAAGACCTGTGGTGGGATAACGGCTGTGGCAGGATGAGGAACCGGAGCTGGTGCAGGATAAGGAGTCAGAGCCGGGAAGGAGTAATGAGCTGGAGAGGGATAATGAGTCTGAGGTGGTGTAGGATAATGAGCCGGAGTGGGATAACGAGGTGGAGCCAGAGCCAGGATAATGAGCTGGACTCACTCCCTGCTGAAAGCCAAATCCATCACGTTCCATGTGAAGCCATGGAATATCCCAATTCCTGCAACTGGCTCTGAATAATTAACCTAACCTCGTTACTGGCTCGTTTGCATGCGCCTGGGGTGGGGGGGGGAGGGGAGCCCCACTCCCACCCCCACTCCCACCCCCATCCACGTTTTCGCAGATCAAAGGCCTGGAATGGCTCGTGTCCCTGTACAACAACAACCTCAATGGGATCCTGGCAGACGAGATGGGACTGGGGAAAACCATCCAGACCATCGCCCTCATCACATACCTCATGGAGCACAAGCGGATCAACGGCCCCTTCCTCATCATTGTCCCGCTCTCGTGAGTGCCGGAGCGCACGGAGAACCCCACCCAGCTGCCGCTCTGGTCCCACTTCCCCAGATTCCCATCCTTTCCGTATCTTTTCCCCCAGGACTTTGTCCAACTGGGCCTACGAGTTCGACAAATGGGCTCCTTCCGTGGTCAAGGTCTCCTACAAGGTAAGCGCCTTGGATTCTAGCTTCTGTTAATCTTACCCCGAGGATACGTCCTAGCTCCAAATCCATGAAATCCCATTTTCGGTTGTTCCTCAGCAGCAGGAAACCCTAAACCTCCTCACTTGGCTGTTCCCTGTGGATACCAGCCCCTCCACCCCCTCTCCTGGGAATTCCCTTCTGGCCTGACATTACTGGTTGGAATTCTCCCCCCAGGGCTCTCCGGCAGCACGACGCGCCTTCGTCCCGCAGCTCCGGAGTGGAAAATTCAACGTCTTGCTTACAACATACGAGTACATCATCAAGGACAAGCACATCCTGGCCAAGGTGAGGCTGGGAATCACTGGACTCGTAGGTTTTCCTAATTTCACCATGTTCATGGATGGAGCAAACAGGAAAATCCCTGTCTATTTTATCCCCAAATCTTGGTGTTTTATTCCCTGGAGCCTCTGCAGGAGCTGCTCCCCCTTGGCAGTCAAAGCTGAGGGGAATTCAGCTCCTGCTCCTGCTCCAGATTTTTGACAACGTATCCCATGATCCAGTGGATGCGTGGTTCCCTTTTCATGAAAAATTCCCTGAATAATTAATATTAATTGGATCCCTACAAGACCCTTGTTGCCAAGGGGTTCAGATCCATGGCCACAGGGGAAGGATAAGTGGGATGGAGCAGGTCTGCTGATGGAACAAGACTCGGATGAATTTGGGATTGAGGGATTAGGGCCTCCTTAGTGGAGCTGGGATATCCACCATCCTAGCAGGGATCCCCTGGATTCCCATCCCAGTGTGGATCTCTCCTGGTGTGGGGGGACACTCCTGGCATACTCCCCTCTCTGAGCCTTTTTGAGCCGCTCCGGCATCACCGAGCCATCACGGGCTGCTTCCGGGCACATCCCCACCACCCCTGCCGTTCCCTCTCCCACAGATCCGCTGGAAGTACATGATCGTGGACGAGGGGCACCGGATGAAGAACCACCACTGCAAGCTGACGCAGGTGCTCAACACCCACTATGTGGCCCCGCGGCGGCTGCTCCTCACGGGGACCCCGCTCCAGAACAAGCTCCCGGAGCTTTGGGCCCTCCTCAACTTCCTGCTCCCGACCATCTTCAAGAGCTGCAGCACATTCGAGCAGTGGTTCAACGCGCCCTTCGCCATGACTGGGGAGAAGGTGTGGGAAAGGGGAAACGCAGGAGCGGGTGGGGGCTGCCGGCAGTGGGGGTGGGCTTGGGGTCAATGTTAACGGATAGGAGTTGGAAGCGTCCCTGTAGCTCTGGGATGTGGATCAGTGCCTTTAATGGATCTGGAGAAGTTGGAAGTGTCCCTGGAGCTGTGGGATGTGGCTCAGTGTCGCCACGGAGGGCTCTGTTCCCTTCTCTAGGTGACAGTTCCCTTCCCTGGTGATAATTCCCTGTCCTCCCTATCCCGGGATACACTGTTGGAGCTTCATCCTACTCCGGGCTCGCTGATGGGTAGAGCAGGCAGCTGGATTGATCCTGCTAGGAATTGGGGGACGGGGGGTTCTTGGAGCAGAGGGACCCAGTGTTTTGGCATGTTGGGGTTCCATCCAGTTCCATTTCTGGTGACCATTCCTGTTCCTGGTGAGAATTCCCTTTCCTGGCCAGGTGGACCTGAACGAGGAGGAGACAATCCTCATTATCCGCCGCCTGCACAAGGTGCTCCGGCCCTTCCTGCTCCGGCGCCTCAAGAAGGAGGTGGAAGCTCAGCTCCCGGAAAAGGTGACACCGGGGGTCCCCTCACCTTTCTCCATCCCAGGATATGACTGGGGGGTCCATCTTGCTCTTACCCATCCTGGGATGTGCACATGGAGCTTCATCCCACTCCAGAAGCATTGCTGGGTTGGGTTGAGCAGGTGGTTGGGTTGATCCCTCTGGGAACTGGGGGCTTGGGGAGTTCTCGGAGTGGGGTTTTGGGGTCCATCCCAATCTTCCCCATCCTGGGCTACGCCTGAGGGGTCTCCATGCTGCTCTTCTCCATCCCAGAATGTGCAGGCAGAGTTTCCTTTCACTCCGCAGTCATTGCTGGGTTGGGTTGAGCAGGGTTGTGATCCCTCTGGGAACTGGGGGTTTCCCGGAGTGTCTGGGGTGCCGAGGGGCTGGGCGTGACTCCCCACTGGGTTTTGGCAGGTCGAGTACGTGATCAAGTGCGACATGTCAGCGCTGCAGCGGGTCCTGTACCGGCACATGCAGGCCAAGGGTGTCCTCCTCACTGACGGCTCTGAGAAAGACAAGAAGGTCTGGATTTGGGAATTGGTGCTGGGAATGCTGAGCGGGGGCGGGTTTGTTGCCATTACGGGGTGGGCTGAGCTTGGGCCCCCCAACGTGTTTGGGTAATCCATGGAGGCTCCTCAAAGTCATCAGCAGGTCCTTGATGAGAATAAAGCCACAAAATAGTTGGAAAAAGGCACTTTGATCCCAGCTAAAAGCTGGAGGTGGGAAATTCCCCGTTTTCCAACTCTATTCCCCCAAAACAGCCAAGTAGGAGCAGCCTTGCCTTAAGGGGACTTGGAGGTTTCTTAAAACCTTGAATTTTTTTTAATGTCTCTGAGCCCCCTTTTCGGGGCTGTGAACTCCCAGTCGATGTTCCCAAACGTTCCTGGGAGTGCTGGGCTGGCAGATAAAAATGAAACCCAGCGTTCATCTGGGTTTTTAACCTGCTGGATGGTTCCTGGCAGGGGAAAGGCGGCACGAAGACGCTGATGAACACGATCATGCAGCTGCGCAAGATCTGCAATCACCCCTACATGTTCCAGCACATCGAGGTGGGGCCGACGCGCAGAAATGGGGATAAATCCAGGGGGATGAATCCAAACAGGCGTAAACCCAACAGGGTTAGACCCAGGAAAGCCAGGGATGAGCCAAAAGAAGAGACAAACCCGACAAAACCGGGGATAAACCCAAGCAGGAGTAAACCAAAACAGAGCTCAGCCCAACAAGGATGAACCAAATCGGGGCATCAGGCCCACCCACCTTCCATCGCTCTGTTTTCCACCCAAACCGATCCATTCCCTCATCAGCTTCCCAAGGGAACTGGGGAGGGAGCAGGGCTTGGCTCTTTAGGGCAGCTCCAGACTTTTTGGGTTGGTTTCTGCTGGTTTCTGACTGTATTTCTCCTCCCGATTTCAGGAATCCTTCTCGGAGCACTTGGGGTTCACAGGCGGGATCGTGCAGGGGTGAGTCAGGAATTTTGGGATTACCAGTGGAGAAATTTGTGAATTTACAAACTCAAACGGTTTCTAGGGGTAGAGGATGAACCACCCCCACCCCGGGGAGTCAGATGATCCCACAAAGGGGGAGCCACCACATTTTTGGCCTCAAATCCCGGTTTTCCTCTGATTGTGCCTGTTTTTATCTATCCCAGGCTGGATTTATACCGTGCCTCCGGGAAGTTTGAGCTCCTGGACCGGATCCTGCCCAAGCTCCGGGCCACCAACCACAAGGTGCTGCTCTTCTGTCAGATGACCTCCCTGATGACCATCATGGAGGACTATTTTGCTTACCGTGGCTTCAAATACCTCAGGCTGGATGGTGAGTTCACGTGGGGGAGTGGGGGGACAGTGAGTGCCCTGGTCAAAGTGGAGCTCACGGTCAAGACATCGAGAGAGATATCAAGATGCAAAGAAATAAAGATATTGGGCTGGACAGAAAGATACTGAGGAATATCGAGATACAAAAACACAAAACCGCCAAGATAGAAGATAAATTTCTAAGTAAAGATATCAAAGTAGATGTGGAGATATCAAGCTAAATCTCAGTCTGTCAAAATAGATATCAAAGGAGAAAGCGAGAAAAGATACTAATAAAGATACAAAGATCGATGTCTTGATATCTGGATCATGTGATCAAGACACTGGTATTGAGACATCAGCAGTGAGATTGATATCCAGGTTTATATCAAGATCCAGATAAAAGACATCAAGACTGATAGCAAGATTGATATCAAGATCAATACCTTGATATCCAGATCACGAGATGTGTATCGAGACACTGATACTGAGATACTGGTCGAGAGATCGGTATCAAGGTTTGTCTCAAGATCAAGGTTTCTATCAAGACTGATATCAAGATATCAGAGATTGATATCAATATTTTTTATATTAAGATATCAAAGATTATGTCAATATATCAAAGATCAAAATCAGGTTATAGAAGATTGATGTCAAGATGTAAAATACCGATGTCAAGATCCATCTCAAGATGTCAAAGATTGATGTTGAGGCATCATGTCCTCGTTGCTTGCTGCTGTTTTTCCCATTTATTCCAGCTGATCTCCTGATTAATCCTGGGATCCAGTCAGGTTGGGGGAGGGCCCTGGGGACTCCCGTGTGACTAAAGTAAATATGGATTAATAGGTTGGATTGCAGGGTTGAGTTGGAACAGGATGGGCTTTAAAGTTCCTTCCAACCCAAATCATTCCGTGATTCTAAAATAAACATGGATTTAGAATTTAATTCTAAATTAATTCAGGATTAATTCTGGGGTTTGAGCACAAAATGTGACCCATGGCCCCCATGTACCCCGGATCACGGCCCCAAAGTGGCCTCAACGCTGCCGTAATTCCGGCTGCTGCGATCCCGCCTCCTGCGAGATCTCCCGCCCCGCCCCGCAGCGGGATCTGCCCCTTTTTCCAATCTTTTTACCAAAATCAGCCCAGCCCTTCACAGGAACCCCCTCCTGGGGGGAAAAAGGGCTCCCCGTTCCCAATGAAACCATCCTCCGGCTCCCCCAGCGCCCTCGGCTCCGGGGCCGGGGGTGACGCCCGTGTGGGATTCCAGGGACCACGAAGGCGGAGGACCGGGGGATGTTGCTGAAGACGTTCAATGAGCCAGGCTCCGAATATTTCATCTTCCTGCTGAGCACGCGGGCCGGGGGGCTGGGCCTCAACCTCCAGTCGGCCGATACCGTCATCATCTTTGACAGCGACTGGAACCCGCACCAGGTATGGCCAGGACCCACCTGCCTGGAGACCAGCCCCGAAATGGACCCGTGGAAGTGAAAATTGACACAAAAATTGACTTAAGAATCGGCCCGTTGATCCAAAAAACAACTCAAACCCCAATCCATTGACCTGAAAATCAACCCAAAACCAGCTGACCCATAAACCGCCGACTGACACAAAAATTGACCCAAAACCTGACTGACTGACCCAAAACCCCACTGATTGACACAAAACCCAACTGATCGACCTAAAAACCAACTGACCGACCCGAAGAGCAGCCCAAAATTCAATGACCCCGGATCCACCGACTGACCGAAAACCCCACCGGCCGGCCCAAAACCAACTGACTGACCCAAAACCCAATGAACGAGCCCCAAAACCAACTGACTGACCCAAAACCCAGTGAACGAGCCCCAAAACCAACTGACTGACCCAAAACCCAGTGAACGAGCCCCAAAACCGACTGACTGACCCAAAACCCAGTGAACGAGCCCCAAAACCCACTCACTCANCCAACTGACTGACCCAAAACCCAATGAACGAGCACCAAAACCAACTGACTGACCCAAAACCCAGTGAACGAGCCCCAAAACCAACTGACCCAAAGAGGAGCCATGGGGCTGGAGTTCCATCATTCTCTGAGACCCGCCGGTGCTGTCCTGGAGAACCACCCCCAAGTCCCAGTGCTGTGGCTGGGTTTTCCCTGCACCCTCTGTCTCTGAAAGAAAGAGCAACCAACGATCCCGTTTTTGAATTCCCATAATCCTCTGAGATTTGCTGCGGGCACATCCCCTGTCTTTGAGGATAAAAATGGGGTTTTGGGGACCCCTCATCCAATGCTGCTCCTTCCCACAGGAATCCTGTTCCTGGGGTCCTGGTGATCCCGTTACTCAAATTCCCATAATCCATGGGGATCCCTGAACTCCTCCGGGTGCATTCCACGTCTCTCCTGTGGTTTATTTGAGGTTAAAACCAGCTTTTTTGGCACCTCTTGGCCAATGTGGCCATTTCCTCCAGGACTTAGGTGGTCCCAACAATCCCATTACCCAAATTCCCGTAATTCTTAGGGATCTTTGAGACCCCTTGGGGTGCATCCCGTGTCTTCCCCATTAAGGCTGGAAGTGGAGTTTGGCACCTCTTGGCCAACGCTGCCCCTTCCCACGGGACCTCCATAATCCCATTACTGGATCCCTGTGATCCCTGGGGATCCCTGAGCTCCCTCAGGGCTCATCCCACATCTTCCCTGTGGATTTTGAGGAGAAAAGTGGGATATTTGGCACCCCTCTTGCAACACTTGCCATGTCCCACTGGACTTACATAGTCCTGGTGATCCCATTGCCACATCCCCATCATCCTTGGGAATCCCTGCAGATTTTGAGGACAAAACCAGGGGTTTTGGGACCCTTTGGCCAATATGGCCCTGTCCCACAGGACGTACGTAGTCCTGGTGATCCTGTTGCCACGACCCCGTCATCCTTGGGAATCCCTAAACGCCCTCAGGCCTCATCCCACATCCACCCCCATGGATTTTGAGGACAAAAGTGGTATTTGTGGGAGCCCGGTGTTATCAGTGCCCCTTCCCCCAGGACCTGCAGGCCCAGGACCGGGCCCACCGCATTGGGCAGCAGAACGAGGTCCGTGTGCTCCGGCTCTGCACCGTCAACAGCGTGGAGGAGAAGATCCTGGCGGCCGCCAAGTACAAGCTCAATGTGGACCAGAAGGTGATCCAGGCCGGAATGTTCGACCAGAAATCCTCCAGCCACGAGCGCCGGGCGTTCCTCCAAGCCATCCTGGAGCACGAGGAGCAGGATGAGGTGAGGGATGGAGCAGGGTTCCTGCGGGAATTTGGGGGTCAGGAGCCAGAGAGAAGAGAAGGAAAAAAAAAAAAAAGAAAAAGAAAAACCAACAAACAACCCCAGAGCAGGAGCATGGCGGCTCGTATGGAATTTTTTGGGAGTAGCGTCGGGAAAAAAAGGCGCCGGATTGACAGCCCTGGAGACTGAATCCCTGTGTTTATCCACAGAGCAGACAGAGCGCGGGCAGTGGCAGCTTCCCCCACGCTGCCTCCTCCCTGTGCCTGGGCGCTGAGTCGGAGGAAGCACCTCTAAAGGTGAGCGGGGTCGTTCAGTCTCCACTGCCCATTCAATCCTCCCGCCAGCACCGCCCGGCACCGCCGCGCCACAGGCAGGGATCGGCCCGCGAGGAGCCCCAGCCAGGCAGGGAGGGACAGAACCCGGAGAGAAACGGGCTGGGAAGAGTGAGAGACGAGATTGAAACGGCTCGGAAGGGCCAAATGCGAGATTAAAATGGCCTGGAAGTGCCGGAAGTGAGACTTAAACGGCCTGAGACAGCCAAAAGTGAGCCAGGCCTGAAAACGGCAAAAATTAAATGGTAACAGCCTGAAAAAGTCAGAAATTGCTTAGAATTGGCCTGAAAGCGCCAAAAATAAGATTAGAATGGCTTGAAAGTGCCGAAACTGGGGAAAAAACAGCCCGAAAACAGCCAAAAATGAGTTAAAACTGGCCTGAAAGTGCCAGAAGGGAGAAAAAACAGCCTGAAAGATCCAAAAGCCAGTTAAAACCTGCCAGAAAGGCCTGAAAGTGAGTTTAAACTGGCCCGAGTTCCAAAAGTGAGTTAAAACCTGCCTGAAAGGGCCAAAAGTGAGACAAACTGGCCCAAAACCAGGCAAAATGAGCTAAAGACAGCACAAAAACAGCCATAAAAGACTTTAAAATGGCCTGAATACAGCCAAAAATGAGAAGAAACTGCCTGAAAGCCAAAATGAGCTGAAAGCAAAAATGAACAAAAATGCCTGAAAACAAGAAAACTTTAAAATCACACTGAACCCGCCCCCAAATGAACTAAAAACCGCCTAAAACCACCCTGAAAACAGTGAAAAGCGAGTTGAAACCACCCAAAGATGAGGGAAAACAACACAAAAACATTGAAAAAACAGCTAAAAATGCCCCAAACTGAGCTAGAACCACCCTGAAATGAGCTGAAGTACCAAAAAGTGAGCAAATAGGTATTAAAACACCCCAAAACGAGCAAAAAACACAGGAGCGGCCCAAAAACAAGCAAAACACGCTGACACCACCCAAAACCAAGCAAAACACGCTGAAACCGCCCCAAAATAAGTAAAAAAAAATAATTGAAACCGCCCAAAAATGAGCAAAATGAGCCTGGAGTGCCCCCAGACGGGGTCAAACGACAGCAAAAGATGCAGAGGGGAGCGCAAGGCCCCCAGACCCTGAGGAAGGCCCCCGATCCGTGGGAAGCCAACGAGCGTCGGAGGGGTCTCGGGGGGGCCGTGCCCGAGGCGCTGGGGGCAGCGGCTGAATCCCTGGATTTGGGTTTTCCCAGGAGGAAGACGAGGTGCCCGATGACGAGACCGTGAATCAGATGATCGCCCGGCACGAGGAGGAGTTCGACCTGTTCATGGTGAGGAAGAGAGGGAGGGGGAGAGGGAGGAAGGGCAGGACGGGGGGAGGAGGAGGAGGAGGCAGGAGAGGCTGAAGATCTCCCGAGGAAGAGGAAGAGCAAGGAGAGGAGGAGATGGGGAAAGGTCTCAAAAGGAGGAGGAAGAAGGAGCAGGGGGGAAGAGGAGGAGGAGGAGGATCTTGTGAGGAGGAGGAGGAAAGAGAGGGGGAGGAAGGGGAGGAGGAGAAGAGGAAGATCTGGGGAAGAGGAGGAGGGAGATCTCACAAGGAGGAGGAGGAAAAAGGGGGGAGGAAGAAGAGAGCAAGAGACGGGGAGGAGAGGAAGATCCCCCAAAGAAGAGGGGGGGAAAGGAGAGGAGGAGCAGGAGAAAAGGAAGATCTTGCGAGGAGGAGGAAGAGGGCTTTGGGGTCTCCATGAGGGAGGAAGAAAAGGGTGGGGAATTGAGGTGTCTGTGACCAGGAGGAGGAAGGAGAGAAGGGGGAGGGAGGAGAGGAAGAGGATGAAGGAGGGCAGGAGCTCAGGAGTCCCAGGAGGAGGAGGAGGCGTGGCCAGGAGTGTGGAAAAAGCCCTTTTCCCGTCCAAAATTTCTGCTGCCCAGGGAAGGCAGGGGGATGGAGAGCGAGGGCACATCCTGGCATGGGAGCCTCACGGTGCCAGTGGCGTTCCTGATCTGGGGAGCCCCTCAGGACCCTGTCCCAGTGTGCAGGGAGTGTCCCTGCCCAGAACGCCAGCGATGCTGGGCCTGGACAGAGGAGCAGGACAGGGGGAGGCCGGTGGCTCCCGGAATACCTCCAATTCCCAGAACTCCCCGTTTCCCAAGCTTCTCAGTTCCCACAGCTCTCCCCGATGCTTTGGCTGTGCAGCCTGTGCTGCTTCCAAAATTCCTCTGCGAGTTCCCAAATCATTCCCAGCTCCTGAAACACCCCCAGCTCCCGGTGTGGCTCCTCCAGCTCTCAGGTCCCAGCTCACAGTGTGGTTCCTGCAGTTCCCAAACCTGCCCCAGTTCCCAAAACTCCTGCAGTTCCCAGAGCTGGTTCCTCCAACTCCCGAAACGTTTTCAGTTCCTGAAGTTCCTCCAGCTCCCAAAGCAGCCTCTGGCTCTGGGTGTGGCTCCTCCATCGCATCCCACCTCCGATCCCCCTGACCCCCTCAAAATCCCCCTTTGGATCCATCCCTGATCCCTGTCTGACCCCCGGGACCCCTGCCTGGATCCCCTGTGACCCCTCCTGCTCCTGCAGCGCATGGACCTGGATCGGCGGCGGGAGGAGGCGCGGAATCCCAAGCGGAAGCCGCGGCTCATGGAAGAGGACGAGCTCCCATCCTGGATCCTGAAGGATGATGCCGAGGTGGAGCGGCTCACCTGTGAGGAAGAGGAGGAGAAGATGTTCGGCCGTGGCTCCCGGCACCGCAAGGAAGTGGATTACAGTGATTCCCTCACGGAAAAACAGTGGCTCAAGGTATTCGCAGGGTGGATCTGCCCAGAGGGCTGGGAACACACCGGTGGGGGCTGGAAAAGGTCCATGGTCCTGGAAAATCTCCAGGGTCCCTGGGAAAACACCCACAGGGCCTGGAAAAACACTCACAGGTCCCCAGAAAATGCCCACAAGTCCCAGGAAAAGGCCCACAGATCCCCAGCAGGTCCCAGAAAACACCTGTGAGGCCCAGGAAGCTTCGCCAGATGCCAGAAAATGCCTGTGGGTCTTGGAAAAGGCCCACAGATCCCAGAAAAACACCCCAAGGGTCCCTGGAAATGGGAGGCCTGGTCCCTTTGGAAATCCCCATCTTTCCAGGACCCCCAATCCCTGTGGGCCTGCCCCATCCCTGTGGGATCCCCAGTCCCAAGGATCCCCATCCCCATTCCCCGCAGGCCATCGAGGAGGGGACGCTGGAGGAGATCGAGGAGGAAGTCCGGCAGAAGAAATCCTCGCGGAAGCGGAAGCGGGAGCCCGAGGGCCCCGCGGGGCCGCCCCCGAGTGCCCGGAGCCGGGACAAGGACGAGGAGAGCCGGAAGCAGAAGAAGCGGGGGCGGCCCCCAGCTGAAAAACTGTCCCCAAATCCGCCCCCCCTGACCCGGAAAATGCGGAAAATCGTGGATGCTGTCATCAAGTACAAGGACAGGTATGGGGGGGCCAGGTGCTGTGGGGGGTTCTTGGGCATTCCCAGGGAGCCACGTTCCCGTGGGTGACACAATGAGAGGATGAAGATCACACAGGATGGGATAGGAAGGATGGGGACGAGGATGAGGAGGGCCACCCCTCACTCCCGTTTTTCCCCCCACAGCAGCAGCGGGCGGCAGCTGAGCGAGGTTTTCATCCAGCTCCCGTCCCGCAAGGAGCTGCCGGAATACTACGAGCTCATCCGGAAACCCGTGGACTTCAAGAAAATCAAGGTACCAGGATCCTCCGGGATCTGTGGGGATGCTCTGGAATCCGCCCCCTGGGGCCCCCCCCTCACCCCTTTTCCTGCGCCCAGGAGCGGATCCGGAACCACAAGTACCGCAGCCTCAACGACCTGGAGAAGGACGTGATGCTGCTGTGCCAGAACGCCCAGACCTTCAACCTGGAGGGGTCTCTGGTACGGAAAACCGGGAAAGAGCTCCCGGCATAACCAGGAATGGCCTGGAATGGCACCTGGGAAGGGCTGGAACGGCTCGGAATAACCGAGCATAACCTGGAGTGGCTCAGGATGGCCTGCAGTGTCTTAGAATGCCCCATTTTCCCCCAGATCTACGAGGATTCCATTGTGCTCCAGTCCGTGTTCACCAGCGTCCGGCAGAAAGTGGAAAAGGAGGAGGAAAGTGACGGAGAGGAGAGCGAGGAGGAGGAGGAGGGAGAGGAGGAAGGATCCGAGTCCGAGGGTGGGCATTAGGATGAATGGGATGATGGGGGTGGATGGGATGGGATTGGGATGGGAGGGAAGGGATGGATGGAGGGTCAGGATCATTTGCAAGGTCTGGATTCCCCCCCCCAGCCCGCTCGGTGAAGGTGAAGATCCGTCTGGGCCGAAAGGAGAAGGTTCCGGAGCGCGGGAAGGGCCGGCGCCGCGGGGGGCGGGGGGGCCGCCCCAAACCCCTCCTGAGCGACGATGAGAGCGAGGACGAGCAGGAGGAGGTGAGGGAATCTGGGAATGGCACCGGATCATGGAGAGGGCCTGGATCCTGGTAGTGACCCTTGATTCTGAGCGAGACCCGCAAATCCAGGGAGTGACCCCTCACCCTGAATCCTGGGCTGAATTCCCCAAATCCCGGGAGTGACCTTGGATCCTGGCAGTGATCCCAAATCCTTCATCTTGACCTCCAAATCCTGGGAGTGACCCCAAGTCCCTCATTCTGACCTCTGCATCCTGGGCTGGACCCCCCAGATCCTGGGAATGACCCCCAAATCCTTCATCCTGACCCCAAATCTTGGGAGTGACCCTAAATCTTGAGCTGAACCCCAAAGTGCCTCATCTCAATCCCAAATCCTGTGAAGCCCCCAAATCCTATCCTGAACCCCCCCAATTCTTCATCCTGGCCCCCAGTTCTTCACGCCTTTCTTCCCCTTTCCAGGATCGCTCCGGCAGCGGCACCGAGGATGACTGACCCCAACATTCCACATCTCCAGAATCCCCATGGAACCCCAGAGCCCCCCACCCCTATTCTCCCCTGTAGCTCCGACGGCAGCGACGCTGGAATTCCCAAAATCCTGAAAATCCAAAAAAAACACGTCCAACCTCGTCTGTATTTATACCGGAACCGGCACTGCTGCAGCCACTGCAGCTCCTGGATCATCCCAGATCCGGGTGGTCCTGGATTGTTCGAAATGGTCCAACTGGGCTTATCCTGGGTTGTTTCAGATGGTCCCAAGTTGTCCCTGCTCATCCCAGATCCAGATTGTCCCGAATTGTCCTGGACCGTCCCAGGTGGTCCCAGGCTGTCCCAGATTCAGATGACCCCGGATTGTCCAGGGTGATCCAGACCATCCTGGGTGGTCTTGGATCCTCCTGAATCATCTAGGATCAGCCCAGGTTGTCCTGGGATTGTCCTGGATCATTCCAGCCTGTCCTGAGTGGTCCCAATCTGGATCCTCCCAGCCAATCCCAATCCCAACCCCCGCGCCGTCGCTGTCACTGGATTCCCAGCAGTCGATAATTAATTAATAAATTAATCCAACGGGAGCAGAGTCGTCTCTGGGGGGGAAACTGGGGGGGTTCCAGAGGAGTCTCGGGAGGGGGGACGTCGGGGTGACTCTGGCGACTGGGGGGTCTCTGGGGCCATTGAGGAGTCCCTGGGGGGTTTGTGGGGGCCACTGGAGTGATCTGGGAGGGGTCTCAGGTGGTCACTGGGGTGCTCCCCCAGTGGAATTCATGTCGTTCCTGGCGGTGCCGCAGCACAGCAACGACTCCTCCCTCCCCTGGGAACTGGGGAGGGGTCCTGTGACAACGGGGGGGGTGGCGGGGTGGGGACAGTTGAACCCCTTTGTGCCCCCATCCCCCTCGATCCTGCTCCAATCCCCCTGGGTCTCACCTTCAGTGGAAAATCCACGATTAATCCCGCGGGAAAAGAGGGAAAACACTTAAAAAACGGCTTTTGGACGGGAGTCCAGGGGGTAGGCAAATGGACCCGCGTATCCCGCCCTTTCTCGCTCCTGCTTTTCCCTCCTTCCTTCCCGGTTTTCCTGCCTTTATCCCGATTTTTCTCCCCCCATCCCGGTTTCCCTCCCTCCATCCTCGGGCGGTTTTCCGGCCGCCCCGGTGTCCGCCTCTCCCCTGATCCCGGCTTTCCGTCCGTCCGTCCCTCCCGCTTTTTCCTCCCGCATTCCCGGTTTTCCCGCCCCACCCTCCACGTTTTTGAACGCCCCGAGCTCCTCCCTCCGCCCGTTAAATGGGGCCCGACGGGACTCAGGTCCACGGGCGGCGCCGCCGGGAACACCGAGACAGACCGGGATCAGCACCGGGGCCAGTGCAGGCACCGGGATCAACTCTGGGACGAACCGGGACCGGCACCGGGATCGTCACCGAGCGCCCGGATCCCTCCAAGCCCCGGCTCCGCTCCCGGTGGGCGCCAGGACACGAACCCCGAGTGGGAAAACCGGGATAGAGCCAAGGACAGAGCCCGGAACCAACGGAAAAGAGCCAGGAAACACCGGGATGGGACCCGGCAGCAGCGGGATAAGAGCGGGAACAGCCGGGAGCGGACCCGGGACCACCACGGTGGGCTCTGGGATCACCGGGAGGAGACCGGGAAGCACCGGGACGCGCTGCGGGAGCCTTCTGCTCCTTCTGGGAGCGGCGGCGGCGGCAGCGGCGGC
>VZRR01011398.1:0-32005 GCA_013398015.1 Oreocharis arfaki
CCCTGGCCACCTCTGGGGACTCAACCCTGGTCACCTTTGGCAAATCAACCCAGGCCACCTTGAGGACTCAGCCCTGGCCACCATCAGTAAATTAATCCTGGCCACCTCTGGCTACCCAACTCTGGTCACCCTCTGGGGACTCAACCCTGGCCACCTTTGGCAAATCGATCCTGGCCACCTTGGGGACTCAGCCCTGGCCACCTTGGGCACTCAGCCCTGGCCACNAGCCCTGGCCACCTTGGGCACTCAGCCCTGGCCACTGAGCCCTGGCCACCTTGGGCACTCAGCCCTGGCCACCCCTGGCAGCCCATGCCAGGCCCCTGTGGGGAGGCAGAGCCCCCCCAGCCCCGGGGAGCTGCACACGTGGCTCACACAAAAGGCTCCTGGCAGCTGCAGCCCTGCAGTGCTGCTCCCTCAGCAGGAACCTTCCCAGCTTTATCGTTCTCTTTGTGCCCTCACTGCTCGTTTCTCTTTTCTAGGACAGACCAACTAACGCTCCAGAATGATTATTTTCGCTCCATGGTGTGCTCTGATTGTTTTCCAGCAGCTGGGTCTGCTCAATCAGGCACTGAAATAGGAAGTTTCCCAAGGCTTCGAGTTCCTTCTTTCAAGGAGCTGCTGTGGGTCTTTACAGAAAGCACTAACAAGGAGACAGAGCATCAAAATTCCCAAGTGTTTATAAAAAGTAGCTCCTTTTTCCTGTCTTAGGGTTATGTTCAGTTTCCTGAGCGTCCCAGTGCCACTGAACTGCATCAGCTAAAAAGCCTCCAAGAGAATCTTCCTAATTCTCCTCCAAGAGAGCCTGCACAATTCACAAATATCCCACCCTCACTTTCTCCTTTTCCTCATGTCAAAATCCTCCCGCTTTCAAGCATTTCTGTTTTATTGTCATTTAGGAAGCCCCAATGCCCAGAGCAGCTGTGGCTGCCCCATCCCTGGGAGTGCCCAAGGCCAGCCTGGGACAGGGGAAGGTGTCCCTGCCCATGGGAACTCCAAGGTCCCTTTCTACCCAATCCAGTCTGGGATTCTGGGATTCTGGGATGAACATTTGCCTCCTCTGTCCGTAGCCGGAGTTCCTGACCTTCAGTGAGCGACTCCATGGAGAAAGATGAACAAATGCCTGACTCAGGATCTGGATATGCAAGGACAGAGCTGGGAGGATGCCCAGGAAGAGGCTGAGGGCTGAAGCAGCTCTGAGCAGTGCCCGAGCTGACAGAGTGACCCTGCAGAGCCCCAGGCCCCCGTGAGAGGGGGTTGGATGTGCTGGAAACACCATAATCCTCTTACCAGTGACACAGGAAAAGAGGGCAGATTTGTGCTGCAGGGAACTGGATCTCCTCCCTTTGGAAAGCATCCTCGAGGTGCTGGGCTCGTGCTTTTCAGCAGTGATAAACATTTTATGCACTTTGGGATCGATGCCTCCCGGAACCATCCGTGGGCTGTGCTGGTAGAAACGAAGGGTTTTGCTCCCTGAGATGGCTTTGTGGATGCTCCTTCTGTTACACTGGCTTTGGTTGTAAGTCTGAAAGAGAGGACAAACAGATAAATCACCTGGTGATCGATTGTTTTTTTTCCACAGCATTTGATCAAAACTAAAAGAACACCTCAGGGTCTGTGGGGTTTCTCATTATTTTCTGTTCCCTCAGCAAGGTGTTGTTTGGTTTGGGGTTTTTTAATGGACCAGAAGCAGGCACAGCACTGGAGAAAGAGAGAGAGAGAGAGAGAAAGGAACACAGCCCTTGCCTGGGGGAAGTTACAATCTGCCACTGATACAGGGATGATGTAAATTAGATTACATCGGAAACAGGGAAAGGAGGTCAAGCAAAAAAAAAAAAAAGGCCTAAGATGATTTGTCGATGTCATGAGTGCTCTGAGTCCTTTTAATTACACCCCATTTCATTGTGCAACAGAGAAACCAAAGCTGGGGAAAGTGAGGAGGGAAACTGGGGCCTCACTCTGGAACTGCCTCCCCGGAGGAGGTTTTGTGCTGTCCCCTCCCCGAGCCCCTGAGTGGGACAGGAGGCACCTGACAGAGGTGATTTTAGGGAGCAAAAAAGATGCTCCCCGTATAAAACTGGAAGAGGCCCACAGCCAGCTCTGACAAACCCCTCAGGCACTCCAAGAAATGCACTTTTACTCCTAGAACAGCCAAACCCGGTGTTTTCATGGCAGAAACCGTGGTGCTGCCAAATGAACAGCATCACAGAGTCGGGACTCTGCTGGCTTTTCCCTGCCCTGTGTTTCCCTGGGCTGAGCAGCTCCAGGGGACATCCCGAGCCCAGCCCAGCAGCTCTGGAGGTCAGGGACATGCAGGAGCTGCCTCGTGGGACGGCTGACCCGGGGGCACGTGGGAGCCGAGGAATAAACACTGAGGTCACGGAAATTCCTGCCAGCGTCACACTTCCAGCCCTGCCCCGACCCCCTTCTCCCAGTGAAAGGCCTTCAGAAGCTTTGTGATCGACTTGAAGTGGCTTGATTGCAAAGAAACCCTGAACTAAACCAAGCAAAATTTTAAAAAACCACAAAACCAAAACAAAGAAAAAAAAGCCACCACAGAACCTAAAAAAAATTTCCCCTAAATTAATACATGGACATCAATTATTTAGCTGCAAATAAAGGGATGGGGAAGAATCTCCACATTGAGTCTTCTTCCAGTTCTGTTAAACTTAAAAAACCCAACAACAACCTCAAAAAACACTGTCAAAAAAACCCAAACAAACCAACCAGGACAATACTGGTTTCCAATTAAACTCATTTCCTGATATCAAAATAAAAAAAAAAAAAATATATATATACAGTGATTGGGGGGAGGTTCTGCTTCAAAGATATCTGAGAAAATCTGGACAACGCAGTAATCCAACTACTTAAGTGAAGCTCCAAGGAATTTAAGGGACTATTTTATATCCCATTACAGAGCAGAGCTTTCAATAGCAACCGGCCTCCGTAAGCAGCAGGAGAAAATATCTATTTACAAGCTCTGCTCAGGTTTATCATTTCTAACTCTCATCCCTTCAAAGGTGAAACTTTTTTCCCCTCAGGGAGGATTCTTTGCAGTCTCATCCTGAATTAAATCCCCACCACCTACAAATCCCAGCCAGAGCTACAGCACTGACAGGAATAAACGAAATAGTACCGAGGGTCTGAAATTTTGGGTTTACAACTGGTTTACACAGGTCTTGGATTTATTGGCTTGCACCCCCTTTCACCAGTGACGGCAGCAGGGACTGCCCAGCCTGTGCTGCCCAAATCCTGCCCAGCCTGTGCTGCCCAAATCCTGCCCTGCCCCATCCCACGGATGAGCCCGCGCCCCGCAGGGCCGTGGGACGGAGCTGGCACAGCTGTGCTGGGATCCCCCCGGCTCCCAGCACACATTCCCAGTGCCACACGGATGTCCCAAGGGACAGCCTGTACTCAGGGATGATTAATTTGTGCTCTGCCCCAGCGCTGGGCTCCAGGAACTCAGCCAAAGTGGATTTGCACCTAAGCCGATCTCTTGGGCCTCACACGCAAGAGCGCGGCCGCTAAAGCCAGCTCTGAGCGCCGCTGGCGTCACCAGCCCAGTAAGCACCAGTCTGAACACCCAGAGCCACCAGCAGCACTCCCAGTGCCCCCTCCCAGCTCCAGCCCCTGCCCCACACCTTCTTCTGCACCCTCGGAAAGCCCCTGGATTCTCTGAGTTTCAGTTTAACATTTGAGGGCATGCTGGGGGTGCTCATTTGGAGAGAAGGATCCAGGGAGAGCTCAGAGCCCCTTGCAGAGCCTGAAGGGGCTCCAGGAGAGCTGGAGAGGGACTGGGGACAAGGCCTGGAGGGACAGGACACAGGGAATGGCTGCTCACTGTCAGAGGGCAGGGCTGGATGGGAGATTGGGAAGGAATTCCTGTCTGGGCGGGTGGGGAGGGGCTGGGCTGGAATTGCCAGAGCAGCTGTGGCTGCCCCTGGATCCCTGGCAGTGCCCAAGGCCAGGCTGGACATTGGGGCTGGGAGCAGCCTGGGACAGTGGGAGGTGTCCCTGCCATGGCAGGGGTGGCACTGGAGGATCTTTCAGGTCCCATCCAACCCCAACCATTCCAGGATTCTGTGCTAGAGATTCCTGTAACAGAGTGAAGGAGGAGGCTGAGCAGAGACTCACTGGGGGCTGCAGCTTTGTCCCAAGGGGCAGCTCCCATCTCTGCTCCCTGGAACAGAGACAGCACCCAGCGAAGGGCTGGAGCTGGGCCAAGGAGGGTCAGGCTGGAGCTCAGGGAAAGGTTCTTCCCCCAGAGGGTGCTGGGCACTGCCCAGGCTCCCCAGGGAATGGGCACGGCCCCGAGGCTGCCAGAGCTCCAGGAGCGTTTGGGCAGTGCTGCCAGGGATGCCCAGGCTGGGGGTGTTGGGGGCTCTGTGCAGGGCCAGGAGCTGGGATGAGCCCTGTGGCTCAGGCCACCCCTGACCCCCTGCCCATGCCCCCACTGACCCTCTCCTCGCGGCCCTGGGCCAGGATGACCACGATGCGGCCGCGGCGCCGGCGCCCGGTGCGGCCCATGCGCTGCACCAGGCGCACGGGGCTGCGCTGGGCGTCGAAGCACACGATGAGATCGACCTCGCCGATGTCCAGCCCCTCCTCGCCCACGCACGTGGACACCAGGGTGTTGTAGCCGCCCTCCCGGAAACGCCTCACCACCTGCAGGGACAGTGGAAATGGGATTCACCAGCTCAGCCAGGAAAACGGGTCTGTATTCTAAAATAACAAAACCAACTCTTCTTAAAATTTCCCAGCTGCTGCCCCGCGATCAAGCGCCACACCCCAGCGTGAGCAGCATCAGCATTTCAACTCTTTAATTCTAAAATAAAGGGAAAAAAAGCACACCTCATTCTGACTCTAACCACAGCATTCTTCTAAAACTTATTTCCCAGCTTTGCATTGGGGTTATCTTTTTTTTTTTTAAAACTTTTCTAGATCAAAATTTATTCGATCTTTTCTTTTCTACCTACAAGAAAAATAAAATTCCCATAGCAAGTATTTGTGTATTTCCCCAGATTTCTGACATCTAAATTTAGCAGCTGTTAATATAACGTAAATATATAAATTATTTATGTATTTTTTTCAGTGAGTATAAATTCTGGATCCTCTGGAAGCCACTGGACTCCACAGGGATTTCCTAACGACACCTAAACTTCAGCCATTGCCACGCAGTCAGCACTCCTGGAGTTATCTACACAATTAATGCTCTCCATCACTAATTCTCACTCCAGGTCTCCTCTCCCCTCACCTCCAGCTGCTCCTTCTGGGTGAAGCCTTTGGTGCTCTTCCCTGAGGAGTGGCCCACGAAGGTCATGGCCCGCACAGCCGGGCTCAGCCGGGCCAGCATCTCGGCGATCTCCTGCACGCTGTCCCGGAACGAGGAGAAGATCATCACCCTCGTGTCCTCAGCTGAGCTTTCGCTCCCACCTTCATCTGCTGCATCTGAAAATGTCAGGTTTCAACAGAATTATGGATAGAAACAGACAGGGCACCCCACACGTTACACGCTCGCAGCTCTCGTCTCACTTTGTGGGAAGAGAAAACGGGCAGAAAATGCTCCAAGATCCACCTCCTCGAAAATTGCTCTTTGGAATCAAAGCATCTCTAATTCTGGAGGACTTAGACCAAGCATGGTGAGAATGCCTTTATCTGAGGCACCCTTACTAAAGTCATTTTGAAAAGCTGGGGTTGGATGGGAAGAGTTTGGGAATGAAGCTCACGATGCCATTGTCTCCATTTCTCCAGTTCAGGACCCTCAGGACAGCAGAGCCATAACCACAGAATCCTGGAATGGTTTGGGTTGGGAGGCACCTTAAATCTCATCCCATCCCACCCCTGCCATGGCAGGGACACCTCCCACTGCCCCAGGCTGCTCCCAGCCCCAATGTCCAGCCTGGCCTTGGGCACTGCCAGGGATCCAGGGGCAGCCACAGCTGCTCTGGGCAATGAATAGAGGAGAAAGGGCTGGGGATATTTCTGATATGGCTGAGGTCTTTGGGCATGAATTCCCTCCTTTTCCATCTCAAATTTCGAGTCTTTAAAGTGGAGGCAAAAGGAGGGAGGGAGGCTGAGAGGACAGAAAGAACTCTGAATGGGAAGGGGGAAAGAAGGGGTTAATTGCATTAAATGCATTGGGACACATCCTAAAGTAACAAACACAGAGCTGGGAAACCTTAGAGTTGTCTACCAGAAAGCATCAGTCTTTTCTCATTGCTGAGAACACTGAATTCAAGAGAGAAAAAAAAACCCACAAAAAAAAAGAGGGAAGGTCAGAGATTGTCAGAACTTCCTAGAGCACAAAGACCCAAACAGGCAAGAAATAAAGTGAACAAGTTGCAAAGCAAATGTTATTATTACTCATGTAATCATTCCCAGAGCTGGAACCAAGAAGCTGAAACATTCCAAAGCCAAAGAGATCTGAATGATGCCTTCATCAAGATGAAAAACAGTGAGAGACAGGTGAATGTAACTAAAGGGTTTGAACTTCAAATTGATGCCTTGGAGCTTTTAATTCTTGGCCTCAGCCTGGACATCAGAACTCGCATCCTTAAGGTCCTTAAAGGATGTTCATGTGTTCATGGTAGCCCCAGGAATGAGCTCCCCATCCCTGTTTTACTCAGCTGTCAGAGCAGTTTATATCAAATAAACAATGAGAATTTATAGAAATCTTTCATTTTATAGAAATCCTAAGTTCTTCTAGAGGGGAAGATACACAAACAACCAAAGCAATAAAGCAGCACAAAGCAGGAAATCAATCAGGAGAGTATTCCCTGTTTCCATCCCCAGGTTTTCCTCTGAGTTGTTGGTACTCACCAGAACATCCCTTTTTCCAGGATTTGAAGTGTTCTATTACGATTTCCTCCAATTTCTTTAATTTTGGATGGCTGTAGACAAATTCCTTTTTCTTTTCCAACACTGGAAGGGAAATAAAGCAATGAAAGATGCAAACAAACCTGAAACAAGCAGGAAGGTTTAGTGAACTTCATTCCCTCCCACTGCAATTATCCGAGTCAGACCCGAATTCCTGATATTGATTCTAAACAAAACAATAAACTGCTGACAGAAATTCATTTGTTAAACCCAGTTCCTGAGAAAGTGCTGTTACTTTTGTTAGAGCCACACTGAAAAAGACTTACAGTGAAACAGTTGTATTTTAACCTTCATTTTAAAGCACATTACAAACTTCAAACATAGAAAACTTGATTGAAAGCAGCTAAAACCACGGAGGGGAGAGAGAGAGGGCGGGAGAGCCAGAGTGCTGGGAAGCCAGTCTGGAATAAAGAGCAGCAGCCAGAGCAGCACGACATCAAACAGGAACATTCTGTCCCTAAGAGGGGAATCCTGACCTGCTGTGCTCTTGCAAACACCTCCATCGTCAGGAGCCACAGCAGTGCCTGAGAACGTGTCCCGAAGCTGCTGGTAGAGCTCCATGAAGTCCTCGTTCCGCCCCAGCTCGGTCTTGGTGCGGGACAACCCTTTGGAGAGAGTTGGAACAGCTCAGAACTTCATTGCCGTTCCCAAACAGACTCTGTCTTTACCATAAGGGGAGCCAAGCACCAATTCCACCTGCAACCCCTCTTTCCCCAAGTTGTTCCGTGCCAAACCAGCCACACGGTGAGGGAAAGGGCACGAGAAGAGCGGAGCTGAAAGGAAGGGTGTTCCTGAGGACGTTTCACCTTTGGATCCATCCATGATCCCCCACAGGTAGATGAATAAGGAGCGGACCCCCATCTGCAGCAGCAGCTCGTACCCGTGGTACAGACTGATACAGAGGGCAAAGTCTCCTTCAATGATGCCTTGCTGGATTCCCTGGGGGAGAAAAGCACACTCAGACTCAATTAGGAGGTGGCTGAGGAGCAGGAACCCCACTGCAATTCCTGACCAGAACCCGAGTGACACCTGAGGAGCAGAGCAAAGCCCAGAGTGATGCCCTGGGAGCAGTTCGTCCATCAGAGCCCTCAGGGGACAGATTCCACAACGCTCAGTGAGGGCAATCCTCTTCCACCTCCAAAATACTCTCCAAAATACCTCTGTTATCTCCCCAGATCAGCTCACCAACCCTCAGACTCAGAGCTGAACCATCAGCATTTGGGAAAACAAGGGATTTCTGGCACATCCACCCAGGCTACGAAATTGAGTCAGGAAAGTTGCCTTGCTTGCAGTGAAGGAGATTTGCCACTGCTCTTTTTGGGGCACACAGTCTTTTTTCTGGCAGTTTTCTTTAAGTTTACAAAATTTGACCATTCCAGGAGGATTTACCAAAAAGTAGGAGCAGGAATACAGCTTTGAGGGGAAAATGAGAACTTAGATGCCAGGAATTACAATGTAAGTTCTCAAACAATTTCACTTTGGAAATGGAGTTCCTGATCTTTTCCTTAACTTTCCTACACTGGCATCCAGAAACATGGAATAATTAGGAATATTTTATAGATTCCATAGATGATCTTTAAGATCCCTTCCATCCCAAACCATGCTGTGATTCTACAATACTTTATCCCATGGCTAAAACCAGAAATCTGCTTAAAATGTCTCAGGAAATGTTGCAACTATGGATTATTTCTATTTATTCCTTACTTTAATAGCATGAAATAAACAAAGAACTCACTGCATGTTGTGCAGAGGGATTCTTCCTGTACTGATCCCTTGCCAGGATGATCTGGTACTTGGTCAGGCTGGGAATATCCCTCCTGGATAAAACTCCCACCCTAATCAGGCGCCCAGCGAACGCTTCCAGCACCTGCAACCAAAACCCAGCACAGGTGAAGGGGGGGGGCTGAGCCCTTTGAAATAATTTAATTTTTACAGGTCCTACACAACAGAACACGAGCAGCTCGTTGATTCTATCTGAAACACAGAATTTTTCAAAGTGAGCTGTGCTGAATTCTGAGTGCTTTGTTGCTGTACCTGGGGCTCTGCCTCAGTGGAAGGCTCCCCATAATCAGGATGTTTTTAGGTTGATTCCCAAAATTCCTGCAAGAGCACTTGGACAAGGCTCTCAGGCACAGGGTGGGATCGTTGTGGTGTCCTGTGCAGGGTCAGGAGTTGGACTCTTGATCCTTGGGGGTCCCTTCCCACTCAGGAGATTCCATGAACACGGTTCCCGAAGGATTTGTGCCCTCCTTTCTACAGAACAACACCCTCCTGCCCCCAGGAGGGCCCTGTATCCATCCAGGAACAGAGAAGGGGAAAGGCCCTGGGGTCTGGAAGGGAGCAAGGTCTGACTGAGCAGAGAGGGAGTAGAATGGGATGGACACCCAGGCCCGGAACTGGGGCTGCAGCTCCTCCCTCACTGCTCACACTCCAATGGCATTTTGATCCCAGGAACACCTGGATTCACCTCTGAGAAGACTGAACTGGGTGAAGGACTGGCCAACAATGTCCAAAATCTGTGTGTGGAAGGGCTGGGAGCTGGGACACACGAGCAGAGAGGAACGGGCACAGGCACAGCAGCGTGCCCCGTTTCCTTCAGAACCCACCCCAAAACACAGCCTGTTTTCAAACATCACATGTACCTGCTTTCCACCTCGGTGCAGCAAGGACAATAACCTGCACTAATGCATCTTAATCCTGTTTTTCCTCTTTGTTTCCCAGCCTTAGGTGGTCAGGATTTTTCCACAGACTTAGTTTGGCCCGAGCGCTAACTCTGCCATAATTGCAGTAATCAGATTTGTCCTACAAACACTGTTTACAACAAAAACATCCCAGTGCACAAGAACAGGCTGCTCCAAGCTGAGACAATTCCCCATTCCAAGTTTTCCAGGTGCTCCAGCAGCAGCACAGCTGCCCTGCCCTAAGAGGGCCAGAGCGTAACAAACGCTTCATCCCTTTAGTGTCCCTTTGGCTCACTGAAAAGCATCCAACTAAACCAATAAAGCCAGGCCTAAGTCAGGCTTCAAACACTGATCCCAGCAGGCCTGGAGCTGGTGGGGAGAAAAAGTCCTGGCAGGCAAAGAAAGTGTAAAATGCAACCTGTGTCCATCCCTGAGTAACAACACTCCACTCGTGCTCTGCAGGTGCTGCTCCTCTGCTGGGCTCCCAGATCCCGTGAGGATGCACCAATACCCTTAACAAGCACGTGCTGCTCGTGCTCTGGCAGTGCAGGGCCAGCTTAGTTTGACTTCTCTCTGCTTGCTTTGATTAGTGCTATAATTTAGTTTATAATGTAGTTTATTTATAGGTCTTCTTTTACCTTCTTACTCTGTGGGCAGAACCTGCGTGGCACTACAATGAAAACAGAATCACAGAATGAAATGGTTTGGGTGGGAAGGGACCTTAAACCCCATCCCTGCCATGGGAGGGACACCTCCCACTGTCCCAGGCTGCTCCCAGCCCCAATGTCCAGCCTGGCCTTGGGCACTGCCAGGGATCCAGGGGCAGCCACAGCTGCTCTGGGCACCCTGTGCCAGGGCCTCACCTCACTCCCAGGGAACAATTCCTTCCCAACATCTAAACTAAATCTAAAGTCCTAAGGAATGGAGTGGGAGTAATTGCCATTATCAATCACAGCAGCATTAATCCCCCAAAGAATCAAAAATGCAAATTTGGAAGGAAAATTTGCGACAGCCCCAGCTGAACTGGGGGAGACGTGCTGGGGAATTTCCACGCTGCCCATCCATGCCCACAGGTCACTCCAAAGCAGCAGACTGGAGCCAGCAGGATAAGCAGCTTACAGCAGATAAAGGGAAATCACAGAAATGGAGCCAGAATTCTGAGTGCTTTGGTGCATTTTGAGTTGCTCCTCTTCCCTGGGAGGGAGGTGAGGCCCTGGCACAGGGTGCCCAGAGCAGCTGTGGCTGCCCCTGGATCCCTGGCAGTGCCCAAGGCCAGGCTGGACATTGGGGCTGGGAGCAGCCTGGGGCAGTGGGAGGTGTCCCTGCCATGGCAGGGCTGGGATGGGTGGGATTTAGGGTGTCTTCCCACCCAAACCATTCCATGACTTGGCTCTGGGCCGTGGGACGGACGCAGGCCGGGGGCAGCCCCTCCCTGCCCGCTCCGTGTGCCCTGGGGCACCTGGAGTCAGCCAAGCTGCGGGCACTGAACACCCAAAGGGCTCCAAGGCCTTTCCCAGCCCTGTCCAGGTCTCCTGTATCCCCAGGGAAGCTGGGTCACGGCCTCACACAGCTCCAGGCAGGACGCTCCAGCCCCAGGCATTCCTTCTAATTAAGGCTCGTGGATTAATGAAGCCAAATAAACCACTCACACCTCTAACACCACCAACGAGCAAACACCAACTGGAGGCTACAACAGTGCCAGGAATTTCTGGAGGAAAGGGGGAAAAGTGAAGAAATCAAATGTTGTTTTCTTAAAACACAGTCAAAACCATCCACCAAGCCATTGGGAAGGCTGAATGCACAAGGAATTTATTTCTCATATTAGCGAGAACAAAATTCAAGATGTAGTTTCATTTTGAGGGTCTAAAGTTCAGAACCTTGTGTTCTATCATGGAGTTTGTTACTGCTCTTTGTTCTTCAATCCGGGCTGTACCTGACAAGTCCCTCTAAAAGGACAGAGATGTCTGTGCCAGCTACAGGAAAAGGGATTTACAAAATACACCAAAATGCTGACCTCGAAGGAAGAACCCAATGCTTTTTATTTGAATGGATACCACTGGAATAGCTCATTACCCTCCCATCAAACCTCAAACAGCTGGACAGGAGGACACTTGAAATGCTGAATACGAAGCTTAAACTGTGCCTCAAGCACTGGAAATGGAGTCAGTCTTTTCATAAATGTTCCTCTTGAAAAGAAATTAATGTTTTCATTAAAAAGTACTGGCCAGTAAATCTAATCTTTCAGCACTGGTTTTTTATTTCCTATATTTGCTGTAGAGCTTTTTTTTTTTTTTTTTAAAAAAAAAGAAATCTCCATTACATGTACTTTTCTGTTTCATCCCTTGACCCAGTTTGTAACATATAAGAAAATGATATTGTCCCTGTTTGCTCAATGTACACCCCTGTCTGATTTAATCACCTTCTGCAAAACAAGCCCAGCACTGTTATGAAAGACAGCAGGACCCAGTCACCTGGAGCTTCAGAACTAACAGGGAACAGTAAACACAACCTACTTAGGAGAGGCTCAGAACAGGCACTGCTCACTGATTACATTTATCTTGCCTCCATACCTTCATTTTTTAATTAAAAAGATAATACTTCTGGAAAAGTCCCCTCAGCTTTTCCAAAACATTGCAGTGTCGTGTTACCCAAACACAGCTATAGAATTAATTCCAATTAATTGCTCAGGAGCGCTCGTGGCTTTCTCCAGCTCTCTAGCTGGAGTTCAGGGCTGACAGATTTACAGCCAGCAGATAAAAGAGGACTGGCAGAGCTATCCCATCCCGCACTGAACCTGCCAAGAACACAAAGACTTTCTCTGTTCTGAGCTATCTCCCACAGCAAACCACAGAGAGTTCTTGGAGCTTGTACCCACGATGAGTTTAGAACCTGTTTTTGAAGCTCTGACAGGGGCTGAGGACTTGTGCACAGGGCAAAGAGCTGTCCCTGTGCCAGCTACACCTCACTAAAAACTGCTCCTAATCTGTTTTCTGTTGGCACAATAAAAAACAAAGGCTCTAAACTAACGCCCTGACCTAATTATTTGAGTGCAGATTTGCAGGGGTTCTTTAGCAAAGAAAAACACCCATAAATGACTGTTAGTGTGGCTTTTCTTTCCCACTGGAGAAGGAGGGGTGGCAGAAACCAGCTGCCAAGCAGACAGGACCTCCACAAACAAGGACTCCAAAGGTCCATGCCCTCCACAGGACCCCCTCCCCAGTGCTCCCAGCCTCCCCTGCCAGCCCTGACTGGGTTTTACAGGGTCACACTGGGCTGAAAGAGCTGCACCTTCCTCCACCCTTCCCCTGCTCTCTCCCAAACCCCCTGGCTCCATTATATTCAATGCCCAATAGGGAATCCCAGACTGGTTTGGGGTGGGAGGGACCTTAAATCCCCCCCATCCCACCCCTGCCATGGGCACCTCCCACTGTCCCAGGCTGCTCCAAGCCCCAGTGTCCAGCCTGGCCTTGGGCACTGCCAGGGATCCCTTCCCAACGTGCTGGGGCTGAGCTGGTGAGAAGGAAATGAGCCCAGGCAGTGCCAGTGAGGTCCCACCACACCCCAAGACACCGGTCTGTCCTGAGGGGATCCCCCAAACCGGGAGCAGGGAACAACACAAACCCGGGTGTGCGCTGTGGGCACGCGCCTCACGGACACCGCGTGTCCCGCCCTGCGCTCCACACCCGCACACCCTCAAGGAAGAGAGCAAGGGAGGGCAGGGCAGGGCAAAAGGAGACTCTGCCCACCAGGCCCAGCTGGAGATGGGGCTCAGGAGGGGTTTCCACCCCGAGGATGCACAGCAGGGCTGTGGCCAGGCCGTCCCAGGGCAGAGACCCTGCAGGGAGGTGTGAACGCAGCCAGAGCGTTCACTGCTCCAGGGAAGGTCAGGGGTGATCCAGAGCATTCCCTGCTTTGTTCCAGCACTGAAACCAGGAAGGTTTGGGTTCCCAAGTGTGATACCTTGAGGAGTGTCCATGCAGTAACCAACATTTCCAGAAGTAACTTGCAGAAGCAAGTCCCAGGAGCAAACCATGTCTAGCGTGTCTGCCAGCTGGAGAGGTTTTGGAGCTCTGACTGCCACTGAGTTTTAGTTATTCTCTTGCAAAACTTCAGAGTCCTGACAAACAAACTCTAAACCAGGGAGAAAAGTGCATTTTGTGCAAGTTTCCTCCTGATGTTTCCTCACCTGGCCAATAAAGGAAGGAAAGCAGCAGGGACACGGCAGGGGAGGGTGGATTTTAGCTGATATTGTCACTCTCCAAACCCAATACTGATCAGCCCAGAAATTATCTTGGCACCAAAAGTTTTGGTTTAAGTTTACATGAACTCATTTAGACTCTTCCCAGTCTTCCAGGGACACGAGACACACTGAAAATCCACCGTTCTTCCCTGGAAGCTGGGATCCACCCAAAAAATCCAACACTTTGTCCTTTTCTAACAGCTTTGTTTTCTCCTGTCACAGCATTTTTCCTTTCCTAAAGCTTATAAAACAAGACCTACAGATTTTACTTTTCAACTAATTTCACCAAGAACAATTTTACTTTTCACTTGAGAAACGTTAAGAAAGAAGTGGCTTTTCTACACCAACCTGCCACTCAGTAAGCGGCTGTCAGACAGAAAGGAGCATCCCACCGAGGATGGCTTGGATCCGAAATTTTTAAGGCTGAACATCAGTTTTTCTGTCATATTCAGAGACAGAACCTGCCAGGAAAGCATCAAGAGCACAGCACTACCAAAACTGTGTTATGTCAAGAGTGGCTGTTTATTAGCCAGCAGCTGTACACAAAATCAGCAAGTTTGGGGGAAAAAAAATCCAACAAATACAACAAAAATCAGCTTTTTTTACCTGCAGTAACAACGAGTTCCTACCCAGACACAGACCATCACATCTTCAGTACTCTATCAAATGCAGTAATTACTAAGCCCATCAGGAATCAAAGACAAATTAAATACACACGGAGTAATTCGTACAGATGGATTTTTAAAACAGGATTCTGAACCCCTTACAGCCTCTTTCTCTTGGTCAATACTCTGTGGCATTTCTCACCTATAGAGAAATGTAGCTGTGATTTTAAACTATTTTTCTGCTGCTTCGTTTTTCTTTGTCTTTTCTCTCATCTTCAGCAAAGATGAGACTTAAAACAGAAATAATTTTATTTAAGCAACTACTAATTCACATAATTAATGCTTGAGCAAAAGAGTTGGGACTGTTTTCCATGAATTATTTATGCAGGATGGGCAGAAAAAGAAGCTCCACACGTTGACTCAAACAGGAATGCCAGTTCCTGGAAGAAATCTCCAAGAGCCAGGATGCCCTCCCTCGGTACTGATAACCCAGCTGCCAAAATTCAGTGGAAAACTCCTTCCCCCGAGCACTGGAGCGTGTGAGTGGGATTCACCTGGAGCACGGATGGGTTCCCACCGTGCCTCCCTCCCCTCAGGCTCAGCCGGGTCTGAGAGGGAAGTGTGGCCACTGCCAGAAAATTCCCCGCTGTGAGGGAGCCCTCGGTGCTGCTCTCGGGGCAGCTGCCCGTGAAATCGGATCAGCACCCACCCAGACACTCCAACAAGCACCGGATCCAGCCTTGCCCCAGCATTTGCCCTCCCAGTGAATTCCAGAGCCGCTGGTGCTGCTGCACCGCCCGCGGCCCGGAGGGCAAAGCCCCCTCAGCTGCCTGTGCTTCGCTCCCTGCAGCCCAAAAACCCTCCCAGGACGTTCCCACCGGCATCTGCAGATCCCCCAAGGAGCACAGCCCAGGAACAGCGGGGTTTCGGTGTGCCCTGGCAGGAGCACTGGCAGCACTGGCACATCTCGGCTGCCGAGGCAGTTCAGGGTTCATGCCCACAGCAAGCTCAGCCCCTGGGGCTGGGGAGCCAAAGCTGAGCCCGGAGAAAGGGACTGACCAGAAAAAGGGGAAAAGGAGGGGGTGGATTAAGCATCCCAAAAGTCACATCCCCAACCTCCAGCTTTTCCTGAAAGCATCAACAGGGCACAGAAAAGGACTATTTTCCTATTGTTCTAACCCCCTAAATGCCCTGAGATTCACCTTTCCTGCCTGCAAAAAAAGGGCCACAACAGTGATTTCATGCTAAATTTGGAATGAAAGACGACTACAGAGTCCACACAGACTCCTGAGAACCACATCCTGCTTTAATTGCCATATCCACCCCGTAATGGGGCTGCTCATCTCCCTCGCTCACACAAAGGCTTGTCTCAAACGCAAAATCACGCAGCTGAAAACATCCGAAGCTGGACTTCAGTAACAAAATATCCCAGAGGTTTCGCACTCGTAATATTTTGGAAACACCTCAGAGACTTCCTGAACAAAACGAAAGATGTGTCTTCAAAGCGTGGTTTGAAAGCAGCAAAATAAAATCACAACAAAGAAGGACCAACGGGACATGAAGAGCAGTGGGGAAAACACGATGAAGAGAACAGCTGGGAAGGAGGCAATGAGCGGGAAACCAGACAGAACACAAACTTGTCTTAAGTTCTGCACTGCTCCGTCCCTGCAGCACGGGGTGAAGGCACGGAGCACCGGCACCGGGCATCCATCCCTGGATCCAGCCATCCCTGGCTTTGTCCATCCCGGGGCTCCCGGGTGCCCGGCCCAGCGCTGGCTGGGCAGAGGTGCGTCCCCCTTCCCCGGTCCCCCCTACTCCCCGCTCCCTTGACGGGACACCCACGGCTCCCTCCATCGCTGCCCGGCGCAGGGCGGGCAGAGGCGGGTCCCCCCCAGCCCCTTGATGGGATTCCCACGGCTCTATCCCGGCTCTCCCCATCGCTGCCCGGCGCAGGGCGGGCAGAGGCGGGTCCCCCCCAGCCCCTTGATGGGATTCCCACGGCTCTATCCCGGCTCTCCCCATCGCTGCCCGGCGCAGGGCGGGCAGAGGCGGGTCCCCCCCAGCCCCTTGATGGGATTCCCACGGCTCTATCCCGGCTCTCCCCATCGCTGCCCGGCGCAGGGCGGGCAGAGGCGGGTCCCCCCCAGCCCCTTGATGGGATTCCCACGGCTCTATCCCGGCTCTCCCCATCGCTGCCCGGCGCAGGGCGGGCAGAGGCGGGTCCCCCCCAGCCCCTTGATGGGATTCCCACGGCTCTATCCCGGCTCTCCCCATCGCTGCCCGGCGCAGGGCGGGCAGAGGCGGGTCCCCCCCAGCCCCTTGATGGGATTCCCACGGCTCTATCCCGGCTCTCCCCATCGCTGCCCGGCGCAGGGCGGGCAGAGGCGGGTCCCCCCCAGCCCCTTGATGGGATTCCCACGGCTCTATCCCGGCTCTCCCCATCGCTGCCCGGCGCAGGGCGGGCAGAGGCGGGTCCCCCCCAGCCCCTTGATGGGATTCCCACGGCTCTATCCCGGCTCTCCCCATCGCTGCCCGGCGCAGGGCGGGCAGAGGCGGGTCCCCCCCAGCCCCTTGATGGGATTCCCACGGCTCTATCCCGGCTCTCCCCATCGCTGCCCGGCGCAGGGCGGGCAGAGGCGGGTCCCCCCCAGCCCCTTGATGGGATTCCCACGGCTCTATCCCGGCTCTCCCCATCGCTGCCCGGCGCAGGGCGGGCAGAGGCGGGTCCCCCCCAGCCCCTTGATGGGATTCCCACGGCTCTATCCCGGCTCTCCCCATCGCTGCCCGGCGCAGGGCGGGCAGAGGCGGGTCCCCGCGGTCCCCCCGCCCCCGGTGCCGCTATAAAGGCCGGCGGAGGCGGCGGCGCGGAGCGGAGCGGGGATGGAGACGGGCGGGTGCCGCATGGGCGGCGCGGGGCCCGGCGGCCCGGCCGCGATCACGCTGGAGGAGCTGGACGGGCTGGCCGAGGAGAGCCCCGACTCCGCGTACCACAGCCACGGCAGCAGCCTGGAGGAGGAGGCGGCCGAGCGCATGGACGACGAGGAGCAGGAGAGGCTGCTGAGCTACTGGCAGAGCGTGGGCCGGGGGCACCAGGTGGACGTGCCCCGCGGTAAGGCCGGGATAAGCCGCCCGCCGGGATGCGGGGTTAGGGACGGGAGCGCGGGATGGCGCCGGGATCGGGCTGGGGCTGCGGGGCACGGGGACACGGCCATGAACAACCCGGCAATAAACCCTCAGCGAAGCCCGGTGTGAGTCTGAGACACCGAAGTCTGGCTCTGAAGCAGCTAAAGCTTCACCCGGGGTCTTCCCCAGCTTTCCATAATGCAGGGATAATGCAACCCAGCAGCACTGGAGTGACCCGTTCTTACTAAAAACAACCAGTGCGAGTTTTCAGACTTCATTAAATGTTAAGCTGACTACCTGCAAAAGCATTCTTCCTAAGAAAATCTCCCATATCCATCCGAAAAGTCAGTTCTTTAAGGAAAGAGGGTTGTATTTTAAAAGGGCACAGAGTAAACAAGTAAAGGATTGGTTTGCTTTTGACAGCGAGGCTCCCAGGCTCATCTTAGTCAGAAATTGGTCATTTTCAATTTTAAGAAAGACTGATGAGTCAGAGAACTCCTAACCAGCAGCAGAGAGTCACTACGAGCTCAGCTCAGCCACAGACTTTAACTGTGCCCTGTCCTGCCCAGAGGAGCAGAGATCTGCAGCATCTCTGCCGTGCAGGGAACTCACCTTCCTTGGTGGGGAGAGCCACACCTTGCCCAGACTGCACCGAAAATGACCAGTATTAAAGTACTGTCCTTAAAAAACTCTTTCTATATTCCAACACAGCAAATTGAGTCCATCCTCCTTGTCCAGCCACACCTTGAAGTCTCATCTTAACTCTGTAACACTTTAACAATGACAATTAACGTGCTAAAGGAAGGGTAAGATGGGTCTGAACAGAGCTCCCTGCCTTGCCTTGTCCTCACTGCCCCCTCGGAGGGGTCTCTGGATGCCCAGTGCCATCCCAGAGCTTCAATGCTCACTCCAGCAGGCACGGGGCTGTGTCTGGAACGCTGGAGTCTGTCAGCTCCGGGATCCCCAGGGCACGGAGGGAGGGGAGAGCAGGGGGTCCCAATTTAGCACACCCGAGTGCAGTGTGAATGCCTGGATGCAGAGTGCTCCTTAGGAGAGCTCCGTGCTGCAGAAAACCACAGCCCTTCCCACAGGATTGTCTGGTGTTCTGACGCCCGGCATTGGAATTCCTGAGATCCATTAGGAGGGTTACAAAGCCTAAGGAATATGCCAAAAGCAGCGTTTGACCACGTTTTAGTCATACAGTTATACAGCACTACAGAAGGTTTGCTCCGTGGCACTCAGCACAAGTTACAAAAATCAAGACAGAATAATACAAGATTTTCCTTCAGGTCCTGTCCAGGGCTGAGGGAGGAGGGGAGGCAGCGGAGGGGATTTCCCAGAAGGAGGAATCCCCCTGTCACAAGGAGCAGACCATGCCCCTGGCCCCTCTGCTCCATGGGAGCAGGCACAGGACCCGAGGGAGCAGCTGGAGCTGTGTCAGGAGGACTGGGATGGATTTTAGGCAAAGGTTCTTCCCCCAGAGGGTGCTGGGCACTGCCCAGGCTCCCCAGGGAATGGGCACGGCCCCGAGGCTGCCAGAGCTCCAGGAGCGTTTGGGCAGCGCTGCCAGGGATGCCCAGGGGGGGGGTGTTGGGGGGTCTGGGCAGGGACAGGAGCTGGGCTGGGTGATCCCTGTGGGTCCCTGTGGATCACTGAAACCATGACTTGACAAGAACACGACTGTCCTTGTCCCTCTGCTGCCTGCCAGCCTGGCCCTGTGCAGGTGGAGCTCTCCAGGCCAGGACAACACGAAGCACGGATTCACAAACTGAAGGATAAAACTCCCCAAAGGACTTTAATCAGTTGTAATCCCTATTCTCTGCATTAACATGGAATGAAGAAAACATAACCCCCCCCCTACTAATTGATGAAGTAATCTAAAAATAGAGTTAACTTTTCTAGAGTCCTGAAAGCTTTTCTAATTGTTGGAAAATTCAGTGCTGAACTCTAATCTACTTCTACTTTGAGCCTCCAAAGAGATCATTTTTACATGTCAGTTATTAGTTACATTTTAAACGTTTCCCAGGGACATATTTCAAAGAAAAAAAAATGCTTACACTGAACTACAATGTAGCTTTCTCCCCTTTATTTTTTCCTCCCCTTTGTTTAGGGACCTTTACTATTCCAAATAGTCTTAAGGCTAAAGCCCTGGACTGGATGCCAGGAGATGCAGGTTAGATTCCCAGCTCAGCTACAGATTTACTAAGTGACCTCGGCCAAGTTAATTCTCCTGCATCTTAATTCTCCTCTTCTCTCAAACATGGGTAATACTCTCTTCCCCCATCATCCTGCCTCTTCCACTGAGACCCTCAGGCACTTCCAACTCCCACAGAAAGGGCTCTGGGAGCTGAAACTCGTCCTTTTCCTGCCTGTCCAGTACACACCGTGAGGCAGCAGGGCAGGAATTCACATCCAGGCTGTCAGACACTGCACACAAAATTGAGTTTCTAATCTTCTAAGTACACAAATGCCTTTATCACTTCAGCTTTGGGAGGCAAGGGACCAACTCTCGTAGAAGAGACTTTCCATTCCTAGGACTGACCTTGTATCCACAGCTTCCAAGGCTGTCTGTCAGGGATCAACTCCTAAGCAGAGTTTATTTATGACCTTCAGCTAGAATTGATGTCAGGGCAACCACAGCTATAAATACACCTTTAGACATCAAACATCCTCGGGAAATCAATTCCCACAGCAGTACTTCCTTGAGCCTGTGAACACGAGCAGCCCACCTAATTTACTTCACATGGATACACCTGAATCCAACAGCCAAAGAGTTGCTGGAATCGGGAATGTTCCTGCACAGAGGCAGGAAATGGGGCACAGCCAAAGCTCCCCATGGACACCTGGGTAGCTGCAAACACAGGGAATGGGACAGGGAAACCTGTTCCTCACAGCACAGGGGCAGAACCCAGGTAACCTCTGCTCGGAAAAGCTCCGTCCTTCCCTAGAGCAGAGCAAACAAACGCAGCCACAAAGGGCCCAGAGGAAGGAAGCACAGGCCAGCGGTGCTTCTGCAGCCTCAAGCCCCACGTGGGAACCGTGTGCTTCTGTTGCAGACATGGCAGAGCCCATCCAGCAGCTGACCAGGAATAACAACCCCCAGGAGAGACAGACCATCCCCTTCACCCTGATCCAGCGCAAGGAGAAGGTACTGCTGCCCTTCCCGGCCATTCCTGGCTCCCACACATGGGGATCCTCACAAAGTTCCTTTAACTGTTTAGGATTGTGAACATCAAGTTACTGTGCCACTCCCTCTCACCTGGAACATCCCATCCCTGGCATACGTGTAATTTTCCTTCTTGCAAGGTAGAAGCTGTCAGCAAAGCCAGCAGATGGCCAGGAAATTACAGCCTTTGTGACGTAATTCATCTGACAAAACCCCCTCTTACTTTGCCATTTGGAATAAAATGCCCATTTCCTTCATTTAAATTGGTGCACTTGCTCCTTTACAGTCGTGTTGATAAAACCTTACTCTTAGAAAAGGGTACTTGAAAGAGATGAATATCTGAATTTAAAACCAAAAATGGTTTCTGTACCACGGCTCATTATCAAACAAAGCAGCAATGTGCAAATCCATCTTATCCTCGAATAAAATACTGAAATTTATGTACAGCAAATTCCTTCCAGCTCAGGAAATGAGCAAACCAGTGTCTAACCTTAAATCAACAAGCCATGAAAACCCTTACTGGCCATCTATGAGGACTTTTTGGCCACATCTCTTTTAAATAGATTTATACAATTCTCATTTATAAGTACCATCATTTGAGTGTGTTTCATCTAAACAGTTTGGGACTCCTGACTGTTTAGGTTGTAATGAAAAGCTTGAAAGCAATTTCTCAGTATTACTGTAACAACTGCAGCTAAAAAATAAGGTTATTCAGTGTTAATTGCAACTAAATGTTTAATAGTGCCAGTCCAAGAGACAACAAATCCTTATTTTAAAGGACAACTACCTAGAAATTTGCTGAAGTCAGTTTTGATCCAAAACCAGCAGTGTATTCCTTGGTTTACAGGAGGAAGGATTAAAATTCACGATCCTTTCAACGAACACGACAGCTGAAAAAAAGACGCAGTTTTTCTTGTGCTCAGCTTGTATTTGTTTGGGTGATGTTTTCAGGTGATTAAATTAACCCCCCCCTCCCCAAATTCTCCTCTGTGTGTTTGCAGCTGGGGGATCTGCTCTATGAGAAAAGGCAGTACGGGAAAGCCAAGTGGGCTTGTATAAAAATGAAAGAGAAGCAGTACGAACAGAGCATCTGCCTCGGGTTCATGAAGCTCATGAGGTACATCTGTGAGCAGAACTCCTCAGGTAATGGGCACCTCAGTCCTACAGCAGAGTTAGGAAATTGTATTTCTGCACTAGCTCCTCCTAATTAGGGAGGTGCTTTGATTAGCTTTTCCCGAATATACCACCCTATAGGGATGTTTTTCCATTATAAAATCATAGAAAATCACAGCCTTTCCAGAAAAATCATAAAAATCCCAGAATTGCTGGGGTTGGAAGGACCTTAAATCCCATCCAGTGCCATCCCTGCCATGGGCAGGGACACCTCCCACTATCCCAGGCTGCTCCAAGCTCTCTGCTGTAAATCTGGCACTTGCTACAGGATTTTAGGGGTTTAATTTGCTCAGCAGCACTGAAATCAGAGTGTGATACCAAAAGGGACCAGAGCTTTCTGCCTCTTTCCCTTTAGTTCAGGATATTAAATTCTCCCTGTCCCAATGGACACGGACAATTTGTGGCTGCAGCATGTTTTCCACAAAGATAATCCAGTTTTAACTCAAAATAATGGCAAATCCACCGTGCCCTTGAGAGCTTGTGGCTGCCTGTAAAATGTGCACCTGGTGTCCAATCCAATTCAATCTGGTTTTCACTTCCAGACATCAGTTCTCATATTTTTCATCCTCCAGTTATCACAAAGTTTTGCCACGCTCAGTGCTCTGTGCTGTAATTGAGTCAGCCCTTAAGAGTCTTCCCAAGAAACTACAACCACTGATCACAAAAGCTTTTCCTTCCTCAGGTACCTTCCCCACTCTCCCCATCCCTCTAACACTTTAACGTGGTTTAAAGGTAATTTCAGCTCCAGGACTGAAGGGATTTTTTTCAAACTGTACAGAAGGGAAGCTCCCTCTGCCAGCCATCTCTGCCTCCCTCAGTCCGAACACACAGCAGTGCAAAAACACAGGGCAGCTTTTCTAACAACAGCAAACCCTGGAGGAGCTCACAAAGCAGCCCCTTCTCTCACCCGCAGTTCTGCTCCCAAATGTTTAAGCCATGACACAAGGTCAGTTGGAAGATAAACACAACCCTTCTAGGAGGGGGAGAGGACTCAAGGCAAACTCCCTGCCCTGCACGAAGAGGGGAGAGCTCACCAAATGCTCTGGTTCAGACACACAGGCATGAACAGTTGCACACACACACACAAACCACCAAGCACAGTGGAATCATGGAATCACAGATGGCTTGGAAGGGACCTTAAAGCTCCTCTTGCCAGGGGCAGGGACACCTCCCACCACCCCAGGCTGCTCCAAGCCCCATTCAGCCTGGCCTTGGGCACTTCCAGAGCTCCAGGGGCAGCCACAGCTGCTCTGGGCACCCTGTGCCAGTGCTCCACTGGTGCTTCCAACTTGGAGCACACCCCCCACTGCCTAAACCACCCCAAAGAAACCCTCCAAACGAGCGCCAAACCCCGTGGCACCCATTTAAACAACTCAGCACGAATTCAGCAGGCAAGCACAGCGTGCAAACCCTCTCTCATGTCTCCTAAACGCTCTCGAACCCCCCCGTGCGTGGCCAGGGCTGTACCTGGGGATCACGGTCCCCATCGTGACCATCGTGCACACCAACGAGGCGCAGTCGGCGATGACGCAGGCGGTGACGGTGGCCTATTACCTGCCCGAGGTGCTGCAGGAGCAGCCCCCGCACCCCTTCGACTCCGACATCACCATCGAGGAGTGGCCCGCCACCATCGTCTACAGCAGGTGAGGAACGCTCCAACTCCGCCCTGCTGAGCGCGGGCAGAGCGCGCGGCTCTCGGCCTTGGGCACGCCGCCATTTGTAGACCTTGTAAAAAGGTAGCAAACGGGAAAACTCCATTTTCAGGAGTTGTAAAAGCTGCCTGCTGTACGAATGGGATGGTCAGGAAATAATGGTTACTGATTTTTAACGGCTTAATTTGTATTTAAGCTCTTCCCCCAGAGGGTGCTGGGCGCTGCCCAGGGAATGGGCACGGCCCCGAGGCTGCCAGAGCTCCAGGAGCGTTTGGGCAGCGCTGCCAGGGATGCCCAGGGTGGGGGTGCTGGGGGGTCTGGGCAGGGACAGGGGTGGGGCTCCATGATCCTTGTGGGTCTGTTCCAGCTCAGGATATCCTACATTTCTATCAATTACTTGGCAAAATGATGCATCTGTAAATGTGTGATAAAACACCCTCAGACTATCCTGTGTAGCTGGGAACAAAGCATCTGACACGGCACAGAAAATATAAAAAAGAAAATTGTTTGGGACTAATCACAGTCAGTACCACTGGTGAAACACAACCAAGTAATTCAGAAGGCATTTCTAGCCTCTGGGAAAAACGGTGGGTTTACAAAAAAATCACAGAATGAACTAGCTTGGAAAAGACCTTTGAGATCATCGAGTCCAACCTATGACCTGACACCACCTTGTCACCCAGACCGTGGCACCGAGTGCCACATCCAGGCTTTCCTTAAACCCCTCCAGGGACAGCGACTCCACCACCTCCCTGGGCAGCCCTTTCCAATGCCCAACCACTCTTTCTGCGAGGAGCTTTTTCCTCACGTCCAGCCTAAACCTCCCCCGGTGCAGCTCAGGGCTGCCCCCTTTTCTCCTGTCGCTGTTCCCTGAGAGCAGAGCCCATCCATCCCCACCCGGCTGCCCCCTCCCGCCAGGGAGCTGCGGATGCAGCCGTAGCTGATGTGAACCGACCATTGCAGGAGCTTCCGAGGGATCACCAACGAAGACTCGATCATGAGAGAGATCAACCTGCTGGCAGCCATCCTGGAGAGCCCCGAGCTGTGCCTGCAGGACACGTTCATCATCGCCGGCTACACCAACCCGGCCGCCGCCAACCGCCACAACGAGATCTGGTTCCTGCAGCGGCCCTGAGCCCCACGGAG
Source organism: Oreocharis arfaki (assembly GCA_013398015.1). Lineage (NCBI taxonomy): Eukaryota > Metazoa > Chordata > Aves > Passeriformes > Paramythiidae > Oreocharis > Oreocharis arfaki. Next base: position 24,660 of record VZRR01011398.1, read on the forward strand.
CCTCCTCCCCGCTGCCTCCGCCTCTCAGGTGAAGCAGGGCAGCCCTGTCCCCCCTCACAGGTCAGCAGCGGGGCTCTCAGCTGGGTTAGGGAGCACCGGCCCGGCTCAGCCCCAAGCCGAGGTCACGCCCCACACGCAGATCCAGCTTTTACACGAATTTAATGGAGGGTTTTAGCACTTTAAAAGTTAGTTCACCTTATCTATCTTTTTTACAAGGTAAGAGAGGCAGAGACCTCTCCCCTCACCCACTTATTGGCAGCCCTAGCCTCTTGTGGCTCGGGATGGTCCCTGGGGACATCCTGGAGCCCTGGTCTGCTCTGGTGCTGCACAAAGACCCCGCTGGGGCTTTCAGTGGGGCACACACCAAACCCACCTCACACAGGCAGAGAAAGAATGTCCAGGTCTTAGCTCCTGAAGAGAACTACCAGATTTAGCCCACTGGGATTAAAGCATGGAGTAAGAACAGGCCAGTGCTGACAGCTGTGATGGAGAGATTCCCAACACTTACCTCAAAAAGCTCCCAACCAAAGCACCCCGAGTCTGGAGAAGAGACCAAAAAGCCACCACCAGCCCTACTCTCACTCAAGTGTTGATAGCAAAATTACAGGTTACCTTCATCACACCCCCCCAGGAATCCCATGAGTGGCTCTGGCATTCCTAAGGACACACTGGGTATTTTTAACTCCAGTTTTCTGAACAGTTTATCCTCACGGCTTTGCTGGATTGTTGAGACACCGCAGCTGGAGTAAATTGTTCAGCACTTCTGACACTGCAGTCCCACGCTGTTAATGGGATAAATGACACAAATATTCACAGAGAAAACCTCAGCTAGGAGAGCCCTCGGGCAGCCACCTCTGCTGAGAGCAGGGCCAGGCAGAGCTGGCTGCTCCAGGCACCACAGCTGGGTTTGAGCATCCCCAGGGACGGGGAGCCCACAGCCCCTCTGAGCCCCGTCCCAGTGTCTGACCACCCTCACTGTGAGAGTTTTTTCTTCCTAATATCAATTTGTTGTGCCCTTCACCTCCATGATAACCCCTCAGCTGCCAGCCTGGCTGGCTGCAGAGGCCGAGCTCCCACATTCCAGAGCCCCCAGAAGGTCTGGGAGCAGCATTCCCGCTGTTCCACACAGCCCAAAAGCACCTACTGCACTTTAGAATCAGGGTAGCAAACAATTTTGCTCTCCAAAATCCCTCCCTAATGTCTCCCCTTACTGATATGATGGTAGAGTTTATTCTTGATAGAAGTAAATGTCTTTTTATATAAAATTCACTGAGTACATCGCCAGCATTATTTATTGATTTTGATTGATTTGATTACAGGATTTAGGGTTTCAAGAGAGCTTCTGTGCTCTTTAATTACAGCCCACAGACCAGCAGGCAGAGCCAGTGGCTGCTAACTCGCAGCAGGGTGAAAAAATAACTCCAAAAATGGATTTGTGGAGGGCTTCTGAAAGAACCTGAATCCTCCTGCTCCCACAGGGCTCTGTGCTCAACCCAAAACCTCTCCCTGAGCAGCAGGATCAGAGGGGCCCTGGCTCAAGTGGGACCAAGGTGCCCTCTGGTACCTGCTGGGCACGGAGGTTCCTTGGGAAGCAGCAAGGAGAGGGGGAAAAAGGAAACAGAAAATAAAAAACAGACACAAAAGCCTTAGTTTTAACACAAACAAACCAAGAGTCTTTATGGGGAGGGGAAAAAACCTCAAATCAACTAAAATGCAACACGGTTTCATAACCTGGGAAAAGGAAAATTAAAAATGCCAGCCAGTATTAAACTAAAAGCTCTTAAATAAACAGTAAAAATATTTTAAAACCTGAAGTGAATAGAGGGCCCTGGGAGGCATAAAATAAAAGGTTTTGTTCTCATACCCTCCCCCAGATTTTTATAAGAGCAAATAAAGGTAATTTTCACCTTTGACAAGATTTTATGGCAAAGCAAAGAAGTTTCTGCCATCTGATTGCTTTTGCCAGTTAGAGAAAGTCTCGCACTGCTTCGGCACAACAGACACTGGGCAGCTCCTGCAAGCAGGGAAACCCCCTCAGCACAGAGCACCGGTTTGTACATAACTTCCACTTTAACCCTCTCCTGCAAAAGCATCTGCTGTGCCTGCCCTGCCACAGGCAGCCCAGCCCCTCCCGTGACTCAGCTCCCCGCGGGCGACGTTCCAGAAGCGGCCCTGAACCACGAGCAGGTCTCTGGGAGAGTGCTGACACCCCACCTGCAGCCCGGCACTCCCTGCTCTTTCCATGGCAAGCTGTGAATTCCAACACGGTGTTTGTTCATTTTGGCTTCTGTTAGACGGCTTCTGCTGCTGAGACAAAAATCTGCTGCAGCTCCAGCCTGGAGATGCACGTTATGGCTTGGTACCAACAGCTGTCGCTGGCCCTCAGGAGCACAGGGAGCAACAGTTCCAGTGTTTAGCTGACACTCCGTACAGGTTATTCAGCTGTAACACCAGCGAATGCCAAGCAAAGGTCAGCTCTGGAAACATCATGTCAAGCATGATTACCCAGAACAGGTATTTTGTTATCCACCCGTGGCTCTGCTTTGGGAGCCACCCGTGGATTTTCAGTTTTGATGGGAAGTTATTAGGCTTCCACCCACGGAAGGAGGTAACAAATCAGCATTCACCCCTACTTCTGGAAGATTAAATGATGTAGCCTTAACAGATAAGTGTTATCCTGCATACTGTGTATTTTCCAAACAAGAGTTAGTGCCTAAAAAGTTTATTCCAGCTATTGTGATACTCAGGGCCTTGCTTATTGTACGTAAAGACATCTCAACAGAGCTCCTGTGGCATCGTTGCGCTGCGCTGTTCGTCCTTTGTTCACACTGAAACTTGTCTTGTTTACTGGTACTGTTTGTCACAATTAAAGAGAATGACTTTACTGTGCACAGGACACCCGGCTCTCGTTCTTGGAGCAGACACAGGTGCTTCTGCTCTCCTGCCTTTGGATGCTGCTCTGATTTTACAAAAGCCATTTAAGCCCCAAATTTGAAATGGTCACCTCAGAAGAGCAGAACCTGAGGTCCAGGAGCCACTTCCCCGAGTGCTGAGGCCTCCAAAGCTGAGGCTTGGCCTTGGCACACCCTGCAAACCATCCCTTCACCCCTGGCTGTTACTAGAAGTTGTGTTCTCCAGTAAAGCAGCAGCAATTCAAATGCAAATACCAGAGCAGAGAAAGGAAACAGAAACACTGCAGCCACAGGGCCAGCTCAGGCAAGGCTGCTGCAGCCAAACCAACGTGCTCATTGCAGGTTAAATCCCAGGTGGAACCCCCCAAAATAAACCCCTGCACTCGACAGAGCGTTCAGAGGCACCTGCAGTGATGCAAAACCACTTTAAAGTTTCTCTTTATCAGCGGAAGTTCCTCATTTAAACACTCTGGGGTCACTGGGTTGAAAGCAGCTGATGCACTCACGAGTTTGCCTTCCAGTGCTCCTCACCAAACTACACCAAAATCAATCAGCTTTAACCAAAATCATGCTCTGAGGCCAACAGTCTCACGTATAACTTAACCCTAATTTTTTATGCCTCTCACTAAGCAAAGAGCAGGTATTCTGAACTTTTTCAAGTGGTATCTTATATAACATCATTTGCCTACCAGTACCTCACTGGGAAGGCACAGATCACTGAGTTACAACTGACTGACAAACAGCTCTGGCCCCCAAAAATCTCTTCTATTTGGGCATTACAGATAGGTAAAAAGAAAAAGATACCATCATCAAAATAGGCCCAAAATAAACCAATTAACAAAAAAAAAAACCTCCAGGAGAACTAATTACACTCACAGATGACTTAAAGCTCTAAAGAATATTCTTAATCAGAGAACACGTTCCAGTCCACACACAGATTCCCTTAAGGCATTCTCAACATCTTAATATCACTGAATTCAGCCAAATGCAGAAAACCTCATTTTAGGTCTGGTGACAATTTTGCAAAGACTCCTGAAGGAGGGTGAGGAAACAAGGGGAATTGCAAGCTTTCCACCTGTGCTTTTCAAGTTACTGCAAGGTAAAAGGTGTCCTTGGTGCAAAGTGAAACTGCAGCTGCTGGAGTTGAAACCACGTTGCTTAATTTACCTCATAATCAAAGTTAATTACATTGGAAAGTGTTGCCTTTATAAACCACTGCAAGTCTAGGCAGAGATGATAAAACATTTACTGTCACTGGGCACAGACCAAAAAGGAAATGCAGCCACTCACCTTGATGTAAGTGTTCTGAATTTCCACCAGCTCTTCCCCGAGGGGAACCACAATTTTTTCCACTTGTCTCTCGTGAGAATAAGGCTGGATTTCTGGAGAATCTTCAGCACACACCTCGATCCGAGCGATCAGCAAGTTGGAGATAACTTGTTGCACAGCCTGGTGGAGAAGCCACAACAACAAAGTAACTACTTCCATGTTTTAGCAGGGCTGGAACAAAACCTCAGGGAAAAGGCACCCATTGCCTAAGAGGAAAAATGAAAGGTCAGGAAATAGAATCCCAGACTGCCTGGGGATGGAAAAGAACCTCAAATCCCCCCCAATGCCCCCCCTGCCATGGCAGGGACACCTCCCACTGCCCCAGGCTGCTCCAAGCCCCAATGTCCAGCCTGGCCTTGGGCACTGCCAGGGATCCAGGGGCAGCCACAGCTGCTCTGGGCACCTTGTGCCAGGGCCTGCCCACCCTCACAAATGAATAACAGATGGTTTATAGCATGAAAAGCACCGAGCCTTAACACGAAATGGACTGTAAAGAGATTCAGCCTTGATGTGGAATCCTAAAAGCCTTCGGGACCCCGCAGAGGCTTCAGGCAAAAGAACAGAGCTTCCACTGAACCTTGGGTATTTAAGTTTTATGAGTAGCTTTGGCTCACCTTGGTGTCACTGCCTGGGGTGGCACTCAGGGCCAGGACCCGGAACTGACTGGTGTATTTGCTCAGCTCCCTCACAACCTAAGAACGGGAAAGTTTCATTAATACCCTCAAAGGAGATTATTTGCTTGTCCAAACTACATCAATGAAAACACCCACTAAGTAGGAAAGGCTTAACAAAACACACTAAAAATATTGAATCACAGAATCCCAGACTGGTTTGGGTTGGAAAGGGACCTTAAATCCCACCCAGTGCCCCCCCCTGCCACGGCAGGGACACCTCCCTCTGTCCCAGGCTGCTCCAAGCCCCAATGTCCAGCCTGGCCTTGGGCACTGCCAGGGATCCAGGGGCATCCTGGAAATGTACCAAGAACAACCTTGGCAAATTATGAAACGATTCCTCACTTGATTTAACAAAAGCATTGACAGCCCACTAACTCAGGTGAGCTGCCAAAAAGTGAGTCTGAAGAAAAAACTCTAAAAAACGTAAATCATGGATGATTAATCCCACAAAACCTGAACTCCACAAACATCCAGTTAATTCCTCCAGCGTATCAAAGTAACTTCTTAGGTCACCTACTGCTCTGAGGAGATTAACCCATGATAATGCAACAAACTCTTGGCTAATCAATACAAACCCCAAACATAAAAAGAAATCTTAAACTGATATTACCCTGTTAAAGAACCTTACCAAAAAAAACCTTACAGGTGTCGGGTTTTTTTTTAAACTGCCCAGCCAAAAGTATTTTTAAACCAGAATTATTACTTAATGTAGGCATTAAAAAAATACCTTACAGGGATTACTAATAAACAAGGCAATGACAACACACAGGAGAGCTGGATCTGTTTCAAACAAAGATAAGGACCTCAAGGACAATCTCCCAGGGCAGTGACAGTGACACTTTATGGAGATCCCGTAAGTAATTTTAGGGAAGATTTTTTTAACTGGGAGAGAAGAGCGGGGTGGCTCCAGCCCTACCTGGCAGTAGGCATGATTGCCAAGGGCTTTGTGGGCTTCATCAATAACCAGACATTTGATGTCCACAGCAGGACAGGTCCCACGGGAAAGGTCATTGACCATTATCTGAGGTGTGAGGAAAAAGACTCTCTTGGTATTCCACAGCTCCCGCCGGCCCAGAGCCTGGGTTCCTCCTGGAAATAAAGAAATTACATCGGGGAACTGTTTTACTGGGAACAAGGTACGGCCTGTGACCTGAGAGCAACAGGGCTGGCAGACACATGAAATTACAGAGTGGTTTGGGTTGGAAAGGGACCTCAAATCCCACCCAGTGCCACCCCTGCCATGGCAGGGACACCTCCCACTGCCCCAGGCTGCTCCCAGCCCCAGTGTCCAGCCTGGCCCTGGGCACTGCCAGGGATCCAGGGCCTCGCCACCCTCACTGAATACAATGACTGGGAAGAGTTTTTTGCATTAAAAAATTAAATCCAGAGCCACGGTAATCAAGGCTGGGAAGCTCAAAATGCCTCGTAGCTGCCCACTGCCCCAAAGATCATTTAAAACACCTCTGGGAAAGGTCTGAGGTTCAGTCATTAAGGCTATCGCTTCAGCGAGTAACAATCTGCAGCTCAGGGGGGTCTGAGAAAACTCTATAAAAAGCGACAAGGAAAGCGACAAGGAAAGCGACAAGGGAAAAACTATAAAAAGGATAAAAAGCGCCATTATTCTTTGGCTTAAGCATCACGCAGAGCCCTCTGCGTGTGCGGACACCCGCAGGCTGTGACGCGCAGGGCTGTGCCCCAACGCTTCACCCTTCATACAGGTGACCCGGGGTTTCAACTACCGCGAAACCAGCAGCCAACCCTCCGAACACCTCTCACGCTGTACTTTTCTCCCCCCTGCGCCGTGGCTTTCCCCACCGCCCAGCAGCCCGGCCGCGGCCGCGGCCCGTACCCGTCATCTCCGCCATGTCCCGTGCCGGGATGCCCATGACGCGGCCGCACGCCTCCATCTGCTGAGCCACCAGCGGCTTCGTGGGGGCGAGGAACAGCACCTTCCCCGAGGGGAACCAGCGGTAGAAGTTGTACATGACCACGGCGGCCACGAAAGTCTTGCCCAGCCCGGTGGGCAGGCACACGAGGGTGTTGGCCAGCAGCGCGGCGCCGGCCATGCGCTCCTGGTACGGGCGCACCGGCAGGTTGGTGGGGTAGATCCAGATGGACCCCGCCGCCTCGCTGAACCCCTCCACCGAGCCGGGGTCGGCCGCGGCCGCGGCTGCCAGCAGCAGGTCGTCATCGCTGTCACCGCCCGCGTCCCTCGGCTCGGTTTTGCTCTGGGGCGCCCGCCAGACCTGCGGCAAAGTGCGCTGCCGGCCGCCGCTCATCCTGCCCCGCGCCGCTTCCCGCACGCCGCCATCTTAGCCCTGCCCAAAGCCGTCGCTTGAAATCGCCGCCGAGAGGGACGGGGAGCCGCCTCCCGGCCCTCCCCTTCTCCCCCGGCCGCCTCCCCTTGCCCTGAGGCGCCCGCCGAGCCCGA
>VZRR01011399.1:7324-30805 GCA_013398015.1 Oreocharis arfaki
ACGCACCGGCTCTGCTGCCCGGCCCGCGCCGCCCCCCCTCGCGCTCACAGCCGGGCTCTCCGCCGCACCGGGGCGGGGCCGCCGAGACACCGTTCCTGAGCCTGCAGCGACACCGTGCGCTGCTCCGCCGCCTCACACGCTCCGCCACATCGCCTGCGCCTCCGCTCCTTTATTGCCATCTCATCTGAAGTCTCTCACGGCCATCTCCTCTGCTGTTTCTTCCTACCGTAGTCGAATTTCTTTCTGTCTTTCTTTGTCACTTTTGTCTTTCCTTCTTCTTCTTTCTTCCTTCCTCTGTCCTCCTTCTTTAGCCCTCTCTATTGTCTCAGTTAATTCTTCTAGTTTTCTTCTTTCTGTTTTACGTCCTTTTCCTTTTTCTTCTTTTTGTTCTCGTTTTCGTCCTCGCCGTTCCGTGCCCTCTCGTTTACTCCCCTTTCCTTTCTCTTTCGACCCTTCTCTCTTCCTTGCCGCCTCTGGTAGACCGTTAATTGCCACTGGCGCCGCGGTGGAGATCATCAAAAGAGGAGCGATCAGCGCTAATTACGGGACATCAGCGCCCCATGCGGTGCTCTCAGCAGGGCGAACGTTTTTAGGGACCAGCTCCGTTCCGCATCTAGAGGTAATTTCGGTGCGTGTTGGTCATCTCGTCTGCCTCTCTTCGTCCTTTCTTCTTTGGTAATTTACGGGTATATATTCCTTCTTGGCTTTCTCCTTTATTCCCTGTTTCTTCTGCTATATATTTGGTGCCCTCTTGTCATCTAATTTATACTTTCATTCTATTTTCTTTTTTTTGTAATCTTTTTTGCCTCCTTTCTTTCTTCCTTTCTCCCCTTCCTTTATTTCTGTGTACAGTGATACCGTCAATGACAAGTCACTGAAAAAAGTTATGGTTTCTTCCTTTCTCTTTCTCTTCTCATTTATTGCTTCATTCTTCTTCACGTCTCTTTTTCTTTTTCCTGCATTGTTCCTTCCTTCTTTATCTTCTTTCTCGTAGTCTTCTCTTCCCCCGATTCCTTCTCTTCTTCTCTTTCTGCCTCTCCTTTGTCTCCTTAACCAACTAAATTTTCATATGATTAACATCACTCTGGACATGGAGTGCGGACGTGCCTTTTGGCAAGAGCTCCCCTTCCTCTTCCCTGCCGACTTTCATCTCTCCAGACGAGGAACAAACTTTCTGCTTTTCATGCAAGACAGACTGTCCCTTCTCTATCACTTCCTTCCCCTTTTGGAAGACGGACACGCTCCTGAACCTGTTATCTCAATGAAGAGAATCCACCTCGCCCAAGATGCCTCATTCATGGGCTGGACACTTCGACATCTGACCAAAAAGGCTTCGATTACACCAAACAACCCAGGGGAGTCTTTCCTTCGGAGATTCAAACCCATCACAGCCCAGCACACCAACCTTTCAAGAACGCTGAAAAAAGCACGGGACCACCACAGCTCCTGTACGCTATTTATATGGCTCGATGAAAAGCTGTTCTTGCAGCCTCCTTTTCCACCTGCGTGATGAACGGCAAGCTCTTGCTTCTCCTTTCTGGCAGACAAGCCCTGCCAGGATAGAGCAAGGACCTCTGTGTGCAGGGGCAGAGATCTCCAGCTAAGCAAACATTCTACAGTTCGTCACCAGTGACACAGCCCACGTGCTACACAGCATCTCCTTTCCTCAGGGAAGACTCTTCCCTGCTCAAATTCAGCCTCCCTGTGACAAATCCCCAGCCCCTGCTCCGTGCCACTCAGAGGGAAGGATCACTGCCACACTACGCAGATACTCTCCCACCACGCCAAGATGCCTCATTCATGGGAAAAAAAAAATGTGTTACAGTCTCCATATCTCCACCCCGGCAAAGCCGGTTGCGTGGCTGTGGGAGGATTTTTTACCACTATTTGAAGCGTCAGGGCGAAATCCTCCACACGCCCGCACAGCTCTCGTCTGCCTTCGTTCACATTCACCACCTGCCCCCGGGCCTCGCAGGCAGCGGTCCCGCGGCCACAGCACTTCCCTCAGGAGGATTAAGGATAAGAATAACCCCTGCCGTTCCATCTGTAGCTTCTCTACACAAACCACGGTTCAAAACAATATTAAATACGATTGTGCTACTGACCTTTTTGTGTTCCTGCTTTATTGATCTCCGCGGTGCTGCCTGTTCATATGGAAACCTGCCGCTGAAGGCAGTCAGGTTTTCTGTGGACATTAATGATACCTTGATTCCAGATCCATCCCTGACGCCATTTTTGTCTGGCCTATGCCATCAATGCAAAGATGAACTCTTCCTACTGCGTCTTTCTAACTTACCTGCATTTTCTCATAGCAACCAGCGACGGGGTTTTCTCCCCGAGGAAGACATTCAGACAGCTCATGTTTCATACCCCAAATCCTGGCGGAGCTAGGCTTCGAAGACAAAGAGTGGTCTTCCCCTCCAGTGCTTCTCTCGAGCAGAGCAGCCCACGGTAAACAGCAAAAGGAGGCTCTGGCAAGCACTGCTGCTGCCGAGGACCCGGGTTTATTAAACTCATTAGCACATCCTTTTCTCATTCCTAACACCCACACGGGTTTTTTCCTTCTCTTCCATGGATTAGGTTTGCGGATTCACACTCTCATTACCGTAGACCACAGGGAAACAGACACAGGCAAATCCATCCTACCAAGTAGAACAGCATTCGTTAACTTTTTCCAGGTGCAGACAACAGAATCGATCTTTTTGATAACAGAGGACTGGCGAGAAAGATCCTACACAGCATGATTTTTGTCAGGTTGCTCTGGAGACGTGTTCACGACCTCTTGAGTTTCCTGGAGTTTTCTGGCAGATTGTTTTAAATTCTGTAGAAAAGGAAACAAGAGTTTGGGTAGAAATCGCTGTCCTGACTCGTGGATAGGAAGAGATGCTGGGGATGATCTTCTATCAGCAAATCAATCATGTTTGCTCCACGTGAGTCCAGGACGAGAGGTGTTTAAGCTGGACAGATTTTGGCCTTTAGCTTGGTTGGGGTTTTTTTTGGTTTTTTGGGGGGTTTTTTTGTTGGTTTGGTTTTTGTTGTTTGTTTGATTGTTTTGGTTATGATTTGTTTAAGTTTTGTTGTTTGTTCGGTTGGTTTTGTTTTTATTTTTTTCTGGTGAGTTTGTTTTGGTTGATTGGGGTTTTTTTTCCCCCTACTTACCTTTTTGTTAAATTAATTCACTTACCTGGAATAAGTATGTCTTCTCTGGAGAAATACTTCATGCCGTATTCACGGAGATGAAAATGTAATGCCGATGTCAGGAAATTCGATCTACGAGTATCGTAAGAGCCGTACTAAGTTAAGATTGCTGAATGTAAAACGTAGTAGGATGTTTTAAACCAGTAAAACAGCTGTTAATGAGATGACAAGCACTGAAGTCGAGGACATAGGACACGGTGCCCCTTTTCCTGTGGTCTGAACACTTGTCTGTATCGTTTCCACATCCACCAAGTAGCAGCTTCGGTAAATGGTCCCACAGTACCGGACATCTGAGCTCAGCTAGAAATAAAAGTATTTCTATATGCAAAGACAGAGTCAAAGACTCCAAGATCACCTACAGGAAGAGTTGTTTCTTGTTTGCTCGATACCAGTCCATGCGAGATTCTCACTGACGAAATCCAGCCACTACCTGAGTAGCAGCGGGGTAGTGGGTGACACTGGGAAATCCTTAGGCATTGTAGCGTTGTGTTACTACCATCGACGCAGAACTAAGTGCCTTTTATACCACCTGCACCTACGACGAGAACCCACAAAGGTCATAAGAAAAAGCTGAAATGATCCTGCAAAAAGCACACGAGTCGGTGGAAGGCTCGGTTTAGCTATTTCAGCTGCGGTCAGTCTCAGAGCATTCCCAGTGCTTCTGACTAAGCAGCGAGACGTAAGGAGTGGTGATCCACAGCGAGGATCTGTAGCAAAAATCAGCATAAACTACTCTACGTCTTGAAAGCCTATCAAATGCCTGAGCGTTACTTTGAGCCTCCTTCATTAGGCGGGAACGGTTGAAAGCCCGGTTAAAGTCCTGAAAAATAATAACCACGTGTTTCGACATCCCAAGCTCAGTTCATCCATCAGAGCTCACGGGCTGATCGCTGGATTCTTAGCATAGAAAGTACAGCCCAGGGGCAAACACAAGTCAAAAGGTTTGTCTCGTATTGTTCTTTAGACAGGAGAGAGACACACAGACTTTTCGAGGGGTGTTTGGAATGCTCTGTTTAGACCCCCGCTGAAGTTAGATCATTACTTCAGTCACACTTGGAGACAAGAAACGGAGAACTGGCAAGAGAAAGAAAAAAAAGCAGCTCCGACAGAATCGCTCCCGTCATACGGAACACTTCCAGCGCTACCATCTCAAGATGGAAAGTACCGCAGAGCAGCTCCACATCAGCCGGCTCAGGGAGACTGCCTCCGCCGACGATGATCCGGAAAGAAAAGCCCGTCCCCTCCAGAAGGGCAGACGAGTCTCGAACTCGCATCGTCGGATTTGTCTTCGTGTCCTTCTCACCTCTTTAGCGCAGTTTAGCGCTTAGAGCACGGCACAGAAAAGCCGGGTCAGGTTTCAAAGCCTTCTGAGGCCGAAAGCTTTAAAAACAGCCTCCTTTACCATTCAAGAGTACCCTAAGCACGGAGAGAAGGGCTGCTCACACGGGCCCCATCGGTCTTTCAGAGAGGCATTCCTCCCTGGACAGTGCGGGTGGGGGGCGAGGAAGCAGATGACGGGGTGGCTCAGCGGCTGGAGCACACACCGCCGCGGTGTTTAGTCTCCGCTTCTGCTCATCACCTCCAGCAACCACCGAATAGAAGTGCGAAGGCTCAGAGAGCGGGAGACGGACAACAAACCCGTCCCCTTCCACCTCCGTCTTCGGAACGCTGGCACAGCTGAGATCCCGACCCTCTTCGGGAAGCCGCCGGCGATGCCCGTCGCCGCGCACTCAGACGCTGCTGCTGCTCGGCCGGTGACCGGGCCCGCGATCGGCCCTGAGCTGTCCCGCTCTCCCAGCGCCTTGTCAGCTCCTTCATCCTCCCCGCAGCGGCCCGGCTCCCGGCTCGGCCGGATTTCCACGCCGCAATCCGCAGGAAGAGAAGAGCGGCACCAGTCGGAAAGCTCGTTAATAAAATATATAAAACAAAAGAAAATCAAATTTAATAATGATAAATCAACAACAGCCACTGCCAAGCCACTCCCCAGGCAGCGCATCCGTCCCGGGCGCGCACGGAACCCTTCGGTCGCGGGGCGCTCCGAGGCGCGGGCGGAGCTCGCTTCCCTCCTCCGCCCCGCCCCGCCGGAACCTCCCGGCAGCCTTCGCTCCAACGGCGGCGGCGGCAGCAGCTCTGGTGCTCCTTCACCGGCGGGAGAGGGTGCTGTCACCGCGAGCGGGCTCTCGCTCATCCCCCGCCGGCTGATCCCGCTGGCAGAGGCTCTTCTCTCGCTGTTTCTCTCTCTCCTGTCGCTCGAGGTGTCCTCCTCAAGCGCCCGTTATTGCGGGTGGAATTTCTCTGGGTGGGGTTTATGGCAGCCAGGATTTTCTCACGTGTTAAGAGTTTTAGGGATATGGTGCCCGCCGTCTGGCCGCTCCTGGGTTATCCCTCTGAGGGAAGGCAGGTCTGCCCACACAGACTGCGGGCAGGCGGAGATGCCCTTCAGCAAGAAGCATTCTGGCTGCTTATTCCGCCACGAGAGCTCCTGCGATAACCACTCCACGCTCTCAGCCTTGCTCAGTTAACATAAGCGACATCCAGACATTCGCAGTCGCCCAGGGAGTCCCCGTTTTCCCGGGGGACAGGCGGCACCGAGCCCCGGCCGTGGGCTGAAGGTGATCTCTGCCCGCTGCTTCGCTGCTCAGCGTGGGGAGGAGCTGAGCTGAAAATCCTCCAAGAAAATACATGAAGCAGCGTTACAGGTGGAGGATAAAACGTGGAGAACAATATTTGTGTGCGGCAATTAGCACCAACCCAGAGGAAAAGCGGGCGAGATCGGCGTCCCTGCCCAGGGATGGGGACACAAGGCAGCCCCTGGGAGCGGGGGTTTCTCTGGAGCAGGATCCTTTGGAAAGGATCTAGGAAAAGAGCCCGAGTTCCCGGGGAGGTGGCCGAGCCTGCGAGGCTTGGAGAGATGATGCCCACGCTGGGCCTGAATCCTCGTTCTTTGCGGATACATGCGGGTCCTGCCCCGGGGGTGGGGGAACCTCCGTGTTGTCCTACTCTGGGAAAGTCGTGCGGAGACCAGGCGCTCCGGGAGCCCGGCTGGCCGATCCCATTGCTTTTCATTTGCTAAGTTCATTCCCCAGACACCATTAGAGCTGCCGCTCGGGAGCAGATGGTTCCCCTCCGTCCCGAGCTTCATCCCGGACAGATTGCATACAATTTATTAATAACCCAACAGATGCTCGGGCACTTTCCAGCTCAGATTATATTTCCTGATTGCTCAAATCCCGGCGGGGGGGAGCTGTTCATTTATCTTCCACCGTTCCTCTTTGTGCCTTACCAGCACCGACCCGACAAGGAGGGAAAGGGTGAAATTTTTGTGTGTGTGCCCCCGTCCTAATTCAGCATGTAAGCGTTTGATAACTGAACGTGGCCTGATGCCAGCCTTGGTTCGGCCCTTCCAGCCCCGTGCCCGGGAGAAGCGCCGCTTTGTGCTGCCGGGGCCGCCCCACTTTCCCCCGGCACTGCACGGACGGGGCTCTCCGGTGCTGCTGCAGAGGCTCCCGTTAGCAGCCCGGCTCGCCAGTGTCTGGCACGGAGCGACACGTCGTGATTCCCAGCAAAACATGAGGGACTTATGCCCTTTACTTCCAAGGGTTATGCTAATTGGGCCACGAAGAGCCAGGTTCCCCCTCCCGGAGCTGTGGGGATTGCTGTGTCCAGGTGAAATTAAAACAGCATCATGAAAAAACCCTCGATGCGAACTCCCCCAGCCTTGGGCAGTAAAGTCAGTGAGACACACAGAGCTGAGGGCCAGTGACCTCTTCTCCCTCACGAACATAGGTTCTTAAGAGAGGAGTATTTGTATTTTAAGGAGGGGGATGTCTGAGAAGATGTACAGGGCATAAGCCCTGTGAGACCCCCTCCGGAGCAAGATAAAATGCTCTGAGCTCCAGAAAAAGCCATCACAGACCTTTCAGCAATGCTGTGTTCAATTTTAATGTATAAAATGGGCTTTTCTTTGCTCTGTAGGGAGAAGCACAAAAGCAGCAGGTTGTTTATCCTACTGAATAAACTAAATGCAGGTCTCTGAAGGATCTTATGCAAACCACTTACCTTGAAACACAACCCCACGGGAAAGTGAGCTATAGAGAGAGGCACAGTTAATGTTTTACATCTTCAAAGCAGCATCCAAGTGCCTGGATCAGCACCAGTTACCATCAGGTATCACAGAAGGTAGGGGCTGTGATTATAATTAGGAGTGTAGGAACCACTTTTAATACATAGGTAACAGGATATTTGGGGCTGGAGTTTATTGGAGCCTGAGGTAGGGGTTAGCCCTAAGGGCTCAAGGTTAAAATTAAGTCTTGAAGCTGAAGGTTAATTGCTAAAGAGAGAGTTTGGAGGGAAAATGCATTTGTTATTAGTTTGCACGCCACAGTGTAGCTTTAAAATAAAAATAGGCAATCATTTCTGCTCAGTGGTAAAAGGCACTTCACTTTCTGTGAATGCAGGTGAGAGACACTCTCAGCAATAACAGCAAAAGAATATTAAAGTCTGTTACATTTTTCATAGCCCTTGACATTTGCAATATAATTCCACTTCCTTGCCTTCAAACAGATTTAGTGCAGGGGGGAGTTTTCTTCATTTCAGCCTCTGTAAATAAAGTCAGAGAATGATGGGGTTGCAGGAAAAATAGTTCCTTCCTCCTTGCTCTACAGCAAGAGGAAAGAGCTGCATGAAATGATGCCGTGGAAAGGGAAATCAGGGTATAAAAGCTGGGGAGGTTGTGTTAAGATAGCCAGAGAAGATGAGGCAAAGGGGGGTTGTGGGCTGTCAGAGACTGAGCTCTTTTCATTTTCAGGCAGAATCCATATAATGCCTTGCACCCTGAACCCACAGCAATTTCAGTTCTTATCCATACATTCCCCTAATACCTCAGGTCCCCTGAAATGTCCACCAAGAAGGAAGTGCAGGGAAATTCCAATGCAGGTACAGATTTCCTGGTCAGACCGTGGCTTTTCAAGCAAATTTTTAATGTTTTGTCCATCCTTCTTCCCTGTTTCTATAATAACAACTACAAATACTGTCCAATGGCAGAAATTCTTAGAGTTGGTTAAACTAGACAGATCTCTACCCACAGTTCTTTTCTTTCACACTGCTGTATACCAGCTGTGCAGGTCCTGAAAGCCATCTCCTTTTTCTTTCACAGGCCTTCCAAATACTTAAATCCTCAATGGGTTTTCCTAGGTCACAGAATAAAGCAGAGAATGAGCAAAACCTGCAAGAGCAAAAAATAATTTTCTGGATTGCTTAATGTTCTTCAATCACTCAGCACTTTGTGCCACTGACGAATTGTCACCACAGTAAGTAAATATTAAGTCACACACACATTTTAAGGGAATGATGCAATGATGTGATCTGATGCTGCTTTGCTTATTTCTGGTCCTGACCTCCTCATTAATAAACTCGAGAAAAGGGAAATACAAGCACAACCAAAATAACGGTGTTGCAAAGTAGAACCTCGTAACAAACCGAACAAAAATTGGAAGTATTCACTTCCTACATTTTTTTCCTTCATTCCCATCACAATTACCTTGTGAATGAAAGGCTCAGCTGTACTATTCATCACTTGGAGGGGAGAAACATCCATAAAGACCAAATGGAATCATCTTCTGAAAGATCAGCTGGATAAACTTGCAGGAGAGAACTCATTTGAGGACTTCAGCTATCACCAGAGAAAGGGCATGTGGAAATGTTTGAGGAAGAGAGAAAGATGTGGGGAACCAGGGCTCATGCAGCAGTTACTCCAAGTAGGAAAAAAATGTTCATTATCTGCAGGCTGCTTCTGCCTGCACAGATTTCTAAACAGGCACTGGTAGTGATGCAGGGCCAGGCTCTGCGGGTTGTCCTTGTACTCTTTGACAAGAAGACACAGAAGTTTTCTCTAAGGTATAAATCTGGTACAAACCCCTGTCTATTGTAGATAGAAACAGTTGAATTGTGAGTGTTTGCAGAGGCTTGGGCAGTTCGGAAAATTGCTATGACCGGTTGGCCCTTTTCCACATGTCTTGACACACTACAGTTTTAGCTAAACCGCCTCTCCCCCCCTTATATTCTCAAAACTTCCCGTGTTTAAACCCAGATTCCTGGCTCCAAATGAGAGAAACAAAAAAATACCTATTCTGCTTAATAGGTAAGCAGAATATTGCCCTGGGCTATGTGTTGTATGCAAATGTGATGCAAATACGGGAGCGTCCAAATAGCCTCATTTCTTGCTGTGGTCACAGCAATGTGTTTGGCTCTTTTGGGTTAATGAAAGCAAAAATCTCTCGTCACTGGATCCCAGAATAGCTGCGTTTGGAAGAGATCTGTGGACAATACTTAGTGTGTTATGCTGTGTCCCCTTCCTCTGCTCAGAACAGGTTCCTCAGGACTGAATCCAATCAATGATTGTACTGTTTGTTTCCTTGGGATCAGCTTTCAGCATTCGAAAGCTGAAAAAAGTGGATTTGGAGGATTTTGCTTGGTTTGTTTTGAGCAAACAAAGGGGTGTGTCCACATCATTCTTGTTTCAGAGACCTTTCTGTGTACATGAGCTTAAAAATGTTCCCTGTCTTTGTCAAGCCTGCTGCTCTCTGCTCATCTTTAAGGCAACAACCTTATGTGTGTGTCACCTTATGTTATGTATGTGTGCCAAAAGATTTTACTGGAAAAAAACCCATAAAGCAGCAAGCAATCCAGTTAAGCCACTGAATGACAGCACCACAGCCCCAGCCTAGAAAGCACTGAGAGCTGCATCCAGACTGATGCCTAATTTGCCACCAAAATAAATAAATAAATCAAGCCTTAAGCACCCTGAGGTTCATCAGGGAAACAAAAGCCAGTGCAGATTAGCAGATTCCTCACTAGTAACTTGGAGGAAAAAGAACCCTGGAGCCTGACTCACCGTCTCAGCCCTTGCAACAAATCCAGGCATTATATATTTTGCAAACTGCAGGACATCAGGGACTGCAAATTTCCATCAGCTACCCCAGTCAGACTTGCAGTATAGAAAATTGTCCCTGGCCTCTAATTTGTTTTTCCTTTCTTTAACATTTTGGTCTCTTTTGGACAAAAGCACACTCAGGTCTGCCCCACAGGAATATCTGCTGTCTCTTCTCTCTGTCCAGGGCTTCAGTTCCAAAGGGCTCACTAGAAAGCTGCAGCTTGAGGGAATCTGCAGCTGCTTTATTTATTCTGAAGGATATCAGACAATGCTGTTTTCCCAATTTTTTTTGCTAATACAAACTTCTTGTCAGGCTTAGTCCACTGCCTTGTTTACCACTTCATGGCTTTTCTACTGAATCCCAGAAAGAAACCAGACCCACAATCCTAATGAAAAGCTCAGCATGTAAATAGAGAATTTATATTTCAGTTCTTGCCTTTGCTATTGGTTTTACAAGTGATTGCTCATCAGAAACCAATTACCCCAGAAAGACTTGGGTTTGGGTCCCTACTGATGTTAGCAGGATGAATAGCCTCATTTACAATCTCTCAACTGGAAAACAAAAAGTAATGATAATTAAAAAAAAAAAGTCTTTTCTAATTCTCTCAGCCTCCATTGTAATTCACAAGAAAATTAAACTAATAACTCTCTCTGTGAGTGTGTTATGCAGATGCCAGGAGTCAGGGATAAATGTATGAAACTATCCCAGGGAAAGTCCCCCAGGAAGGAACCTCTGAGCAGACAACTATTATGCTTTGCAACACTCAGAGCTTCTCCAGCAATGCAATCTGTGCTGAGAGGAGGCTGTTTCAATTTCCTTTCCTCCCCCTCCCCCCTTTTTCGATTGAATTCCACTTGCAGGCAGCAAAACCTTCCATGATTTTTTGCTGGGCTTATTTCCCACTCCATCTCCATTTCCCATTTGCATATAGAGGTCCCTTTATGAAAAAAATTCTCCATGCCAACAGAATCAAGCCCTTCAGAAGTGGTTCCCAGAGTGGTCTTCCCTCCTAATACCTTCAGCAACAGGCAGGAAGGCTTGTGGGGGTGACACGAGGGTACCCACTGCGTTGCCAAGCTCTGTGCTGTGATTCATCCCTGCAGCTCACATCCAAGTTTTTAACTCATTTTTTTCCCATTTTAAAGAAGAGATTGCATTAAAAAGAAGTCTGTAATTTGTTCCTGCCCATCTCCGAGAGAGGAGGAGCAGGAACAAACTTCTAGCTTCTCCCTTGCAATATTGGCTGGTCGGCCGTGGTTCCCCGTGTAGTTCCACCCTGGTTTTCGGACACCACGATGCTGGACAGGACAGGGCTCAGGAGGCACAAACAGAGCAGATGGGATGGTCCTGTCCCAGCTGGGTGCTGGTGCTGCTGTGCATCTTGTGGGTAACACGGAGGGGGCACCATTTCACCAGAGATTTGGCACTTTGCAGCCAAATCTTCATGGATCTTTATGGATACACAGAAAAAGCGAGAGAAACAGGGATTCCTGGAAGTGGTTGGGTCAGGCTTCTGCTCAAAGCACGGGCAGATTTGATCGAAATGCACTCGGAAGCTGCAGCAAATATAAAATTTGGACCCAAAGAGAGGCAGAAAAAGGCCAGAGGGTGGACCCTGCAGTGACAGGAGGAGCCTGCAGGAGTCTGTTCAGATACCAAAGGAACGTGACCAACAGGGTGTGTGACATCTGACGGGCATTGAGGGAGTTAAATGGCTCATGTCATGTGGCACAACAAGCCAAGAGGACTCTTGTGGAACACAGGAAAAGGATTCAGCCCCAGACGATCATCCTTTGGATGATCTCTTTACATTCTGGGGCAGATGTCAGACTATTTTGCAGGGAGAGATTAAGAGGAAGAAGTGGTTTAGGTAAGCAAATGGATTATAACACTGCATTTCCTGGAAACAGGGGAAAAAATTAGTTTTGGGAACTAATTTCAGGATTACATTCCTGAAGTTTGGTCTGTTAGTGGATACTCAGAGCAAATTGCAAATCTTTTCCTCTGATCTCTGATAAAATGCCAGTGTCAGAGAGGTGCTGGGCATGTCTCCTCTAAATGATATTATAGGAAGATCAAGAAGGAAAGTGGGGACAACATGGAATCCTACAGGTGGGATTCGACCCCAGATTAAACTCCTTACATTTAGATCCCTGTGTGGATATGTCCCATCTGTACTCCGGGGAGCTTTGGAGATTTAGTCAATAGAGACTGAACAACTGCAGAGCAAGAGCAGTGATAAATTAATCCTAGAGCCCTCAGCCTTCACCCTTGGCAGTCTGAAAAAAAATTCCTGATAGCTAAAATACCAAGAAATATGGACACAGACTTAAAAGAAGACTCATCAAACCAGTCAGGCTCCCCTGTGATGCTACAGCCAAAGCTAACCTCTGAATTTCAGATATACTTGGGCTGAAAAAGTCCCTGTGTAGGGATCTGTGTTATTGTCTGCACCATGCTGAACTCTAGTGCTTTTTAGAGGAAGATTTGGATACAGAAATTGGGTGACTCACTGCAATAGAACAGAACAAATTCAGACAGCTCATCTTTTCTCTGGGTTCACGTAACAGTTTAACCCCAATTTTTCTATTTCCCGTGCAGCCTGCTATCACAGAGTCTCTGCATCCTGGCCTATCAGAAATCCTACAAATGCTCATAATAATTTTCGTGATTGATGGTTGCTTTTCCTGCTTCTATTTCTGTTGTATGATTGATTTTCTGTGCAGGAAAAATGTGTGGTAAGAAGCTTCTGGCGCTATTTAATGATATTTTCTCTTGTAGACATTATGGAAATGGACATATTGGATGTGAAGACCTTAGTGATCCTTCTGGGAATCTTCGCTCTCTCTTAATTTCTTCTGATGCATTTTTTTCACCTGTTATTGCATATAATCTTAGCAATGAATTAAAATAAATATCTCATCAGAAATGCCTGCAGATCCTCCGAATGTATTCCTGATAGTTGACTGCACAAATGTTTTATTTTTCAATCCGTTTAACATGAACTTGTTTGCCTTGCTTCCTGGCACTGAAGAAGCACTCTGAATTCCGAATGCTGAAATAAAAATCACTGCTATTGTTTAAAACATGCAGAAAATGTATCATTTATTCAAATGTAAGATTTGTAAGTCGTTGAATTTCATGGGAGATGAATCATTAGTCAAAGTGCAGACTGCGCTAGGGGTCATATTTAATTTATTTTCAAGGCCTTCATTCGTGCTTTTTGGTCCAGTGTGTCGTAAGTTATTCAATACACAAAGGTGTCTACTTATGTCTCAAAGTAATTAAGCTGATTAAGTCATATTATCACTAACAAGAAGCATTAATTCCACTTGAGTGAATGCTGCAAAACAGAGCCTGTGACATTTCCACCACTTAAACTGAAAACACATTTTAGGCGAACTGGGAAGCAAAAGCTTCCCTCAGCCCTGGCCTGTTCCTCCATCTGATCTCTGTGGAGGAGTTGGCAACTGATGTTTTCAGAGCAGTGGAAAAGGAAAACGTGCAAAGGAGCAGAGAAAATCAGCACGTGACAATCATGCAGACGTTTTTCAGTGTGGCAGAGGCTAAGTTATTATGACAGAAGGTAAGGGATATTTATTTCTACAAAACATCTACTGAGATCAAAAACGGAACAGGAGGAAGGGATGCAGCCAGGAGCAGCAGGCTGTTCTGTGTGGTGGGTTCAGGGAGACTTTTAAGACACTGAGGCAATTTGAAAAGAAATCTGAATGGGTCTTCACCCAGTCTTGAATAAATTAAGGTGTGTTCCAGCATCATCTTCAAGAGGGAAGGGAAGGGAAGTTCCGGGAAGTTCCGGGAAGTTCCGGGAAGGGAAGTTCTNATTTCTAGCATCTTTGGAGGATCTAATTAACCACTGAGTGCCACAGACTGGGCTGGATCCAAGGTCCTTCCAGAGGCTCCCACTGGTCCTCATGGATTTTAGCTCTGTCCTGCCAATACCATGCCCTCTGGGAGCTGAGACCCACCTGTACCCAGGGCTCTACCCAGCCTGACCCCGCTGCATTCAGAGTGCTGTGTCCCTGCTAAGGCTTTCTGGAGGATTTGCTGGCTGCTTTTTGATTCTGTGCGTGGCAGATGGGAGTAGAACCGAGCATCAGCCCCTCTGGGTCTTTCCCTCTGGCCTCTTTTCTCTCTACCTCTGGATTCATTTTGTCTCTCTGGGACACATTTTCAAGCCATTACAGAGATACAAGTAATGTTTCCATCCGAACAGTCTATTCAGCAAGAGCACAAACCCCCTGTTTGTGCTGGTGCCCAGAAGCACTGTGTGCCTGCCTCGCATGGCCTGAAGCATTTTGCAGCCAACTGCACCACATGGCAGCTTTCCCACTGTCCTAGAAGCAAATCTCAAGCTGGCTGACAGGTCCCTGAAAGCCAAATTTGCCTCTGGATCTCTGAGAGAGCTGGAACATGTGAGAGGGGCATCTAGAGAGTGTTCTGCTGAGCAGATCTCCAAAGGAGCTCTCATGCCCAGTGCATTACCAGGCTACAGAAACCAGCTAATGCTCATCAGCTGTGCAGGAGTGTAAGCACAGGGAGAGTTGTAAAAATAACTAGTTGTAGGGCAAAGACCTTGCATTTTTAATGAGACCTTGTCCCTGTGGGAGATCTTCAAAGGAGATCTCATCTATTAGATGGACGAGTCTGACCAGACATGCCCTTTGAAGAGGGATAGCAGTGTGGTTGAATTAGATTTATGCAAGTCCTCTCTCCCCTAAAGCAAGTCCCTTTTTATTGTCCTTTTTATCAATATGGTGATTGAAATGAAAGATTAAAACTGAGCTCTTGTCAGTGCAGGTTTTCCTTCAACTAAGCAAAAGCAGATACTTGGGGAATGTGGCGTGTTGGGGCCTGGGCTGGGTGCTGTGCTGCTCAGATCCCTTCTGGAAGATGCCTGACCTGAGCATGCAAAGCTGGGGGTCAGCAAGAAGTAGAGATGTGTGTGTGTCTATCTCATCCCTGAGATGGTCAGGAGTAATGGAGAGGAGACAGAGGCAATGCAGTGGGCACCAGTGAGCCTTGGCAGTAGGGATTAAGAAATGCCAAGAAAATACACTGGAAAGTGACAGGGGAGGTGGCAAATCTGTCCCCTTGGTTGCTCGACCCCATGATTTTCCAAAGACAGAGATGCAAAATGTCACTTTCAAATGTCTGTGGTCTTGGGGGTCAACTTTGAAGTCAATTTCCCTTTGGGAAGCCACACCTGGGAATCTGATACGAAACACCACTTCCAGGTGTTCATTTAGATCTTGGGTGCCATGAAGCACAGGATGTGCCAGGTGCTTTTGCTGTGTGAGCTGGAACACAGTGAACAGCTCTGCCCTCCTGCAGAGGGGCTGCAGCTGAGCCCCCGTGGGCTCTCTGCAGAGGGGCTGCAGTCCTCTCCCAGTGCCTGACCAGCACCACCTAAAAATGCAGGGAAGATACTGCCACAGTTAATCCAGGAGGGGGAGATGCTTGCTGCCCTGCAGGGAGTCAGGTCCATTTGATGCTTTTATTACTTCTTGAGGCTGTTATTAATCTTATTGTACCACTTTACATAATTCTCTTGTTCTTTTGAAGCACTGGAACAGGCTAATGCTGTTCAGAGGTCTCAGGCAGTAGCTGTTTGGGGTTCTTTTTTACCCTTAACACTCTCTAGAGACCCTTGAAGAATGCACTTGGCAGCATAAAATCCTTCATCCTACCATCTAATTGGGACAGGGAATATTTCATCTACCCACAGTCAGGTAGATGTGAGCTGGGACTGAAGTCACCAGAAGCAGGCAGGTCCCTTTCATGTCCAAAGCACTGTCCTCCCGGGCCCCTGACTCCCATGAGGCCCCTTTGAGTGCTCCCTGCCCCCTGCTTCCACTGAAGAGCACATTGCCCACTTGGAGACAAGGACTTTTCTGGGTTAATCCCAAAAGCCGCATTGCAGCCTCCCCAAGCCAGTCACCAAGCAAGTACACGGTATGGGAAGGACAACCACGGCCTGGCCACCTCATCTGAAGGCAAAAGGCTTCCCTCATCAAGCAAAGAGATATCCCACCAACCGATACAGGCTTGCCTATCCCCAGGGAGCTGGTCCCTACCCATGGCTCACATCCAGGCTATTTCTGTGGCTCCTGAGGCAAGCTGCTGGGTGCCTGGGATCCAGGGGAAAGGGTAAATTACCAGAGAAAGCACCATAAAAACCACGAGTTGTTACACCATTCGTGCCACACCCAGCCCCTCTCCCCAGCAGCTCGTGTATGCCCACACCATTCCCCCCTGCCCGAGCTGGAGCATGGAGCAAGGAGCTGTGTGACATCTCCAGCTCCCGGCCATGACTCCACAGTGCTCTTGTGTACAGGGGAGGAGGGAAGGGGACATTGAGCCCCCAGAATTCAGGTGAAGTGAATGAAAATGAGCTCTTGGCATGAAAGGAGCTCTCTGCTCCAGAACTCAGAAGGCCAGACGTATTTCCTGGAGCTGGGAGTGCTGCTCCAAGAGCTGTGCAGCAATCTCTGCCGTTGTGTGCAACTCAGGGACAGCCAGGAGCCAGGGTGAGCTATTAAAATACAATTTATTGGTACAAATCAGACATAGTGAAACAAACGCAGTTTAGAAAGAGCTGTCA
Source organism: Oreocharis arfaki (assembly GCA_013398015.1). Classification (NCBI taxonomy): domain Eukaryota; kingdom Metazoa; phylum Chordata; class Aves; order Passeriformes; family Paramythiidae; genus Oreocharis; species Oreocharis arfaki. The sequence continues at coordinate 24,080 of VZRR01011399.1, forward strand.
TGTTCTGCACAGATGGATTCAAAATGAACTGTCCCGTGACCGGAGCAATTGGCAACGGTGACAGACAGACTGGTGGACAGGTGCAGGGTGTGCAAGGCAGGGGAGAGACTGTTCTGGGGCTGGAGTCCTGCCCTTGAGGGCTCCTGACTGCCAGGTAAAAGTTCTCAAAGAGAAACAGGGCGCACTTGGAGATGTTTGTCCTATGCAGGTGGGGCCCCCAGTGCAGGGGTTCCTCCAGACATTCAGGACTTGGGGAAAAAAGAGATCCAAGTGAGGGCAGGGGCAGGGAGGAAGAGACTGTCACCTGTGCTGGGGTCACTCCAAAGGTTGGAAACTGTTTTTCATTCAGATGATGTTGCCTTGGGCTAGAGAGCTACCCAGCAGGGCCTCACCTTGTGCATCTCTCAGGTACTCAAGCTAGCAGCTCTTCAGGCCATCCAATCCGTGTGTGCACATGCTGCTCCTGGAACAAAGGCTGTCTCTGTCCTGGACCCTGGCTATGTCCAGCCCTGCAAATGTTGGGTCAGGGTTTGAAGAGAAGCACTCATGAAGGCTGGGTTTTGCACTCGCTTCCCAGAGAAAACAGACACCAATTGCTGCTCTAGACATGCAACACATCCCACTGGATCTCAGGGACAGAGCAATGGTCACTGCCCCAGTGTGTAAGGTCAGGCTTGGCTGAACCAGGCTTGGTCTGCACACACTTTCCATGCCTACTGGGACAGAGATACAGGCATGCAGCTCAGTACATTCACACAGCCAGACAAGACAAAGAAGTGACAATGTTTACAGAGATGAATGGTCCCTAAGGGGACATGGGAATGGGTAAACTCAAGGCAGATTTGCTTAAATCTGGTCATATGGACCTCAAAGAGCACCTGCTGCCAACACAGCTCTGCAAGATGAGATGGGAGAAATTCCCCCTGCCACCACTCCCCTATGCCTGTAATTTTCAGTCTCTTGCTCCTTAAATCCTTCCCCCATGCTCTGTTGAGCCACTCTCCCAGCACCCCTTAAAGTCTTGAGTGGTCCATAGGTGGAGGTGTGTGCTGTGGGTGGAGCTGGCAGCTGAAATAATGCAGGAGATTCCAAGGATTGAGCCATCCAGGCTATTTCAGGTCGTTGTTGATAACCACACTGTCATGCATGTCACAGTAAGTTGTCATCTTCTTCCTCTTGCCAAAGGTGGAGAAGCTGTTTTTGTTCTCCCGGCCTGGGAAGAGGGGCCCATCCTTGCTGGAAAGCAGAGTGGGGGTGCCGGGGATGTAAACGTTGTGCTGATAATCCAGGGCTGGGTACAAGGGGCTGTACTGGGGTGTCCAGATGCTGTTGGGGCCTGCTGAGGCCTTCTGAAACTCTGCAGGAAAGATGAACGAAACATTGGCTCAGGTCACACCCACATCCCAGGATGCAAGCCTTGTGTCATCAACCACCCCTCTGGTGCCTGGACACCCCTTCCTCCAAAAAACTTCACTGCTAGGAACAGGGACGTGATGCCCCCACTGCACCTCCAACAAGTGACCAGAGGGTCTGGTCTTCCCAGCCCCCCTGCCCCAATACTGACCAGAGACAGGGGTCACCAGTGTGCACAGCCACTCGTGCTCGTTCTGGAGGGCTCTACGGATTTCCCCCACATCTTCCAGGCTCTGGGAGCTAAAGAGAAGAGACTGGTTCAAAGCTGTATTGGAGATAACCTTCCCATTCCCATATTCCCCTTCCACCTGCTTCCTCTGTTCCCCCAGTGCTGGATTTGGTACCTTTTCAGGGCAGGCCTCTGTGTGCTTGGAGGCAGCCAGTCTGTGTTGGGCTGCTTGGCCTGGAAAACACAAGAGCAAGGCTGGTTATTGGGACCCTCTGTCAATCAGCCCTGGGACCCTTTGCCAAAGAACCCAGCCCTGCCAGCACAAGGCTTCAGCAGGAGGGGAAGCAGGACCACATCTCCACTTTCCTTGTGCCCTTCGTGGAGAAGCAAGCAGCATATTCCCCTTTTGGGGAACCTGAGGCAGCACTGAATCAGACTGTTCCCTTCTGGACCTTCCTCACCCTCCTGAGATATTGGGGTGGTTTGGAGCTTGTCCTCTGCCTCTGGAAGTTTTAAGTCTGGCATTCTGGGGAGAGACAGGTGGTTTTCCTATTCCTGTTAATTTTCAAAAGCCTTTTTTGCATGTGCAATGTTTATTTAGCCCAGGTCTGAGGTACCAAATGGTGAGAGATGCAGAAATTGGCTGCATGCTTGATGTCCCAGGAGGGTTGCAAAAACTACAGGAATATCTAATTAAGTATTAGGGAAGAGAGTCCAGGGGTGCAAGGAAACACATGGAGAGACTCTCTTGGCAGAGAGTCTTGGGCTCTCCTCGGAAGGGCTGGTTTATTAAAAGTCAAACGTAAGTGGATTATACGCCTCATCACTCTCCATCCTTGTAATCGTGTTTTGGAGAGCCTTTCATCGGGAAAATTAGACATTCCTCATTTCAATACCTAACAAATGTTGACAACAAAATCCTGCCCCGAAGACCCCACTCCCTGCCTGCTGGCACAGCCTTGTGCAGAACAGCAGCCAGGCCCAGGGCACTGCGGACCCCCGCCAGCACAGGGGAAGCAGAGCAGCAGTGATGCTCAGACTGTCCCAGTGTGTATTGCTTACTCACGCGAAGGAGAAGCCACCCCCACTATCCCACCGCCCCTAGGGCACTGGAGCATCTCTGTTGCCTCTAATGGGTACAAAAGACGGTGAGAAGGGATTTCCTCTCGCCTCAGCCGAGCCTGACGCTCCCCCGGTAATTAGACCCGTCGGGAAGCTCGGTGGAGATCCCGCTGCCTGACGGCTCCTAATTCCCGCACTGATCAAAGGCTCCGGTTATGCTCTGGGAGAAGCCGTGCCTGCTTTCCCTCGTGACAGAGGCTGAGGGAGGGGGCTGAGGGGAACCTGCGGAGCACTGGTAAGCACTGCTGGGCATTATGTTACCTCTTTGGAGACCTGGAGATGCTGGTCTGGCCAGGACCGCTTCCCGGGATCCTTCTTGTTGTTTTGGGGGGCGCTGCAGGGTTTGAGGAACATGAAGTCACTCTGAGCAGACTCAGGACCAAGGCAGACCTTGTAGCCTGGGGGGCCGCCCACAGGCACATCAAGGCAGGTGGCAGCCGTGGTCCCTGCAGGGGGCTGTGCCGTCAGGTTGGAAGTCTTCAGGCCATCAGAGGAGGGTCTGGACCCAGGACAGCAGTGGCAGCGAGGTGGTGAGCAGCTGTCCCCTTGGCGGGAATGCCGCTCTCCACGGCAGCGAATGGCTGTGAGAATGAGGATGGCAAGAAGGAAGGTGAAGGAGATGGAGCCCAGGGAGACAAGGAGATAGAGGGTGAGTGGGGAAGATGAGGAGACCTCTGGAGGGAGGCTGAACTCTCTGAAGTCAGAGAGAGTCTGGGGCATGATCTCCACCACTGAAAGCAGGAGGGACATGGTGGCAGAGAGGGCTGGCTGCCCACCATCCCGCACCTGCACCACCAGCTGCTGCCGGCTGGCATCCTGCTCCAGAAAGGAGCGGAGGGTGCGCAGCTCACCCGTGTTGGGCGCCACGCTGAAGAGGGTGAAGTCAGTAGCCTGGAGGAGCTGGTAGGAGAGGCGAGAGTTCAGCCCCGCATCCGCATCCACCGCCGACACGGTGCCCACGAGGTAGCCAGGCCTGGCTGATCGTGGCACCAGCTCAGTGGCAACGGAGCCATTGCGTGGCATGGGGGAAACAATAACCGGAGCATTGTCATTCTGATCCAACACAAAGATGTGGACGGTGACATTGGCACTGAGTGGGGGAAACCCTGCATCCTGTGCTTGCACCTGGATCTGAAAGCTGCGGATCTGCTCATAGTCAAGGGAGCGCAGGGCATACATGTGCCCGCTGTCTGAGTTGATAGACACATAGGTGCCCACAGGCATGCCATGGATGTGCCCATCAGCAATGGAGTAGGACAGGTAGGCATTTTGTTGGCAGTCAGGGTCCAATGCACTGACAGAGCAGATGGAGGCACCCGGTGCGTTGTTCTCCATCACATAGACACTGTAGGAGGGCTGGAGGAAGCGCGGAGCGTTGTCGTTCACATCAGACACCGGGATGGTGAGGGTGCTGCGGGTCAGCAGGGCAGGTGAGCCCATGTCTTGTGCCGTGATGCTTACGTTGTACTCAGGCACAACCTCCCGGTCCAGAGCTTGCGTGGTCACCAGTGTGTAGTAGTTCCGGAAGGAGGAGCGGAGCTCGAATGGTACATTGGGGCCAACCTCACAGCTCACACGCCCGTTGTCCCCAGAGTCCCGGTCCAGAACACTGATGACAGCGATGACGGTGCCTGGGGGGGCATCCTCCAGCACAGGTGTGGACACAGAGGTGAGGGTCACCTCTGGTGCATTGTCATTGACATCGAGGAGGTGCACAAGCACCCTGCAGTGCACAGCCACAGCTGAGGGGCCGCGGTCCTTGGCTTGCACATAGAGCTCGTGGAGGCTGGCCCGCTCATAGTCCAGGCGGCCCTTCAGCAGCACCTGCCCGCTCCGGGGCTCTATGTGGAAGAGCTCCCGGACACGTGGTGGTGCGTGCCCACTGAAGGAGTACTCGATCTCCCCGTTGGGGCCCTCATCCAGGTCAGTGGCATTGAGCTGGATGACCAGAGTGCCAGCAGGAGCATCCTCAGGAAGGCTCACACCATAGGAGGGCTGGTCAAAGGCAGGCACGTTGTCGTTCGCGTCCAGCACGGTGACGAGGATGTGCGCTGTGCCTGAGCGTTCGGGGACACCGCCATCGAGAGCGGTCAGCAGCACCCGGTGCACACGTTGCTGCTCACGATCGAGGGCACGCTCCAGCACCAGCTCTGCGAACTTGCTGGCATCACTGCGTGTCTGCACCTCAAGTGAAAAGAAACCATTGGGGCTGAGGCGGTAGGTGTGCACAGAGTTGGTACCCACGTCAGGATCCTGGGCGCTCTCCAGTGGGAAGCGGGCACCAAGCACAGCAGACTCAGCCACCTCCAGCACGTATTCTTGCCAAGGGAAGGTGGGTGCATGGTCGTTGATGTCCAGCACCTCCACCTCGACGCGGTAGAGCTCCAGTGGGCTCTCGACGAGGAGCTGCAGGTGGAGCAGGCAGGTCCCCCCGGCCTCGCACACCTCCTCCCGGTCAATCCGCTCGTTCACAAAGAGGATCCCGTTCTCCAGGTTCACCTCCAGATGCTGCCTGGCCCCGGCCCGTGACACGATGCGGAACCTCCGCGCTGACAGGGTGGACACATCCAGTCCCAGGTCCTCACCCAGGTTGGCCACGAAGGCTCCGTGCTCCAGCTCCTCCGGCACGGCGTAGCGGAGCTGCCCTCGCGCCGGGTGGCGTGCCGGGGGCCCGGCCAACAGGAGGAAGAGGAGGGAGCGGAGGAAGAGCTGCCCCCGCCCGGAGCCTGCCCCGGCCCCCATGGCCCCGCAGCAATCCCGGGGACGAGGAGTCGCACCCGCGCCGCCGCCTCCTCCCTCGCCTTCGCTTGCCTCCTGCACTTTCAAAGAGTTTCGGGCTCCCGGGGGCGGCGGAGGAGGGCCTTGCCCAGAGCTGGGGGGCCGAACCGCGGTCACTGGCAGTCGCTTAACCCTTTCTTTGCTGGCCCCCGCAAGGGGCCGCAATCCGGCTCCCGAGACCGCAGCAGAATTTGTTTACTGGAGCCGGACGCACCTGGGGAGGGGACCACCTTCGGGGAGATCCCGTTAACGGCGGTGGGAGCTCCAGCGAGACCGATCGCTGCCCGGGGCACCGGTATTACCCCGCAGATGCTGCGTTCGTCCCCGCGGTAGATTAAGAGGAGCCCAGATCGCGGCTGCTGCCAAATCCCCCGGCCGCGCCCCCCGCCGTGCCGGTCCTAACCTTTACCAGATGGTTAAGCCCCTCCAGACTTGATTACATTTCCCTGCACACCGTTTTCCTTGTTTTTAATTACAGGAGCAGGGGGATTACAGCCCTGGATAAAGCTGAGCCNCCACCGGGCACCCCAGTGTCAGCCCCCTCGGGCTCTCGGGGCACGATCCTGCCCAGATACCCCAGGATCTGCCTCCCCACACCCCCAGAGGTGCCCCCACCGCGGGCACAAACTTTCCGCGCCCCGCGAAAGGCGAGGGGGAGGCGGGAGCAGAGGGAGCCGCGGGTCCCCCGCCGGGGCCCCAAAGCGCGACAGACGGCTCCCCCTGCGACCCCCCTTCCCCTCCCCGCCCCGGTACCGTTCACGGTCCCTCCGCTGGCCGATCCGTTCTCCCCGCAGACCCGTCTCCAGCCGCCGCCGCGCCCGGGCAGCTCCGTGAGTCGCCTCCCACCGTCGCCGTCCCCGGGGGCGCTCGGTAACGGGACGGGGCGGCCGCTGCCCCCGCCCCGCGGCTGCTCAGGGTGCGGATAATCCTCTAACGATCTAGTTAAAGGCTCGAAGGGGCTCGGAGCGGCTTTAGCCGGGCACTGATATTTCACCGCCTTTGTCTCTACTTACCGGTCCCCGTTGGGAAGGGAACCGCCGGCCCCAACCGCTCCCCACCCCTTGCTCCCTACGGGGACCCGAGTGGGAAGCAGGATCCAGGGGCGACCGGGAGACCGGAGGAGGCAGGAGGCGGCGGAGCTGGAGGGGTTTGTCGGGCTGGGAAAAGGATTTGGACCCTGGGAGTGCAGCGAGACCCACGCGGGACGTGCCGCGCTCGTGGGGCCGCCGGTCGGGGAGGAGGGC
>VZRR01011408.1:0-22149 GCA_013398015.1 Oreocharis arfaki
GGCGGTGCGGGGGGAGCGCGGCCGGGGCGGCTGACGCGTGTCCTGCCCCGCAGCGCTCCGGCGCCGGCAGCCGGCCATGGCCTCCAAGCTGCTGCGGGCCGTGGTGCTCGGCCCCCCCGGCTCGGGCAAGGGCACGGTGTGCGAGAGGATCGCCCGCAGCTTCGGGCTCCAGCACCTCTCCAGCGGGCAGTTCCTGCGGGAGAGCCTCGGCGGCGGCGGCGGTGAGTGCCCGCGGGGCCGCCCCGTCGGCACCGGGAGCGGGGGGTCCCTGCCCGCGCATCGCCGGCGGGGCAGCGCTGGGACGGGCTGGGGATGAGCACAGGGTCGGGATGCGGATGGAGACGGGGGTGGGATGGAGACGGGGATGGATGGGGATCCATCTGCACCGCGGGCGCACCACAGGTTGTTTTCTTCCCTTGGATTTGGCACCGCTCATTCATCGCCTGCTCCCTCCAGCCGGAGCTCACGGAGCCGCTCGGTAGAAGCGGGGTCCGATGCCGTGGGGTGCCGTGGGTGTGCGGTAGCTTTATCTCTGTGCCGGGTGATTACGGCTCCGGAGAGGGCGGTGTGAAAGCCCCACCTGGCCGCGCAGCGATGGCGAACGGCCGGCGGTGCCCGGGGACTCGGGGCCGGTGTTGTTATTAACAACTCCTTCCTGCCTCAGGTGGTGTCCGGGAACGGACGGCAGATGGCTGGAATGCTGGTGCCCGCGCGACACCCCGGCGGGAGGGATGGATTGGGAACGGGCATTTGTCCAGGGGGAAACCTGCCGGGAATATCGCTGCGTGCCGCCGGTGCTCCGGCAGGGTGCCAGGAGCGCGGAGCTGCAGGAGATGGGTGTCAGCACCCACCCCGCACAGTCCCCACCGGAGACCCGGGTTTTAGGGCTGGCAGCCCCCAGGCAGGGCACTGCTGCCTATCCCGTGTCCGACATCCAAATCCAAACCCCGCGGGAGCTGGGATGAGCTGTGCCCGTGTCCCTCGGCCGATGAGGGGCTGCTGGTCCAGGCGAGGCTCGGGAGCGGCCGTGCTGAGCCCCAGCTCTGCAGGATTGGGCAATCCCAGCGCGTTTCTTTTCCCGACACTTCCTTCTCTCCTCTGCTAATGTGTGAAAGACCGACCCGGGGGGAAGCTGACTCACCGGGCAGGGGAACGGTGAAATGGCATCGATGCGAAAATAGATGATTTGAAATGACTTCTATTCTAGAAGGATGGCAAAAACAGGAAGGAAAAATAGGGAGGGTAAAGTTTTGGAGAGGTGCATGGTCCAACAAGGGCGTTGCACACAGCCCTGCGCTGGTCACTCGTGTAAAAATATCCAGATTTCCTTTTGTAAATAAAAAGGACAATAATATTTCCCTTGGAGGGAGGCTCAAAATTTGGAAAATCCCGGTAGGGCTTTGGCTGGAGGACAGAAAGCTGGGTTGAAAAGCGAGCAGGGGTGCAGTGTGTGGAGAGGGACAGCACAGCGAGGCTGTGCCCGCCCGGCAACTTCCAGAGCCAAGCTCTGAAGCACTGGCTGTCCTGAATTTCACATCTCAGTGCATGCTCTTGCCATAGAAGTCCTCTGGGGACACTGGAGAAGCCAGAAGAGTTAGCTGAAGGTGTTCTGGGTACATTCAGACAGAAACAACAGGGAGAAACGCAGGGAAAATTACTCAGAAGGAAACCAGCCGTGGTTTGGTTCCCCTGGCACGGCGTTCAGGTGCCACCTTTGACTCAGCCTCTGCTTACAGCTCTCAGTGAGCTCCAGTTATTTGGTTTGGTTGGTTTTTTTTTTGCTGTTTGCTTTGGACAAGCTGTTACATGACCGTGCTGCCGTGTGCCAGCTCCGGGGGAAACGGGGTGGAAGTGGCTGCTCTTCCCAAGTTTATGGGCTGCGTCACCGGCTTTGCGCTTCAGGGGAGCTGGGGCTCTGCAGAACCAACAGAGTCATTAGAGGCTCATCATCCCTAAGGCAGCCGTGAATCCCGTGTTTTTACAGGGATCTCGGCCTGATGTGCCAGTGCTCCAGGGATTTTCCTGCTGGCCGCTGCCAGGCATGAAGCGGCCGTGGCTGAGGGTTCGGGCTCGGGGGCACGGGGGGCTCCTGCTGCTGGAGGAAGGCTGAGCTCCCAGCATGGACAGTGCTCCAGGCCCGCTGCTGGAGCTGGTGTTGGCAGCCTCAGGGGACAAAGAGTCACTTTTGAGGCAGGGGAAGCAGCTGAATGCACGGCTGCTGCTGAAGGGCTTCGAGATGTGCTCCAGCAACCCCGAAGTACATCCGCCCCCAGCCATGTGTCTCCTAATTAGTGTCTCTCAGCAAGTGGCTGCTCTGCTGTGGGAAAAGGCCTTTGTAACACCTTGGAAAAGTTATGGGCTGTGTTTTGGTGCCAGGCAGGGGTGCTGGAGGGTGGTGAGCCATTTCCTTGGCCAGCACTTGCCGCGGAACCCAGGGGGTTGTCTCTGGTGTTGGCAGCACCTCAGGCTCTTACCGGGACTCTGCAGCTCATTTGCAGAACAACCCAATCGCTTGGCTTGGCTTTGGCTGAGGGTCTGTGGGTCTCATGTCTGTCCCACTGCGCCCTTTCAGGTGCTCTGCTGGAGCCAGGAGCAGCTCCAGTCCCCTCCTCATGACAGATTTCCTTTGTGAGCATCCACAAAAGTACACAAAAACAAAATTCCCGGGGGGACGTGGGCTGTGCACAGCCCAGCCCCACAGCCCTTCTCCCCACCCTTCCCATGGATTGTGGTCTTTGCTGGCCACACTGGCCTGGTTGGTGGCCAAAGCTGAGCCCAGGGATGCAGCCTGCCAGCCCTCTGCTTTTCCATAGGGTCCCTGCCGTATCCCTGGGTGTGGGAGCAGCGCTCTGACCACAGGGATCTCTCCCAGTCCCTGCAGACAGACCCCACTGTCCATCCTGAGAGCCTCAATTTGGGGCCACACCGGGCTCCAGCTCCCTGAAATGACATCCTGGTGCTGAGGGAGGGGTGGCAGCGAGGGCCCTGGGTGCAGCATCCCAAAACTGGGGTGACACCTGTTGTGGCTTAACTGTGGTGCTGCACTGGTACCCTGTTCACTCCCAGGGTTTCTCCTCTCCATTTGCTCCAGACTGTGCTGCTGTAGCCTAAATAATAGGAAAAAACCTCCTGGAAAAGGTTTCAGATAGGGAGGAAGTCCGGGGCTGTGGTGCAGGCTCCGTGTTTGGGAACAGCCTCTCCTCCAGTCTGTCCTGCCTGGCCCTGGGTGGCTGCTGGGTGGCCTCGGGGCTGGGACACGTCCCTGGGGCTGGGACACATCCCTCAGGGCTGGGACACGTCCCTCGGGGCTGGGACATGTCCCTCGGGGCTGGGACACGTCCCTCAGGGCTGGGACACGTCCCTGGGGCTGGGACACGTCCCTGGGGCTGGGACACGTCCCTCGGTGCTGGGACGCGTCCCTCGGGGCTGGATCTGTGCTGCTGTGATAAGGAGGGACAGATCAGGGTCGCGTGGGGGGAGCTGGAAGTCCCGTGAGTTCCAGGGCAGATTAAACCCACGGTCATCGGATTAATGGGATTAGAGCAGGAGTCGAAAGGCTGGGTTTGAGCTGAGCGCACTAAAGAGCCCTTTGCTACCTGGAGTAACTGCAGAGTAAAGCCTGCACCCCCTCTGTGACCCAGCCACAGCAGTGGGGGCTTGGTGCTATAGGGTGAGCCCCAGCTCCTCGGGGTGGGGACCAGGATCTCCCTCTCTGTGGGAAGGACTCCCCAAACCCTGCTCCCCTTTGGAATGAGGCCAGGGAGGGCTGCACCAGGGGGGTCTTACCTGGGGCAGGCTGGGCTGGGGGCTGGGAAGGGAATAACAAATGTTAAATTTGACGTTAAAACTGCCTGGAAGAAACCCCAAGGGCTGGGGGGTTGGGATGATTCTCTCCAGTTTATCCTGGGTGCTGGGGGTCTGGAAAGTTCTGCAGGCCTTTCCTGCAAATCCATGCCCATTCCTCCTCACAGAGAGGAGATGTGGTGGTGCTTTGGAGGAGGGAGAAGCTCCAGGAGCTGTCTGGAGCTGGTGCACGGCCCCCGTGGTGCTGCATTCCATGGCCCCACGCTGCCGTGTCCCCCACACACGGAGGGGACAGCGGAGCAGCAGGAATTGTCTGTGATGGAACCATGGAGAGCTGTCCATCTGTCCTGGGGGCGTGGGAAAGCTGAGGGGCTCTGCTGTGTTCCCAGCCTGGATTCCCAGACTGTGTTCCCAGCCCCAACTGTGGCTCAGGGTATTTCTGGCTTGCAGCTCCAGGCCAGGCTCCAGCAGCTCTGCTGAGCCACAGCTGGTCCCTGGGATGGCCATCTGTCCTCAGGTGACAGCCGGACCTTGTGTGGCCTCTCCAGGCTCCTGGGGTGTCCATCCCTCCTCAGGGTGACAGCTGAACCTTCCATGGCAGGTCCCAGATCCTGGGATGTCCATCCCTCCTCAGGGTGACAGCCAGACCTTGTGCGGCAGCTCCACGTCCCTCAGATGACCATTGCTCCTTGGGGGGACAGCCAGATCTTGTGTGGCAGCTCCCAGCTCCTGGGATGCTCCTCAGGTGGCATCAGGACCTTGCCCAGCAGCTCGTGGTCCCTGGGATGTCCATCCTTCCTCAGGTGGCATCACGACCTTGCCCAGCAGCTCGTGGTCCCTGGGATGTCCATCCCTCCTCAGGTGGCATCAGGACCTTGCCCAGCAGCTCGTGGTCCCTGGGATGTCCATCCCTCCTCAGGTGGCATCAGGACCTTGCCCAGCAGCTCCCGGCTCCGTGGCCTCCGGCTGTTCCCGGGAGCAGCCCAGCCCTGCCAGAGAGCTCATTCCCTGGGAGCCCCTGGCACAGTGCAGACCATGTGAATAAATATCAAAAAATACCAAAAAAAAATTGGGTTTTTATGACACCGATGCCCTCGAGGGCCCCGTGCCCGTTGCATAATCCACAGGGTGTTTTTTCCATCCCCACGTCCTTCGCTTTTCCAGGCGGGAACGCCGCCGGCAGCTCCGCTGGTGACGTCTGGGCAGTGACAGGGAACTTGTCATGGAGAAAAGGTGTTTTCTGCTCGCTCCCCGCGGGGCCGGCTGGAATTGCTGCCCGGATCGGAGGCAGTGCGATGCGATCCCGGTGCCTGCGGTGACTCAGCCCCGCGGGCCGTGAGTCAGCGCTGCCCCGCTCCCAGGCAGGTTGGATGCTGGATCCCCAACATTCCGTACTCCTGGCCCTGGTCCAAGGAGAAGGAGGCTGGACCTCTCCTCCGGTGGCGGGAGAAGGACTCGCCACAAGCAGCGGCGAAAAATCTGTGCCTTTTCCAAGCAGATTCTTCGGATTCTGGGTTAAACCTGGGAGCGTGGCTGCTCTGGGAGCCCCGGCTGCCCGGCTTCCCCGGCAGGCCCCATCCCCACGCTGCCGGGGGGTGTGTTCAGGCTGGTTTCCCCTTAGATCAGATGAATTCTCTCCGAGAATTGTGTACCTTGCACAAAACCCCTCCTGCAGCTGAGGGATCCGTGCCCAGCCAGGTGCACGCTCTGCCCGCTCCGACCCCTCGCTGCAGCCCTGCAGAACCGGAGCCTCCTCCCAGCGCAGCCTCCCGGGGATTATTTTTGGAGAGGACTCACGCTCGGAGAGGGCTGAAATGTGCTGTCCTCACCAGAAACGGTGCAAAAAAATAGATCACGGAATTGTTCATTTCTGGTGACAAACGCTACCTCAGCTGCTGTGGGAAGACACGGGGGTGTCCATGGGGTCCTGCTCCCAGAGGAAAGGGGCTGGAGCTCTCCTTGGGGCAGGAGCAGGACTCGTCACACACGGGGACAAAGAAGATTTGCATTTTCTAAATGGTTTCTTTGTGTCTCTGAGGGGCTGAAAGAAAATCGCGGCAAGCTTCCAATCATGGAGTGGTTCAGGTTGGAAAGGACCTTAAAGCTCATCCCATTCCCCCCCTGCCACGGCAGGGACACCTCCCACTGTCCCAGGCTGCTCCAAGCCCCATCCAGCCTGGCCTTGGGCACTGCCAGGGATCCAGGGGCAGCCGCAGCTGCTCCCCACCCTCACAGGGAACAATTCCTTCCCAATATCCCATCTAATTCCATCCTCTGGCAGTTGGAAGCCATTCCCTGTGTCCTGTCCCTCCATCCCTTCTCCAAAGTCCCTCTCCAGCTCCCAGAAGCAGCTGAAGCTGAGGGATGTGGGAGAGGCAGGCAGGAGCCTGGGAATGTGCACTTACCTTGCAATTACCACAATTATGTTCTCAAGGACTTGATCACTGGAATAATTTTCTTATCTGAACGTATCTTAAGTGGAGAGTCTGAAATCTTTAAGCCCTGGGGCTGGGAAGCAGGCTCGGTGTGTTTGGGACAGCCCTTACCTGTGCCAGGGTCACCGTGAGCACATCAGAGTCATCTCCTGAACCAAAGGGCTCCTGATCCAAAGGAGCACATCCAATCCTTCTCTGTCCATCAGCTGAGGGCTTGGCTGAGGCCCAGCATGCCCCTGCTCTCAGGTGTCTCAGGAACTCCAGTTCCTCCATCCCCAAAAGGACCGTGTGGCCCTTCCACCGCCAGCAGAGCGACGCTGCCAAAAACCTCCTGGGAAGAGGAGGCCAGGCAGAACCTGAGGGGCAGTGGTATTTTTGAAGTGGAAATGTCACTTTTTGGTTTTTTTTTGCTTTCATCTGTTGCTTTTGGGTTTTTATCTCCTGTCTCGAGCAGAAGCTGGACTCTTGGCAAAGCAGTACCTCGAGAGAGGCCTCCTGGTGCCCGACCACGTCATCACGCGCGTGATGGTGGCAGAGCTGGAGAAGCGGCGGGAGCAGCACTGGCTGCTCGATGGTGAGTCCAGAGGGGGAATCCCAGCCCCTGTGGGAACGTTCCTTTGCTCCTCGTGGCCCAGGAGAGAGAAAAACCAGGAGGTGCCTTTGCTGGAGGTGGGAGGAGAGGCAGGGACATCTTCCCGCTGCCCTTGGCACGTGCGTGTCCGGCTGAGCCCTTGGGATGGGGCCGGGAGGGAGAAGGGCAGGGAGAGGAGCTGGGTGCTCCATAAAGCACAGCAGGGCTGGAGACACACCAGGAAAAACCTCTTCCCTCCTCCACGTGTGTGTGAAGCAGCTCCTCCATCCCAGCCCGAAAGCCACCCGAGCTGGAGGGGCAGGGGATGCTGAGGGCAAAGAGCATGGCCTGGGGTCCCTGGCCATGGCAGCAGGGCTGGAACGGGAATTGCAGAGTCCCAGGGTGGTTTGGGTTGGAAGGGACCCTAAAACTCATCCAGTTCCACCCCCTGCCATGGCAGGGACACCTCCCACTGTCCCAGGCTACTCCAGCCTGGCCTTGGGCACTGCCAGGGATCCAGGAGCAGCACCCTGTGCCAGGGCCTCCCCACCCTCCCAGGGAGCAATTCCTTCCCAATATCCCACCCAGCCCTGCTCTCTGGCAGTGGGGAGCCATTCCCTGTCTCCTGTCCCTCCAGGTCCTTGTACAAGGTCTCTCTCCATCTCTCTTGGGGGCTCCCTTCAGGTCTTTAAGGTCCCTTCCAATCCAAGCAATCTGGGATTCTGTGATTCTCTGCTCCAGCTGCTCACTGGCTTTCCCAAGGAGGGCAGGACCATTTTACTGCAGTATCCTTGATGCCCTCCACACAAACCAGCAGCTTGTTCCCAATCTGTGCTCAGCACTCTGTTCCCTTCCCGTTTTTCCTTGTCATTCCAGCCTTTATCCCTGTTCTGCCGCTGCCTGTGTCCTCCTGCGTGCCCCCAGCCCCCGTGCAGGGACAGCAGCCACCTCTTTGCAGGCAAACCCGAGCCCTGGGTGTCACATTTCGGGAGCTGGTGCTGCGGGAGCTATTTTTTCTCGGAGCCATATGGCGGTGCCTGCCTTTCGCACCGCTTGTGCCGCAGCGGGGCTGGGACTGCAGCTCTGGAGCTGCCTGATGGATGAGTTTGGCTCCATCCTCGCTGCTCTCCAGCCTCTCATTGCAATTTGTGCCCTGCTGCCCGCCCAGGTTTCCCTCGGACACTGGGACAAGCCAAGGCTCTGGATGGGATCTGCGAGCTGGACCTGGTGATCAGCCTGAACATCCCCTTCGAGACGCTGAAGGATCGCCTGAGCGCCCGCTGGGTGCACCCAGCCAGCGGCAGGGTCTACAACATGGACTTCAACCCTCCCCACACCCAGGTAGGAGCCCCTGGAGCCGCCTGGGAGCCATCCACAGAAGGAAAAGCTGGGAGAAGCCGTTCCCTGCGGGAGCTGGGGCTCTGAGGAAGCATCGGGGAAGCGACGCTGGGTAGCAGCGCTGAGCCCCGTAAGGAACCGTGCCGAGTGTTCATCGGGAAAACGGGATTTCTGCAGGCAGGGCGAGGCTTTTGGCAGCTGCAGGGTGGGTGATGGGGTCAGTGATGTCCCTGTTGGCTTTGTGTCCCCTCAGGGTGTCGATGACGTGACGGGAGAGCCGCTGGTGCAGCGCGAGGACGACAGGCCCGAGGCCGTGGCGGCGCGGCTCAGGAAGTACAAGGACGCTGCCAAGCCCGTGATTGAGCTGTACAAGTGAGTTGGGCACCAGGAGAAACCACAGCAGGGCTCTCAGAACCGGCACTGGGGCTGCTTGCCCCATGCCCACATCCCAAAGAGCCCCGGCGTGGCCCCTGGCAGATTTTAGGCGCCAAACCCTGGCCGTGGATGGGGCCTCCCTTGGAGGCAGGAGGCTGATCCCAAGAAATTCCCAGCTCCTGTTTGTCTTGCTGGCTCCACAAGTGGGAGGGGAATTTTGGCATAGATCCAGGGTGGTCCATGCCATGAAAAATCCATCCAGGGTCCTGAGGGGTTTGGGGAAGCTCAGGGAGACTGGCAAGAGGGCAGGAGAAGGGAGAGACCCTGGCGCTGGCTTGGATGGATCTGCTGGGAGCACGGTGGGGTTCTGGGGCTTGTTCCCCTTGTGGGGCTGTTTTCCCCTGCATTGTGAGGCTGTTTTCCCCTGCACTGTGGGGCTGTTTTCCCCTGCATTGTGAGGCTGTTTTCCCCTGCACTGTGGGGCTGTTTTCCCCTGCATTGTGGGGCTGTTGTCCCCTGCACTGTGGGGCTGTTGTGCCCTGCACTGTGGGACAGTTTTCCCCTGCACTGTGGGGTTGTTTTCTCCTGCACTGTGGGGCAGCTGTTCTCTGGCCAGTTTGGGAGTGATGGATTGCTGTAGGGTGGAAAATCCCCTGGTCAAAGGGAGTAGAAGCCCCGGAGTGTTTTTAAGCACACGGGGGGTCAAAATTGCCCTTGCAGGGGAAGGGGGAGAATCACAGACTCCCAGAATGGTTCGGGTTGGAAGGGACCTTAAATCCCATCCCATTCCACCCTTGCCATGGGCAGGGACACCTTCCCCTATCCCAGGATGCTCCAAGCCCTGTCCAAGCTGCCTGTGGACACTGCTGAACTCGGGATGGGCTGGTCCTGACTTCTCCCACCTTTTTTCCAGGAGCAGGGGCATCCTTCACTCCTTCTCTGGCACAGAGACCAACAAGATCTGGCCCTACGTGTACACCCTGCTGTCCAGCAAGATCCCACCCGTTCTCTCGGACGAGGAGCACTAAACAGCTCATGCCAAGGAGCAGGATTTCATTCCATCGTGGATTTGGTTCCCAGTGCAGTGCCAGGGCTGTGCTGGGGTGAGGTGGTCACGAACTGGGTGACATTGGTGGATACCAGTTAGAGCCAGGGTCAGATCTTTGTTTAGAAGGTCGAGTCTGCTGGAATAAGGGGCTTTTTCCCTCTTTTGGGGCTATGGAGTTTTCCTGCCCGTGGTCCATCCCGGATTGGTGATGCTGACCAGGCCAGTGGTCATTCCAGGTTTACACAGCTTTGCCATGGTGTCCTTGCCATCCCTTTCCAGCCCCCAAAATCCCTGTCTGAGCCTACAATGTGCCATCCTGTTGCTCCACAGGACCGTTTACTGCTGAGGACTCTCTAGGCTGAGGGGTTTTTTTCTATAAATTATTTTCTAATAAACTGATTTCTCAGAGGAATGAATCCCTAGAAAGCAACACTTAGCCCAGTGGGAATTTTGGGAGCAACATGGGAAATGTGAGCAGGGCAAAGCTGGGAGATGTGAGGATCACATTTCCAGCATGGAAGAGGGGAAACTTTGGGGGTGAAACACTCCCTTGTACTCCTGCCACAGGGAGAGCTGAATTCCCTGCTGCCAAAAGCTGCTGTACAGGTTTTTATGGAATGCTGTGAGGCTGAGCAGGATCTGGGCTGGGGATGAGTTGCTCTCCTTCATGCTTTCCTGGTTTATAGCTTTTAATACTACGAGGTAGTGATGTCCTAAGAGTTTCTCCCAAAGATTTCTCTCCACGTGTGCTTCAGTTTCGGGGAGAAATCAGCTCATTCCATCTTCCGTGCTGCCTTTGTCCCCGAGGTCCCCTGGCCAGGGGTCCCTTCAGCTGTTCCTGCTGTGTTCCCCAGCAAAGTGACTCCCTCCCCACGAAATCCCAGAGATCTTTCCTTCCTTGGGATGCATCCAGGGCCTCGCCCAGGTGTTTTCCCATGATTTACAGCATCCTTGGATTGTGTTGGGGCCGGGCTTTTCTCAACTGGAAGTGCTGTCACCCTCTTTTTGTAGGATGCAGCACCCGAGCAATGGGGACGTTCTCCTCGTCTCCTCGAGTTGCCTTATTTTATAAACTATATATTTAAGGGAAAAACAAAAGCAAGATGTGTGTTCGTAAAGGTTTGAAAACAGCAACAACAACAACAAAAAAGCGCTGAATTTTAGGATCGCCTTTAGGGAATTGTGCCTGGAGCTGCTGGATCCGCAGGGAATGCAGCCTCTGCCAGGGGGGCTCACAGGAGGGCAGGAACCTGGCACTGCCTGGCACCTCTCAGATTAATCAGAGCAGCCTGGGCACCTTTCTGCTGCTGGATGTCCCTGGGTTTGTCTGTGCTTGGAGAGGGGGAGTGACGGGAATTTTTAGGGATTTTTTTCCCTGTGTGAAACTCCGGCACCCGCCTGGGTTTATTTATCCCAGCTGAGCATCCTCGTGCCAACCAAGGATCCCCTGAAGTTTGCTTCATCCTGGTGCTCTCCCGAGTGGAGCCAGAGCAGGATCACTGCCCACGTCCTGCCTGCTCCTCCCCTGCTGGGGAGCGCTCCCAGCCCGCTCTGAGTGGGAATTTTCCAAGCGGGAGCAAAGGGATCGCCAGGTCTCACTGCTGCCCCAGGAGGCCTTTCCACGTCCCCGTGCTGGGAGGCCACAAATCTTCCAGCCGGCAATGAAATCCTATTTCAGAAAGATTTGGGATTTTCCCATGACCCTGGGATGAAGGTCTGGGCTGCTTTTAGACACAAATCCACAAAGAGCCAAAACCTGTGCGCTGCTTTCTTTGGAACAGCTTTGGGCAGGAGGGGAGGAGATTTTGGGGGGTTTTTCTGGGCTATAAAAGCAGCTGAGCGCTGGGCAGAGGGGCTGATCCCTGCTTTGCCTTGCCCTGTCCTCGCACCCCGTCCTTCCCTCCTGCAAAATTCCTCCTGAAGAGAGATTTCCACGCAGCCCAGAGGCAGGACAGGGTGTGCAGATGCCTCTGCCAGGCTTGGAGCCCTGTATCAGATGTACAAACCCGTGGCTGTGCATGCATCCAGCCCTCAGGATGGATTTTTCTACCAGACCCGTTGCATTTTCCGAGACCAAATTCCAGCAGGGATGGGTCCCTCGCTGTCCCCCTGCCCTGCTCCCCTTTGGTATTTTACTGTGAATCCCAAACCTTTTTTGTAAAGCCACAGCAATTTTGTACTGACCCGAGATACTGTGTGGAGGGAGGAGGAGGAGGCTCTCCCCCCTCGGAATGTCGCGCCGAGTTTTCTTCCCGGAGTTCTTTTCCCGGAGTTTCCTCCCGGTGAATCGCTGCAATTGTGTTACTGCTCTCGAGATGTAAATAAAGATTTTTCTCCTGCTGATCCCTGTGCTGGCACAGTCTGTGTGAGTTCCACCTTGCCAAGGCAGCAGGGCAGTGTTGAGCTGGAGTTTCTTTGTAGGAGCTGAGGAGGAGGAGAGGGGAAGAAGAGGAATCAGAGCATCCCTGCTTGGACATGGAAAACCCCTCAGGTTTTGGGCTTGGACACAACGAAGCTCTTTGGGTCCTTTCGTTGATATAATCCAAAATACTGGTTCAAAAGCCAGTTTGGATGAACCCATTGGCTCTTGCCCTCTCATCCTTATCCCAGAATCCCAGAATCCCGGACTGGTTTGGGTTGGGACAGCCCATCTCATTCCACCCGCCCCTCATTGCACATAAAGCGGTTTTAATTTCCTTTTTAACTTCTCCCTGATAAAAATCCCGGGAAGCATTAGGACGGGGAGGCTCTGGCTGTGTTCTTTGCCCCGGGTAATCCATCTCGTGTGGTTGGAATTGGGAATTAAACTCCCGGAGCTGCAGTGCCTCTTCCCAGCGCCACCAGTTTGTTTTTTGCTTTCATTCCCGAATAGCAGCTCGGGGCACTCCCTGTTCGGAGTGAGCAGAGCCTCAGGAACGATCAGGAGAGCGGGAAAACAGGGTGATAAGCAGGGAAGCTGCTGCCTGGGAGGTGGGAGAGCCCCAGCTGGTGGGGGGATGTCGCGGTTTAGGGTCGTGACAACCCGGAGGCGGAGCAGGGATGTGTTGCCTGCGGGCAGCTCCGGGGGCAGGGGCAGAGAAATCCAAGGAGGAAAAACATCTACGCAAGCTAGAAAACGAGCTCAGTGTGAAAACAAAAGTCGGGAGGTCGGAAAGTAGAGGAATATGAGCCAAAATCCAGCTGGGATCAAAGCCTTGGCTCGCCCCGAGAGCCATCGGGGGAGCTGGGAGGGCACAGGGGGCACGTCCCCGTCCCGCAGCCTGACCTCAGCCCGTGCTGGAATGGCAAGCAAAAGGAAACGGCCTCGAATTGCACCAGGGGAGGTTTAGATTGGATAGTGGGGAAAATTCCTTCCTGGAAAGGGCTGTCCAGCCCTGGCACAGCTGCCCAGGGCAGTGCTGAGTCCCCATCCCTGCAGGGATTTCAGAGCCCTGTGGATGCAGCGCTTGGGGGAACGGGGCAGTGGCGGCCTTGGCAGTGCTGGGCATGGCTGGAGTCGACGATCTGAGAGGGCTTTTCCAGCCCAAATGATTCCACGATGCCATGATTCCAGTTACGTGTTTACAGCCTCACTAAGTGCTTGTCTGCCTGGTACCCAGGGAAGTGCCCCGGGTGTGCCTGGATCAGCCCCATTCCCGGGGCTGCAAAGCTTGGACACATCACATCCCTGCTGAGTCCATCCAGCAGCATTCAGCATTCTCGGGGGGAAAAAAAATCAAGGAAAAGAGAAAAAAAAAATCAGAGGAAGGAAAAAAAACCGAGGGAAGGAAAAAAAATCTAGGGAAAGAAAAAAAATCGAGGGAAAGAAAAAAAAAAAGCCACCTTGCCGAGGTTTGCGCTGCAGACTCCAGATCCCCACTCCAGGCCACATTTTAGACGATGTGATATGTCTGCCTCCATCCCCATCCTGCCCAGAGCCTCTGTAATCCCAAAAATAACCCGGGAGCGGCACGCAGTTCCCAGGCAGCGGCGGCAGCAGCGCCCCAGGCGGGCCGGGAGCCGGCCCCGCCGCCGGTGCCGGGCGGAGAAGCGGCGTGCGGGACACGGCCGCGCTCGCCACCGCTTCCCGCAGCCCCCCGCAGCCGCAGGATGCACGGGGCTGAGCAGCAAGGTAAGGAAAAGCTTCCCGGAGCCCGCGGAGAGGGAGCGCGAGCAAATTGGGGGATGTTGTTTACGGCCCGTTTGTGCTGAGTAATTGGGGAAGGCGCGCTCGCATCCCGGGGTGAAGCGAATTCCCCGCTTCCCGGCCGGTTATGTAACAGGGATGAGGGAAGGGATTGCACCCGAAGCTGCCTGGCCGGGCAGGGAAGGCGAACTGCTGGGATTTGGGGATGTACACCTGGGCAGGGAGTGTTGGATAACCCGGCTCCGCCGTGCCCGGTAGGGACACGGGCACCTCGCACCCCAAAATAGAGGCTCGTGCTTTTAGGGTTCTCTGGGAGCCCTTTTTCTCTATGCGGGCATACGGAACGAAAAGAAGGGGGTTTTCGGGCTAAAATTACGAGTGTAGCTTCTCTGTGGCCGGAGCTGGACCTCCCGCAGGAGGAGGATTGGTGGAGATGTCAGCACATAAGCGCTGCCATCCAATGCTGATGCCAGCCTTTCCCTGCCAATCCACCGGGAAGGCGACCTTCAACCCCCACCCCCCTCCGCTCTGTTGTGCCGAGGCAAACACAGAGCTGCATTCCCTTTAAAAAAAATCCTATTTCGGGCCGGAAAAGAGCTGAAATCCGTAGGTAAATGCAGACATCGCTGCCTCGGCTTCGGCGCGGCTGAGGCGGCCCCAGGCGGGTGCTCCGGGAGGGGACGGCGGTGCCGGGGCGGCCGGCGGAGCCTCCTGCTCCCCACGGCTCCAGGTAGGTGTTTATCCCTCCCCCGGCATCCCCACGGCTGGAATCCAGCCCGAATTCCCCGTCTGGCTGCTGTGTTTGTGCCTGTCATTGCCATGGTCCTGGTTTGCATACTGCCAGGGAGAGGAGGAGGAGGAGGAGAGGGGAAAAGAGGAGGAGGGTGAGGAATATTTTGGGCAGACCATCAGGTCTGCAAACTCGCCACTTTGTTCTCCCTCTGCAGTTGGAGCAGGGCCTCCATCTTCTGCTATCCCTCCAACTGTGGCTTCCTCTTAGTCATAGCCTTCCCTGAGGAGAAAATAAAAAATAAATCCCATAAAAGCAGCGCACGGAGCGATTCCGGCAGCACAGGCGGCGTGACGGCAAGCCCGGTGCCTCTAAATTTAGCCAGCCGTGCCACAGCCGCCTTGTTTGTGATCCCGGGAACGCTCCAGCTGAGGGATGCAGCATTTTGGAGTGGCTGCAGCCTTTAAGGAGGCACCGGGTTTGTCCTTGAGCCGGGCTCTCGCCGGCAGCGTGAGCGCCAATGTTTAATTGCTGACCCAACTAATCCCCGCTGCAGCCTAATCCCGGGGCCTCCCGCCGCACCCGCCCTCCGAGCTGCACTTTTGGGGCAGGATTTGCTCAAATCCCTCCTGCTTCGCTGGGAAAAAAAAAGATGGTGGAAGCCCTGGGGGTGCGTGGGAAAGGGAGGTGATGGATTGTAGGCTGGAGAGTTTGGTAGCCAGAGGTGCCACCCAGGCTTTGGGATGGAAATCGGGATGTTGGGGCTCAGCCCTGTGCTGGGGTTGGGTTTTACCACATCCCCAGCTCTGCTCGAGGGGCTGGAATTCCCCTTGGGAAGGGAATTGGGGCTGTCAGAACAAGAGGGATGTGGTGAAGGATGCAACCCATCCATGGAGAGCATCCCGACCCAAAGGGGTGGCTGCTCCTCTCCCAGAATCCCAGAATCGTTCAGGTGGGAAAAGCTCTCTGAGACCATCAAATCCAACCATTAATCCAGCTCTGCCTGAGCTCCAGAGATGTGGGGATGCTCCAGAGATCAGGAGATGCTGGAAACCACTAGAGCTGCTCGTGGGATCCCACAGCTCTCAGATTTTTGGGAACACAGCCTGGAAATTCCAGGATTCTGTGGATGTAGCAGGCAGAGATACTGTAATTCCCATAAAAATCGGCTTATAGATGCTTCTCCAGGGGTTGCCTAAAGCAGCCATGGGAACCTCTCCAATTAAAATGCCATAAATAGGAGTTTATTATTCATATGGAATTGTAAATAATTAATGTTTCCCACTAATATTTCTGTGATGTTAATTTTTTACTAGAGGCTTAGCATTTTATTATAATTTTAAATATTATGATACTAAACTATAAAAGTATTTTAAGAGCTCTTACAGTCCCAAAAGTGGATGAGGCCCCGTTTGATGGACACAAACAACACATGGATTTCTTTCTCTTGAATAACTCCTCGTCTTCAGCAGCCAGGAATAATAAGGATGGGAAATGGTATCATTTAGATCCCCGAACTGTGGCTGGGAAAGGGAGAGATGGAGAAATTAGGGGTGCAGGACAAAATCAGACAGAGAGACTGAGACCAGGGGCAGGATTTCCTCCAAATCCTCTGAAATGGAGCTTCTGCCACGCAGGAAAATTTGAATTTATTCCCATCCCCAGACCATGCTTGGAAGGAAAAAAAAGAAATTATCTAAAAGCCGTTTGAGTTCCTTTTCCAAGTAAGAGTTTTCATGGAAAACTCTGCAGGAAGAGCAATTTGCTCTCGCCCAGCAGAGGTTTCTCTGATGCCTGTGAAGGGTGGGATGCAGCAGGCTCTCCCTCCCACCCCTCCAGGCATTCCCTTTCCACCCTGCCAGCTTTGGGGAGGTGTTTAATCCCCACACAGTGAATTTATTTCAGGGCCACGTGGTTCAGAGCAGCCCTGCACTGGCACTGCCTGCTGAGTCAGCACTCTCCAGCTCCGTGTCCACGGGGTTTTCCATGGATTCGTGTCTTGAAGGCATCCCAGGAGAGCATTCCCAGATGGGTGACGGCTGGGGGACCCACAAGGGGCCGATGCAGGCAGTGCTGAAGTGGGGTTTGCTGCCAGGCCTGGTGGAAATGGTCACCAGGAGAAGGGTGAGGGGCCATCCCAGCCTGATCCCTGCCCGGCTTCACGGGGGTGGGATGTCCCCAAGGATGTCCCCAAGGACCAGGCTGCTGGCTGCTGCACCACTGAATTTTCACCCAAAGCCACGGAATCCTGGAATGGTTTGGGTTGGAAGGGCTTAAAGCTCATCCATCCCACCCCCTGCCATGGGAAGTGACACCTTCCCCTATCCCGAGCTGCTCCAGCCTGGCCTTGGGCACTGCCAGGGATCCAGGGGCAGCCACAGCTGCTCTGGGCACTCTGTGCCAGCTGAAATCCATTCCCACACCAAACTGGGTGTGCCTCCCTTTGAACCACGCCCCAAACCTCAGAGCACCACACGGATTGAACCAGAATCTGGGAGAGAGCAAATGCAGCCCTGTGGAGCCAGCCTGAGGATCCCTTTGGGAATGATGGTCGATTACAAACCCAAACCCAACCTGCCTCAGCCAGGGGTGATGCAGGACCTGTAAGTCACCATGAGCTGACACAAAGACAATTTTTAAATGCTTTATATCAGCCAGAGCAACAAAGCTCTCATCATTTAATTTTTCCTGTTAGTTTTAGGTAAAAACTGTGCTACCAAATTCTGCCAGAAGGTAGAATGACATTAATGGGCTTGTGTTTGATTTCTGGCCCACCTTCCCGTGCTGCCAGACCCCTCTGTATCTCCCCATCCTGGGCCTCGTGACCTCTCTCAAATATCCACCCAGGATAATCCATCCCAGCGAGGCTTGGAGTGAGAACACATCCCCTGGACCGTTCCCCCACAGGAAACCCTCACCCCGTCCCTCCTGAAGGGAGGGGATGGCAGTGGGTGGCAGCCTTCAGCTGTGATTTCCCTCTATTTTCATGGAAAAACTCATTTCACTGAGGGGTTCTTGGTCAGAGCTGCCTGAGAGCCACAACCTGACCATTTTCATGGAGTTCTGCGGCGCTGGAGCCTGACCCTGAGCTCAGCAGCTGCAGCTGATGCAACCCCACG
Source organism: Oreocharis arfaki (assembly GCA_013398015.1). NCBI lineage: Eukaryota > Metazoa > Chordata > Aves > Passeriformes > Paramythiidae > Oreocharis > Oreocharis arfaki. The sequence goes on from VZRR01011408.1 coordinate 17,547, forward strand.
ATGACACTTGGTTGTATAATTTTCCTCCCTGTTTTCCCCACCAGCCATTTTCCAGTGCAAACAACACCCAGTGCCCAGATTTTCCTCAGGATTTAACCACTTGCCTCACAGTGAATGGGAAATGATGAATAAACAGCAGCTAGGCCACAAAATACCTGATTTTTTACCAAAATACCTGATGGTGAATGGCTGTGCAGCCTCCGATTTTCCAACATTTTGCAGGCTGGGGACTTCCTGAGCCAGCATTTCCTATGTAATGGCCTCTTATAGATCCACTTCCCAGCCCTTTCTCCTCTTTCTTTGTGAACCATGCACATTTTTAGCAGCTACAACAGCTCTTGGCAAACAGCTCCGCAGCTCAGCGTTGCTGAGGAGCCAGGCAAAGCCTCGAATACTTCCAAAACCAAGTCCTGGGCCGGGATGAGTAAGGTGTGGATCATCCCTGACAGCTTTTGAACAAGACTGAAAGGCAAGAAATAAAAAATGTGCTGACACAGCGCTGTAGTCGATGGGTTTGCTCTCACAGGGAGGGAAGGATGGGGAAAAGAGATGCCGGGGGAGGGAAAACCTTGTCACATCCTAAGAGTCATCCTCAGAGGGAACGCTCCAGCTGCCAGCCAGGCCCTGAGAATTGGGCTGGGTTTCACTGCAGCAAAGGCTCTGCTGAAGGTTAAATGGAGTTTAACACTCAAACCCAGCCCAAACCACCTCAGAAGCCGCCTTGCTTTTTGTTAGAGATCCACGAGGCAGGCAGAGCCAGTTTGGAAGTTCCCGGATGCCAGCGGGGTTAAGAAGGGATTGGATCATTCCATGCCCCTCTCTGTCCACCTAGATCCCCACCAACCATCCCAGTTTTCCCTCTGGCACATCCCACCCCACACTGGGAATGTGCTGCTGCCCTGAGGAGCCGCCACTCAGGGGCAGGCTGTGACAGCTCCTCGTTCCAGGCAGGGACACATCATTCCCTCATCCAGAGGAAGGAACCATCCCTGACTCCAGGCTAAACACTGATTTATCCCAGCCCAAGCCTGGACACTGCTTTGAGATGGAATTTGTGGTTCTGAACCGACATCCTGGGCCTGTTTTGCTGCCACACTCCCCGAGCAATGCAGGGGGATCGATGCTCCTGGCACTGCCCAAGGGATGAACGGAGCTCAGAGGGGAGGGCAGGGAAAGTGATCCCTGTTGGGCAGGCCACAACACACAGGGAGGTGTCCCTGCCCTGGGGGATGAACTTTGAGGTCCTTCCCAAGCCAAACCACTCCATGATCCTGTGATTCTGTGGCTCCACACCTGGGCTTGGCCTTTGTGCACCAACACTTTGTGCAGGGGGAGCTCAGCCTTCCCAGGGGAGTAACTTTGGAACAAATGTTCAGTATGAAGGGGGTTTAAGGGTATTGCTCCAGGTATTAAATTAATTTTCAAGCTCTATTTGTAATTCTAACAACACCCCCCAAGTTTAATTGTGCTCCCGAAGAATTAAGGGTGCAATATTTCACCCGAGCTGTTCGGCTGATGGGAGGAGAGGTGTAGAAAATGGAATTGCACCTCAGGATGGTTGGGGCTTGATTACAGCCACAAAGAGAGACTTTACCCAGGAGAGGCTGCAACCCAGACAGAGAAAAACAGCCAGAGGTTGGCAAATCAATTTTTTCCAAGGTCAGAAACAGGGAGAGGTTGTATCTCTTGAGGCTCGGGCAATACAAAATCCTCCTTAACGTGTCCTTATCATCTCCCCAGCCCTCGTGGCCCCTGCCAGCCTTGCCACTCAAGTCAGGGCACCTCAAAGCTCTCACCAGCCACGGCTCAATAAATGAATATTTCTGAGGGGCTCAGTCCCTACCTGTTCCTTTTCACTTCCGAAAGTCATGTGCAGTCCAAAGTTATTTGATTTTGGTTGGGGGTTTTTTGCTGTTACAGCACTTTTTTATACTGTAGATCTCCAAAATAGAGAAACCACGTGGCCCTGCTCCAGCCCAACTTACAGGGAGAAGTGAGGGAGAGGGGAATATTATTTTATACGTTCTTTTCAGCTGAACTTCCCCCTGGGTAAATGTAGCTTCACCTGAATCCCACGAGATTCCCTAATCCCATCTCCTTGTGTTTGTACAAGCAAGGGTGGGACTTTGAGGTTGTTTCCTCCTCCCCCTCTGCCCCAAGATCCCCTGGAGTGGCTGCTCTGTCCCTTTGTGCTTTGCAGAACCCCCTTTTTCCAGGCTGGAGCTTCAGGCTGGAGTGATGATTCCTCTGTGATCCCCCAAAAGCTGGGACAAACGTGCAAAGAAAGGAATTAATAACAGATCCGACAAGAAGGAGCAATTTTTTTTTCCAGAAAAAGAGATGAGGCAGACAGACCTTGGCTGCTCAGCAGTGAGGGAGTGGCTGCTGGATTGAGGATATGGAATTTTGGCCAAGCTGAGCCTCTGGAGCTGATGGATGCAGGCAGCAGAGCAGGCTGGACACCAGAGGTGATGGGTTTTAGGCTGTGCAGGGGCCGTGTCCTGCCAGGTTCCTCAGCTCAGTCCCTCCAGAGCAGGAGGGTTTGAGCACCCTTGGAAATGTCACACAGCCTCTGTGTGCCTCCTCCACCTGTTTTGATGTGGTTGGGCTTTACCTGAGCAAGCAAAATAAATGAAAATTCACCTCCACCCCCTAAATTTACCATTTTTATCCCAGAGCACAGGAATTGTTGTATCCCAGACTGACTAGCAGGGACTGACAGATGTGATCCCTACTAAAGAGCACAAGGTCCTGGAATGGTCGGGGTTGGAAAGGACCTTCAAAACCATCTTGTTCCAATTCTCTCCCACGAGCCCAGGTTGCTCAGAATACACAAAATGGCTCAGAAAATGTGTTTATTTTTATTTGATTAACTTGCTGCTGGTGGGTGCCAGGAGGGAGGGCCCCAGCCCTGCTGGCCAGCGTTGCAATCCATCAATTGCTCCACACAGACCAAAATATGGAGGGGGGTAGAAAACACAACCCCAACGTTGAGTTCAAGCTGTTGCTGCTGTTGGACAGGGAGCTGCTCGTGTCAGGTCAGTTCAGTTTTGGTTTGCTGCTCGTAAATCTGCCGGGGTTTTTCTGGGGAAATTCTGGGTCACAGATGTACCTTGTCTGCTCCCTAACACAGAAATCGCAGGGGTTACATAAACAACAGCACATGACAAGGTATGGCTGTACCAGATGTCTGCTGCCCCGGAGTGTTCTGCAGGAGATTTCAGCCAAGTGCCAGGGATATTTCAAGATTTGGGTGTTGCTGCATGAGTGGTTGGAATCAGAGAATCCCAGAATTATTTGGGTTGGGAGGGAACTTAGAGTTCATTCAGTCCTACCCTCCTTGCATAGGCAGGGACACCTTCCCCTATCCCAGGGTGCTCCAAGCCCCGTCCAGCCTGGCCTTGCTTATTGATGGCATTGCTTCAGAAGCAAAGCTGGGCTATTTTTCGAGCAGAGAGCTTTCCTTTCTGCAAGAGATCGAAGGCATGCTCACGTCTGTTTGCCAGGGCTTCCTCCTGCCTTTAGTTTTCCTTAAATTGCAAAGAAATCCACTTAGAAGAGTTTAATAGTGCTCATTTCCTTTGGAGCATCCCTCGGTTCCTCCGTTCCGTGCAAAATGAAATTATGATGTGCAAGCCCTGGCTGAAACCTGCATCTGAGCAAGGCGCAGCTCATCAGTTGTTCAGGGCCACACTCTGGGTCGGTCCAGAGTCTGTTTTCTTGGGAACAGCCAAAAATAGATGGGTGACAACAACAAAAATGGCTTTAGCAGCCGGTGGCACTGCTGGGAGCCAGCAGTTTCGAGCTAGAAGTGGCACAAGCCAGAGCTTGGGATGCTGAGGCATCATCCCACCAGGATCCAGCTCCTGGGATCCCTCTGGCCACCCAGCTGGGTGTTACACCGGCCCAGGGATGCTCCTCAGGATTTTGGAGGCCCGGTGTAGAAGTGCTGCGCCACCCCTCCTCCTCCAGGCTGCAGCGCGGGCTGTGCCAGCCCCTAAGGCGGCGACCTTGGAAGGAACGCACCTTTCCCCGGCGTGACACAAAGATCTCGGTGTCACTCACCGCCTCCAGAACCCACCCATGGCCGCGCAGCCCGGCCGCGGGATGAGAGGCATCCCTACCAGAAGGCAGGCAGAGCAGCCCGGAGAAGGAAACGGTGTCGAGCCAGCACTTTTAGCTCGCTCCCGGCTCGCAGCAGCCGGCGCTGGGGGAGCGCGGAGCCGCCCGGCCGAACTCCCCCAGCGCACGATGCTCCCGCCGGGCGCCGCGTCCTCCCCGCCCGCTTCCGGCGGCTGCGAGGGGGCGGCCACGCTCCCGGCCCGCCCTTCCCCTCCCCTCGGGGCGGCCGGAGCCTCGCCGTGCCCTCCCTCCGTCCCTCCATCCCTCCTCCATCCATCCCTCCCTCCCTCCTCCCTGCCTGCCTCCCGCGGCGCCGGAGCCGCTGGCCGCCCGGCTCGCCCATGAGCCTGCTCGGGAGCTACCGGAAAAAGCCGGGCAGTGACGGCTATGAATCCTTGCAGCTCGTGGACAGCGGCGCTGAGCGCGGCGGGGCCGGCGCGGGGCCGGCGGGGCCGGGCCGGAGCCCCGGGCGGCAGCAGCA
>VZRR01011410.1:0-27722 GCA_013398015.1 Oreocharis arfaki
TATATATATATATATATTTCATTGAAATATTAATAATAATGTAAATTTAAAATAAGAGAAAGCCTACTTGTTGTAGTATTAGATTTATTTTAAATGCCTGAAAAATAACAAAAGATATAGCCTGTTTTTAAACCAATAGAATTTTTTTAAATTGGGCGATATCCCAGATATGTAGATTTTTTTCTACTTAACTATTGAAACATCATTGATGAAGTTGTTTATAATTGGGCCTAAAGTCCAATAAGCATAAGTAAATCATAAATTAAGTAAATTTTTTAAAAAATCTAGGTACTGAAGCAGTTACAGACTTTGCTTCTTGGACTAATAGTTCTTTAGTTTTGCATGCTTTGTCTTCTGAGGCATTTCAGGTATTTGAGGTTATGTCTGAGGCAAGATTTTAGAACTGACACATTGTAATCCAGGCCCTTTCACGTCTCTGTGATGCAATCAGGATTATCAAGAAGTTTAATTTTCCTCTCCTTAATTGCAGATGAGCAGGTAAAAATTAATTAATACTATTATGTTAGGTATTTTTATTTAATTACTATGAGGCACAGCTATTGTGTTTTGAAGAGATTTTGGAATTAAGAATTTGGAATTAAGCAATGAGGAAATAAAATCAATTAAGACTAAGGCAACAAGAAAAAAAAACACATTTTCTTAGCTTTTTAAAAGAAGAAACAATATAAGTTGTCTCTAAATAATTCACATGTTGTGCCAGGCCAGCTTCTCAGAAAGCAACATTTCCATTTTCATTTACAAGTTTCCCCAAATGTTTCATTAAAATTCAAGGGCTGTGCTGGAAAATTAACTACTTTCAGGTACAGAGGTTTGGTGGCTGGGTATTTTTTTTTTGTTTTAAACATGTTACCTTCTTCCCTTATCTTCTTCAGCAGTTGGCACTTTTTATTTTTCAAAACTGCTGAATTTCAAAATTCATATCACTAAATAAAGGCTGGTGAGATGTGACGGTGGCACATTCTGTTCTCCCATGGCCTTTCCTCTACTGTTTTGCCTTCTCAAATGCTCAGTCTGTGGCCCTTCATTGCAGAGCCTGATTTTTCTGGTGATGAAGAGATAATGGACCCTCTGAGAAATAAAACACCATGTAATAATGGTCTGCCCTACAGAAGTAGTCCATTTTGATTTCATGGTTGTTGCGTTATCCCACATGTTTTCTCAAAAGACATTACAGCAGGATCACAATAATTCCACCACTGGTATGTACATAAAGCAAAATTAGCTTTAAAAGTGTTATTCTTTGAAGTACTTTCTTTCTCTAGGTTGTATAAAGCATAAATTAATAATGATTGAATCTCCCATTTTGCTCCCTTTTTCAGATACAAAAGCATTTTTATTCTATAGATGTATGCTGAAAGCTAAACATAAGGGCTTTTGTTTCAGCATAAGGAAGGGACCTGAGACCAAATACAGAGTATACAGGGGCTAATATTCAATGGCAAATCATTTTGAACCTGTAACATGGAAAAAGGAGGGATATTCATGAAGGAAATAAAAAAGGAAAGATAATTTTCGGTAAGATTTTTTCATAAGGTGTATTAAATGTATTTAATTTCTTTGGTTTTTTCAGGAATCCTGTCACAAATGGTCGATAAGGCCTTTTGTTTAGGTAATACAGCTAATATTTTGATAATTATTAGTAAAAAATCCTGAAACTTTTAAAATCATCTTTGTATATTTTAATTATGCACAAAAAATTATAACCTTCCCTAAAACACACATATTCCTACTACTGATGTAGGCCTAGGAAACTGTAATGAATTTCTTTTAAAGATAACTTTTGATATTTGCAGTATCTTGGTGGACGTTTTGTATTTCAACAGATCTCTCAAATGAAAAGCTCTTTTGACTGTGAATGTGACTCCCTTGTGCATAAAACATCTTTTTCTGCATGTTTTGCTGTGGCAGAAAAAGTTTGAATGGACTGCTGCATGATTTCACTTCAGTTATTGACCAGTGTTATGCATTACTGACCAGTATCATGGGTTATTAAAGGCTCAGGAAAAGAATAACAACCAACAATAAAGCACCACCAGAACACCACCACAAATACTTAAAGTAACTCCCCAAAATTTTAAGTTACCCAAAGCTCAATCTCCACATGCATGTGTTTGACCAAGTGCCATGTCTCTGGCAGCGGTCAGGAGCAAATGCTTATCAACAATAGAATGATGTTCCCTGAGGATATGGTCCCCATTTTAAAGGTTTTAAAGACTGAGGATTTCCTAAATCTGAGTTGTAGACATACATTTCCTAACAGTTCTTGACAGACTTCCTTGGTTTTTTTCCTAAACACTTTAATCAAGGCGGTTTGATTTTCAAAGCTATGAGCATCTACATGACTGCATTGTGTATTTGCTGTCCTAATCTACAACACTACTGGCAATATTTTTAGCAATACCAATTATGTGGAAAATATGCAAACACAGGTATATGGCATGATCTCAAAAAGAGACATTCTATGAGCAGAAGAAGAGGATATACTAATAATTTCACACTTACTCTGGCAAGTCACTAGGACGAAGGAGAAAATTTCATAATTGGGGTATACAAATAAATGGTGTAAGGACATTATTCTTCTTGTAGATTCCTTATGCAACCCACTGGTTCAGCCCGGGTGACTTTTCTTAGTTATTGACAAAGTGGAGAGAGAAAAAAATAGCATGAAGCCTACTGACTGTAAGCAACAAAATGCTGTTATTTGAGTGATAAAGTCTATTGGCCAGTTTTAAGACGGAAAATTCATTGGTTTTGTTGTGTGACTTTTTCATTTATTATAATAAAAACCTCTACGTGTTTTCAAGCATTGATTCCTTTTATCACACCATCTCTGTCTCCCTCTTATTTTCAACTCTCTCCACTCTAGGGCATTTACAGATCATAAGAGATGTGAATGATTTTTTTTTTTCATTTCTCCTACTGCTTTTTGATCTAATATCTTCCAGAGGTTTAGCTGGTACAGGATCTGCTCTCATCCTCCTTTTATTTAATTTTTCTAGGTCTGTTCAATGTCGAAATTCTCAAAAGATTAAAACGACAAGACTTTCAAAGTAGGCTTCAGTTATGACCACAAATCCCTCAGTCAGTGAAGGAGAAAAGGAGGATAAACTTGAAGCTAAGTCAGAAACCTGCCTTGAATGGTGGTTTTCTTCCTAGTTAATCTTTTGATGTAACAGTTGCATCAGAAGCAAAGGTCAAATCATGTTCCTGCTTGCTGATACTGGCTGGTCATCTGTCGGTGGGCTAGACATGCCACTTTCCCAGACACATCCTGTCCTCTCACTGTAGGCCTGTAAGAGGAGAGGCTCAGGAAAGTTTTATCTTCTCATTCAAGCCAAGGAGAAGAAATTATTTAAAGTGCAAAATACACATTTTGACCTGCCTTATAATATGCATTTGAACAGATATGCTTCTTAAGAACTAGCTTTTCATAACACTCTTAAACTTTATATTTTCTGAGTTTTTTTTAGGAACTTTCCAGTAGTCTGCAACATGGAATCCTTACAACTTCTGCCAGAATGGGGGGGGCTTTGGAGTGTCATGGGCCAGCTACTTAAGTGACGTTGAGACTGTTTTGTCCCCTTGTCAGATCCACAGCAAAAGATTTCCTGTTAACATCCAGTAAAAACAGTGTAGTGGCCAAACATAAGCAAATAACGTCTAGTGAAAAATAACCCTGTGGTTCACTAGATCTCCACTTCCAAAGTACTTTCTGTGGTGGCTTAGTATAAGATGTAAAAAAAGCAATCAAACTAGCAGAAGTGAAAATAGATGAGTGTTGCTCACTGAGAAAATAAACTTACATGTAAAGAGGTACAACAGCCAAAATAGAAAGATAAATAAAAGCAGGAGTCTCTACCTAGGACATTGCTGGTGTAATCCTAGTTTTCCATCCATGCTATATTTACCCACTGCAGGATCTATCCAAAGCTTATTGATCCAATACTCATTTAGTCTCATTCCCCCTCCACACACATATAATTTTCTCCCTTTCTGTGTACACTAGACAGAGATTTACGATAAACCAGACAATAATTCCTGGATCCATTTTTCTACATCACATTCAGATGTAACAGGATTTCAAATTAACCTTTTATATGCATACCACCATGCATGGTATTTATTTGCTTATAAATATATCAAATATTTATAAGCAAAAATTATAAGCTTTTCTTAGATCTTGCTTTGATAACATCTTCTGAAATGCTTTTGTTTCATTTGATTTGATTAAGCCTGAATAATTCTATATAACCTGTACATTTTACCTATTCAGAGCATATCTGTACTCAGAGCTCCAGTTTTACCAGAGAACATCTTGAATTTGCACATCAGTCCTTCAACTCACTGAAATGGGTATAAAAAATTATGACACCTCAATAAGATATAAAGGCACATAAGAGGAGTTGGAATGGTATCTTTCTGTAGACAGTAGCATAAATGTTTATCAGCAACATAATATAATTTTTTTTTTTTGTGATAGTCTTTCAGTGAAATTATAAAACCATCACCAAAATTATTGAGGTTAGGTGAACTAAAAAGGTCTAGATGACAGAAAATTTATGTGGTCTGATATGTCACTAGAAGGGCAATGCCTCAATATTCTTTGTCTTGTACCACTCTTGAAAATTACAGGAGCTGGTTTCTTTAAAATATCACAATCAGAAATCATAGTGGTGGTATTTTTCCTGTTCCTACACTTACATCCACTTTTGTTTTATTCATTTGCCAAATCATTCCAGGGGGTCAAGAGCCCTGTACACAATGTTCTCTTCACCCTGCAGAATTCAAACCCATACCTCCAAGGAATATCTATAATTGCTGCAAGGAGGTGATCTTTATTTCTCTTGTTGTGGTTGTATCACTTTGCATAAGACAAATAGTTAACCAGAGCATGAATGTCTGGGAAACTTTCCTGAGAAGAGGTCTTACATTCCCCTTTCTCCTCAGTGTAGGCTTTGTGTTCCTTCCAGTGATTAATGCAAAAAACATTCAGTCAGGAGAGTCTGGTATTCAAAAATCCTTACTCTCTCCCCCTTTCTTGTGGCTGGAGTGCTTTAACCAGATAGTCATGATCAAGCCATGTTTGCTTGCCAATCCAAAAAGTTAACTGTATGTTCCCAATAGAAAAGTTTTGACTACTCATCATTTTGTTTAGTATAATTTGTGAGAATTTTCTCCAGGTAGGGACTACGAGTTTTAAATTTCTGCCCCAAAAACTGGATATTTTATTTTAGTTAATGTCTGGTCTTCAGACGGGTACAATATCTTCATCTTGAGACACATTTTGAGAACTGGTGTTTGGAATTATACATGCGAGAAGCACCCATGTATACTACAAATGAATATTTTCTTACCAGAGAGATACAAGTAGGATTTGGTGTAGTCTCTTCTTCCTCTAAAATTACTGGTGGGACTGGTGTTTTCATGCTCTTTCCTTTTTTTTTAGGGTTTTTTACTGTGATATTGAACTGAAGATTAAACCAATGACAAGAGCTTTATGTTCTGTTTTGAAAAGAGTGAAATGTGTAACCACACTTGTCATACATTTAGAAGGGAATTCTCAAGTCTGGAGGAAGTTGCACAAAATATTACCTCCTAGTGTCTTCTGCTTTACCCATGAAGCAGGCAGCTTCATCGTTTCTGAAGAAAACTGACACAAAAGAAAGTTTTAACAAAATCAAAAGCAGTTGTTTAAAGCTGGGACCATGCCCAGTCTTCCCATACAGAATATTATAAGCATATGTTCAGCCTTTGTCCACACTGTCTCCTCTTTCAGTCCTGCTCCCTAGCCATAAGGAACATCAAATAAAACTCTGGATGAGGACTATAGACAAAATAATTTCTAAACTTTGTTTATTGATGATGATGCACAAAGACTTGCAAATGTTATTAGAGATAGATTATTTTTATGACTAACATTTGCCACAGAGTTTGTTCTTCCATTTATGAAGGCTTTCAGATTGGTAGCAAAAGCTGATGAATACTTACCATGCATAATTATCAGGGTATGGATTATTCCCTGATAGCCACAATATGTTCCTTGTTCTACCAAATGAAAAAAGTATTATTCAATAAAAATGTGATAGATGAGCCAGTTCCTGTCTGAAATTGTAGAAGTTTGCAATAAAATCCCTCTATATGAGAAAATATTCATGAGTACTTTGCAGCTGACAGGGCGTGTGTGAGTTACAAATAGCACAGCTCCAAGCTTCAAAGCAATCAAATCTGGGTCAAACACTCTGGTCAATTATACAGTGTAAACATTATTTTAGTAAGAAGGCCTTAGAATCAGTGTCAGCCCAGGTAATAAAATCTTAGTGATTCTGTGACTTGAGTCATTGCCTTAGCCAAAACCAAAAGACAGTCTATTCCTCCTCACACTTCTTAGGCATCCATAAGATGCATTCTTGTTAACTAACAAGCACTAGTAATTTCAAGTGGAAGCCTTCCTGAAAGACCTATTCACCTAATAATGGTATAAAATGTAAAGACAAGGCTTGCACCTGCTCAGGGACTCCAAGCCCACCAGTCAACACATCCAGGAACTGGCTCACTCATACACAATATCTGCCCACTTCTTCACTATACCCTGACATTATTAGCTTTCCACGCATAGAAATTCTTTAAGCTGGAAGTGCAGTAGGTCTTGGATAGATATTTCAGTGGAAGCGGGGAACAGAGACATGGTAAAGACTGCAGTATGTAACTGCAAGGCAGATGCTTGCCTATGCCTTTTTCCCTGTCGTTGACAGGGCTGAGTACCTTATACATTCAGGAAAGGAAGAATGGAAAAACTCCAGTTTGCAAGTAGAGAACAGAAAAACTAGCACTTTCAGCACAGCTATGTAGAGACAGCAATTGAACCTCATTCTCACAAATAATCTTACATGTTTAAGTTCTGCAGGAATACAATATGTACAACTGCCAATACATGTCAGAGGCTTTGTTTCCTTGAAAGGTCTGTGGTTAGACATTTATGAATGGAACAGATTGAGCAGTGTATTATTTTCATCAGGAATATTTTCATACTCACACAAAAAAAATACTCACCTAAGAAGCAGAACACATCACACACCCAGAAGAAGAGAACTTAGTACAGAGGTAAACCGTTGCATCAAAAGGGACCTTCCAAAAAACTAAAACAAAACACTGTTCCAAATATGAGTGAACTGTAAAATCTGTGCATCTAATTCTTGATTAAGCAAGATTCTTGATCACTTACCTGGTCCTGAGATTACTGAAAGCAAAGGAGCAAACTTACATCCATAAATTTAAATTGATACTGTATAACTTCTTGAACAGGATCTCGTGAGAAAACCTCAGAAAATACAGACAAATTTTTCTGACACAATGGAAATTTTTAAAGCCACCTCTTTAGTGACATCCACTTTAAAATCAATGGGAACGAGGAAGCAAATTCATTAGAATGTTTAGATTAAGTAATGTTTTAAGTTTTTAATATTGTAAAACCGATTTAGAAAAACACAATTTGCTTATATCCAGTCTGAGTTGTGCTTTTATATAAGAAGGGAATATAAACCTGATGGAGTAAGTAAGAGTATCAAGTTCAGCTAATACACAGCACATGCTGAATTGTGTTTCTTTTAAATATTTTATTTAGTGTTTCATAAAGCAAGGACCCCACAGAAAACTAACCGAAGAATTGAAATATGAAGCTTCTTTCTCTCCAATATATTTTTGGTTTGTTTTTAGAGCAATTATATAAAGTGCTCTAATTGCTACTTACTTTAGGAAGGGTTTAGTACTGCAAGATGCAGACTACACCAAAGATATTCTGAGAGTTTTTAGAAAAATACACAGTCATGCCAGACTGCTACACCTATGGAGCATTTGGGTTTACATGGATTTTACCTCTCGCAGGCAGCAGGAAAAATAGAAGTCTGCAACTTTGGCAGTTTACTTTAGATGATGCATTCCATTTCATATAAATTTGTTACAGTAGTTAAGCAAAACAATGGTGCTTCTATTTTCAAGCCATGTTATTTTTTAACATGTACCAGAGCTGTCATGCAGGCAGCCTGCCTTCTTGCTCTGAGAGAAGGTTTCATATTCCAAAAGGCTTCCATCCCCCTACTCCCTAATGGTGAAAATAAATCAATTTCATCTGCTGGTAGTTTCATTTCTTCTTCCCCCTCCTCCTTTTTTTTTTTTTCCATTTCCCTCTCCTTCCTTTGTGGACTCCTTTCCACAATGCCATATGGCAGCTGAAGGAAGGGTAGAGCAATGATCTGCATTTTCAGCTCTAACAAAAGATGCAGTAGTGTCAAAGAGGCTCATGAATGCATGAGACATACAAGTATAGAGAAGTGCCTCCAGTCCTGTCAGGAAGGACTAAAGGGAAGCCTAATAAACCTGACATTGCTTTAGTGTAAAGAAAGGCAGCGCTGCTTCTCTCCGTAGTTCATCTTGCTCCCATCCATCTCCCCCCATCCCCCTCTCCCCTCTCACCCCTTTGGTTCCCTGCCAAAATCCCATTAGCTCTATTAATGACATGTGGTTCAAAGTAAAAGCATGTGGCAGAACAAGAAAGGCACAAAATCAACCATCCTATCTGTTTGGTTTTGATACATGTATCACGAGATAGAAGTATTTCAGTAGGGGCTGTGTCAGCTTGGCTACGTGTATAGCAAAGTGAAAAAATGCAGCATGAGGCTGTAATCACTTTCTCAGCTGTCCTAATTCATCTCCCTAAAGTCTTAACATATGAATAGTTGAAACTTAATTTTAAAATGCTGACAAAGTTTCAGCATTTGTGTTCAAAGCACAGCTTGGGCTTTGTCTGCCCTCCCCAAGACTTTAAGCTGGCTAAATGCACTCCTGAGTGGCTTTGTGTGGCAGAATGAATACACCCTGTACTACTGCAACCACTTAGGACTCCCTTAGTTAAACAAAACAAAGGCACAACTGAATTCTGCTGTAAGGGTCAGAGAGATACAGCATTTCAATATGCAGAAGGCATTTCCTCCTGGAGTAGGTTTAAGGGCTGTCTACGATAAGGTTTGCTGTATTTCTGAATTATTTAGACTGAACATGTTTATAACTTGATTTGCCTTCTCTAAAAGCAGGCGTTTCTATAAGAAAATAAAGGAATCTGTTTTCAAAATGAAGTAAATCCCAGCTTTGGCAAGCGAGCAAGGCAGCGTCTGTCATATTTATAAGGCAACACTGCATTTTATTACAACAAAGTTGTAGAAAAGTACAGCAGTATTGGTTGACTAAATAATAAATATCCTGGTTTGTTCCTTGTGACTCAGGATACTTCTGTTTAGTCCACAGAAAGTCAACAAACAGTTAAATTTCATTCAGAAGTCGGCAAGATTTGCCAAAGTCTTAGCACCATTTTAAATAACAATAAAAAAGGAATATCTTTTTAAAGCACCTGAATCAGTTCCAGAGATGTAAATTCAATCTTTCAGCATCTGCACATGCTTTTCCGATTAGCCCCAAATAACTCAGAAAATAACTATTGACCTGTAGCCCTCTCTAGGGCAAAAGAATAAAGTTGAGCGCTTCTATTGGATTTAGCTGAACTTAAAGCCTGGCTGGATTTGCCGGTCATGGCAACCACCCTTTAAACCCCTAACTGTCATTCGGAGTGGAACTGCAACAAAGTAAGTCAGCTATTCAACAATTCCTTTCCTCTTTAAGAATATCTGTTTACACAGCTCATGTCCATTCAGCAGGTGTGGATATTTTATCAGCAGGCCAGCGGCTGGGATCCAGAAATCTGTCATCTGTTTTTTTGATATTTTTTTTTCCACTTTAATATTTCCTTTGCTTTTAACTGTGAGACTTGCACAATTTCTTTCTTTCTTTTTTTTTTTTTAAATCATGTTATGGCAAATCTAAGCACAATTTCAAACACAAGATAAAGCAAACATCCTCACCCAAACCCAGAATCTTGGATATGAAGTTATTTAATATTTTGATTGGAAGTACCATTAATCCCTGCAGCTTTAAAGATGAAAGTATCTTTGGGCTCTAGAATCATCAGTGCTCTTGTGTACATCAGCCATACATTACTGATTTCCTCTTGAATTCCACCAAAATTTAGGTGTCTCTTTAAAAAATTTGCCCAATTTCCTTGTCTATATCTATCTATATCTATCTCTCTAGACTTCTTTGATGTAAAGATTGATCATCAGCTGTATCGGAAGCCCAGGTCTTCCATGTTTGTGGATATAATTCAGTCAATACCACATCTGGTGTGCACAGACTGTGGCAGCAGATCCATTTTGGCACAAGGTTTAAGGCAACACTCTTGGCTTTACATGTTTGCATCTCTGTGGGCTCATCAGTCAGAGTGACTCACTGTCTGCTAACTAGAAATTTCTATACTTATCCTAGTGAATTCACCTGTGGTTTGGGATTTAGCCCATACCTTCCTTCATAGTGTGCTCTGTTCTATATGAAGCTAAACTAGGTATTTAGGGAAATGTCTGTGTCTGTTTTTCAAGAGCACAAGGGATAACTGTTACTTCCCTTTCCTTTTACCAAACAACATAATTGAGGTGTGTTATTTGTGTCTAGAGATTATATGCAAAAAAATTTAATCATTGGTTTTTGGTTGGTGGGGTTTTTTTGTTTTGTTTTTTTCTGGTTTGTTTTTTTGTTGTTGTTGTTGTTGTTTTGTTTTTTGTGAGCACTAGTTAAAACTGAAAATATTTAGCTGGAGAAGTAGAAAATCCCTTGACCTACCAAAAGAGTGCCAGATTACCTATCACCACCACAGCAACATCTCTTTTGGATTAGAGGTATTGTTTTAATACCTCAGATGCCAGGGCTACTTGTGTAAAGCCAAAAGACATTAACGACAAGAGAAAACAGATTCAACATTTCCCTGATAATCTGGATAGCAACGAACTCAAGTGCTTCATCCAAGTGACATCCAAGCACCCTGTTTTTACTTTTTTAGCTTTTCTCAGTGCCTCAAGTCCTCAGATTTGGTCCCAGCAAGTAAAATGCTTTCTGCCAAGCTGTAGCAGGGAAGTATGAAATATCTCCTACCTCATTGCATGGATTAGCTAAGATACACTGAGGCTTGAGCAAAGTGACTTAAAAGAGAGGTTCATTCTCTGGTCTAACAGCCACATGATGGGAACTATCAGCAAAAGCACAAGATGGGGAAAATCACAGGGAGTTCAGTTTTGAATTAGAAGAACTTTCTTTCAATATATTTTCCTTCCTCTTAGCCGTAATTTTATCTACCATGCTTGAAATTTTAAGTATGACACCACAGGTCTATCTGGCTGTAGCAATATTTTTCCTAGCTGTTAACAGATTCATTTTGACTAAAATTCTATTACTCCCAGCTATTTCTCTTAGGAATTGTAACAATTCCTCTGAAAACAGATCAGCAGCTTTGGTATAATCTTGCTCCATGTAACTAGAACAAGGTGTGCTTCTAGTAAATCCTGCAACTAGATGTGACAAGAATAAAAAAACTTCTTCTCATTTCCTCCCTGCCACCCAGACAGGTAGTAATGAAAGACATTTTGAAGTTTTCTGATTCCAGATGCAGCGTTAATTGCCAGACATCAGTGAGAGAATGCAGCTAATGTTATAAACATTACTCCCTACAGCTTTGACACTAAGCAGAGACAGCACAGGAGGGGTCATTTCTAATGTGTGAGGTTGACAAATAAAGGAAGTTAATGTGGAATAAACATGTAGATTCCAACAGATTAATTAAAAAGGCATTTTCATTATCTTTGATGTTTATGAAACAGACCTCGTGTTTAGATAAATTAAAACCAGGGTATATATACTATAAATTATACAGATAGACTTGAAATGTTATGCATACGGAACTGTTAGAAAAATTTACATGGGCTCCATAATTTTGTCTCAAAATCCCTAATGCTACTCTTTTTTTTTTTGTATTTAGGTGGATTCAGTCTTGCTCAATACACACGTGGTTATGCATAAAATTAAAATTAAACACCTCAGTCTCTTAGTGGAATGTTTTGAAATATTTTCGAAGTTACTTGAATTTGGCATGGCCTTTTATTTTTTTTAATCTTTGGACTGAAAACAAGCACTTGTTGTGAGCATCTGTGACATTCAAATGTTTAATATTTCGGCTTGCTTTTTATAATGTGACTGTTCATATAGGCTATGTGAAATGTTGTTTTCCTTTGATTACAGGAGTAAGAATTAGAATAAGAAGATAAAGTGGTTTGGGGTCTCAATCTGTGTTGTCAGGCAGCAGCTCTAGAGCAGTAACACATCTTAAGGAACATGAAGAATTTCAGTTCTGAGCTATGAGGAACTTGCTGTCAGGCAAAAATTCATAGGTACAAATTCTGAAGCTATATTATGTGCAGAATTTAATTTTTCCTGATCACAAACAACTGCCTATGGATGCACTGGCCTGACTATAATGGGTTTTTTCAGATTCTTGCCCAGATCAAATTTTTTTTCTTCTGCTCATGATTCCGAGGAAAATCTGTTGTAAACAATATTGCATTTCATGTAACAATGTAGTGGGAACATTTTAGCTGATAAGCCTGAGATTCACTGAGCAAAAGTGCCTGTAAAACCTTCTCTGGACATCAAATGTTCAGATAGTTGACATGATGATGAAAAGAAGCAGAATCAAGTCAATGCCAAATTAATTATGAAATGGTTGCAGTCGAAGCTGAAATCAGAGACTGTTTCTCTAAGCCATTATTGCAAATTGACATACTTTCTGGACATATCAATTCGAAAAAATACCATCCATGCATACACCACCACCATTTTAAGATATATATCTTAAAATGCCACTGAAACCCTGAGAACTTTTCTTATATATAGCTCTTATTTTCTCAAGCCAGAGTTACAAAGTGGTCTCTGCCATACTGTGCAAATTATTCACAAATAGTATGTATTTAACTGGAAAGAAAGCACAGGACATTTCTGCAGTGTCATATCTCTACCTCTTTTTTCAGGAAATACCTCAGAAATACAAAACTAATAAGTTTCAGAGGATTCAGCAGAGAAAAAGTGTTAGAAATAGCATATTTAGATTTTATCCTAATGAATAAACAAACAGCTCCAAGCAGCCTGGTAAGTCTTGAACATTGTTAGACTTGCAGCACATGATAGTAAATATACTGATATAAAGATATGCACACCAAAAAAAAAGAACATTCTTGGCAAATTTTCATAGCTACATTGAAGAGTAGGTAATTAGGAGAGTTTTATAAACATAAGGTCAGTATTTAGCTGCTCTTCCAAAGCAATGTTTTGGGAAAAGTGCGTACATTTTGGAGAAAAAACAGTAAATGTTCTGACTTGCATATACAGTAGAATTTATAAAGAAAAATTAAGTGCAGTGTTGTTTCCCCAATTTTCCTGAGCTATGAGGCTCTCTACTGCAGCAATGCTGACACAGGTATCACTAATCACCCAGAAATACATGCATGACATTTTCGAATTTGGTGCACTAATCATCTCCTTAGAAGTCAAGATGCTACTAGCACAGAGACAGGATATCATTTACTTTCTCTTCTCATAGATCTGAATATTACATGCAGAGGCTTGTTCTTTCCTGATATCTGGGCAGTAGATAATGGAATGGGTGGCAATTTCATTGTAACATAATTGAAAACAGGTGTGATGCAATGTATGATAAAATCTACAGGATATATCTGATAAGTCTTTCTAATCTTACCAGTCAGTCCTGTGAAGGGATAATTAATGTTACCTCTTATTAGCAATTGTTAAGATTTCATTTATTATATTTATATTTAATGAGCTCTGGAGGCCCTCACCATATAAGCTTCAGGAAACAATTCCTTCCAAAATTACGTAGTAACTCAAAGCTAACACAGAGATAAGTGCAAAGCAGGACTCCAAATACCAGTGTACTTGGCTTTGGCAATTTGGATAAAGTACCACATTCCAGTTGTTTCTTTTCATTATTCCCAAATGAGATTGTTATGAGAATGACTTTGGAAGACACCAGAAAACAACACTCAAGAGATGAAAATTCAAATTTGAGGCTACTTAATATCTGTAGATCTTACTGGCCTTCTTGTTTTGAAAGCCTTGTTTGACTTTTGGCAGAAGACCAAACTGTGGTGAGAGATGATGCTCTGAGGCAGTTAAACCCATGATAGGAGCAACAGTCTGATTCTTTCAGCATTGTCTTTTCACTTGGAAGAGCAACAGATTACCTCTTTTGTCACAATTTGCCTTTGCAATTTTGGGGACTACCTTCAGCTAAGCTCACAGGAGGTCAAAGTTGCTTATGTTTTTATAGGGGGGTTAAGAGACTGCGACAACAGACTTTGCTATGCAATAAGGTATCTATCTATCTGTTAAAAAGGAGGGTATTAATATACATAGGAGCAACTTATCTCCTTAAATTATAGGTGTTTAGTGCTGGTTGAGATGTTCTTGCTTCTTTCAGACCTCAGCATAGATGAAAACATGATAGAGAACCAAGAGACTCATTATCTCTGGAACAACATCTGGCAGCCAAGTGGAATACCCTGAGACATCTGAAACCTATATCTAGACCATCTAGAAACCTATATCTGCAAACTTAAACATTTATGACAGCAGTGTCAGGAGGTGTTGCTCCTTCTGTATTGTTTTGCACTAACATTTTTCAGTGGTCCTGTCAAAAAAAGCCTCCTCCATAATACAATTAATTTAAAACTTGCAAGTGACTAAGGCTTTTTAAGCATTACCACAGTAGCAGCAGAAACCCTATTTTTCTGAATAACCCAGGCCAATTCAGTCAATCTTCCTGAATGATTATTTCAATTAATTCAATGCATGAATGATCATTTAGTACCTGGAACAATGGAGGGAAAGGTACAAGTAAATGTAGTAAGGTGTTGCATCTTAAAGAAGCTATCATCAGAGCACATGAACTATTTTGCTAATCCTTTGTGTTTCAGGGTATTAATTCATTTCAGTGAAGGAAGGGAAGGTCTCTTGTAACAGCAACTGTGTGGCCAGCAGGACCAGGGCAGTGATTGTCCCTGTGTACTCAGCACTGGTAAGGCCACACCTCGAGTGCTGTGTCCAGTTCCGGGCTCCTCACTGCAAGAAAGATATGGAGGTGCAAGAGCGTGTCCAGAGAAGGGCAATGGAGCTGGGACAGGTCACAGGGGCCATCTGAGGGAACTGGGGGTATTTATCCTGGATAAAAAGAGGCTCAGGGAGGACCTTATCACTCTCTACAACTCCCTAAAAGGAGTCTGTAGCCAGGTGGGGAGTGGCCTCTTCTCCCAGGTAACAAATGACATGATGAGAGGAAATGGCCTCAAGCTGTGCCAGGGGAGGTTCAGGTTGAACATTAGGAGTAATTTCTTCACAGAGAAAGGAAAGATTGGAAAGGGCTGCCCAGGGAGATGGTAGAGTCACCATCCCTGTAGGTGTTTAAGAAAAGACTGGATGTGGCACTGAGTGCCATTGCCTGGTTGACAAGGTGGTGATTGGACATATGTTGGACTCAATGATCTCAGAGGTGTTTTCCAACCTAAATGATTCTCTGGTTCTGTCTGCCCTATTAAGAAACAAACAAAAAGTACCAGAAAAGATCCGGAAGAGATAGAGAGAAGAATTTTAAAAGTGATAAGAACAAGGTAATAGAAATTTGGGATCTTCAAAAGCACCAACACTGACAGTATTTCCAAGGCTGCAAATCATGGATTTCATGAGCATCTGAAACTAGTGACAGAATAGCATAAAATTAATATTCTTTTTAGAAACTGTGGTATGTTTTGGTGTTACACTATTATTCTTATAAACAAGGAAAGTAACCTGTACTAGAATATAATGAAAGAATCATTACTGAAAGGCCAGCAATACAGAATGCAAACCAGTGTAAACCATCCAGAACGTAAAGTTACATCAAGTGATGCATGCATTATATATACAAGGAACATATAGGGCAAAGCCATTTTTCCTAGTCTCTAGCTTTTCTGATTTGAATGAAAACCTTAAGTGCTTTTATTTCAGATTTGAGTCTACCAAAAAAAAAAAAAAAAACAAGATTTTTCATGCTTCATTTGAGATCAATGGAAACACGCCACTATGAGTTAGTTTTGATTCACATGCATGTTTTGTGTCAATTATTAGTTGAATATCACCGCAGACATAGCGAGAACTTAGGCTGCTATACACGGATACACAATATAAATTTAGGCGTTTCTATCAAGAATTGAATCTCACCTATGTTGTTTTAAAATTTAGATTTTTTTACTATTTAACTCCATTTAAAAGCCTAATTCTTAGTAGGCTAAAGTAAAAAACAATATTTAAGCTACTGTTTGGGATTTTCTTAAAAGAAAAAACAAGCCCACAAAACCAAATGAACTTTTGCTTTCTGAAGTCATTGGGAAACATAAGTCTATAATTTGCCCAGTGAAATGTTGGTAGCCACACCTGAGAAAACTGATGGTGGCTCAGAAACTATTTCCCTAAATCTTGTGCACCATTATGCAGTCTTAATTTGTCATTAAATTTACCTTTGACTTTTCACAGATGCAATATTAGGCTTTCTGAAAGATGTTTTGTTTGCTTTCAACAGAATGAGCATCTTCTGCTAGGAACTAACAAATTTTTACCTTGAAGTACTAAAACTCACAAGTATAATTGGAAAGAAAGAATTCAGTTTTTAACCTATGACTTCTTTTGGTAGTTTTATGTGATATATATCTGCATGCAGTTCCATACAATCCATAACTTTAAAAATCAACATTAACTGTTCTCCATTGAAAATTTTTCTGTAATTGCAAATATTTTGTAATTATAGGTAATAATTACAATTGTTACAAGTCTTTAAAATTCAAATAACTTCCTTTTCCAATAACATCCTTGTAGCCTAATTTGAATTCTTCCCATGGATTTGCCAATGTAGGATTGAATTATAGCAATAACAACTGAATTTAAATCGCTTATCTGGGTAATCCTGATTAGATGTTCTTGTGTTGATGGCTGGATGATATGCTGTTTCATCATTTTTTTCTTATGGTCAGCTTTATTTAATACGCACTTAAGCAAGAGCTAGTAAAACTGAAAGAGGGCACTTTATGTAATACAACTTTATGCTTATGCTAAAGCCACAAGAAAAATGCTTTTGTGCATTAGTCAAACAAAAATGTAGATTATCTGAACACATTTTGGATCACACTGTGGTCAACAAAGCCCGCTTTGAAGTCAGTGACAAGTGGCCCAATTACCATTGCATAAAAATTAACTTTTCCACCACAATAAAGCCCACATGTTCGAAATAATTTTTTGTCCCATTCTAAAAGAAAATAGTTGCTGGAACAATGTGTTTCCCTTGGAAAAAAAAAATGTTCATAAACAAATGTTTCCAGCTCCTCAGCATGTAGTTCTAATTCATTATTTTAATTCCTCTAGAAATATTTATGCTATGTGACACTTCTATATGGGGTTTTCTTTTACCCCAAAAAGAATATAGAGCCTCACCAATAGAATTCTTTAGATTGCACTTTATGTCTTGTTCCTAAGGCCAGTTAGTCTGACATGATATCATTTTACCTTCTTTTTATAAGCCTTGAATTTCTTTCAATGTTTACACAGAAACAGAGGGTCAATAGAGCTTCAGTTCCACTATTAGTTTTAGAGCTCTGATAAATCTCATTATATGGATATTGCTAAAAGTCAGATATTTTCTACACGAATCTTTGGTGATAATTTTATTATGATGGAAAGGAAAGAATTTGCATTCTTATCCAAAGAGGTGAACCAAGAAAGATATCTGAAAAACAGATCTTGTGAGCTTCCTGTGCCATGAGAAGCAGATCTCTCAGACTGTGGTGTGTGGATGTGTTACATGCTCCTGATAGACACTGCGTTCACCCAAAAATTGCTGCAGTCTCTATGGGCAGCACTCGGGAATCATTTCCTTCCAGGAGCACATTAGCTCAGGTCAAAGAGGAGCCCATCGCCAGTTCTGAGATGCTGTGTGAGGTTATTTCTGCCGCTTAGGAGACTGCATAGCAGGCCATATTTCCTTTTTAACCCTGCCATGCTCCTGCAGCCATGGAAACTCCAGGTGTCTTTGACAAACAAGCAGTGAAGTTTTCACTTAGCATTTTCTACCATTTCTTTTAACATGCCTTGCCCACTGCCAAGCTTGCTGTAAGGACACTCAAATCACTTAAAAATAAAGTTTAAATAATTGAAAAACTTCAGGTAAAACATGAGTTAGGACCAAATGCTCTGAAACACAAACTCATGGATAAATCATAGAATGGTTTAGGTCAGAAGGGTCTTTAAAGATCATCTGGTTCCAAACCCCTGCCATTTGGGCAGGTGTTACGGACTGGTTTTTAAAGTTATTAGAAATGTCCCTGCCCAAATTAAGGTGCAAATGAGACCATATGCCAAAGACAATAGAATGGATTTTATTTGATAGTAAATATGAGAGAGAGAGAAAAAAGGGAGAAAAAGGAAGAGAAAGAAATGGAAAAGAGGTGGGGGGACAGAAAGAGAGTAAGAGATAGATTGAAAAAAAATATCACCACTCCGTGGATCCCACCAGCATCCCGTTGATCCTCTCCAGCTGGTCTTCTTCTTCTTCCCCCAAAAAACATAGAATCCAATGGATTAATATCTTTATACAGTTTTTGCTATAATGGGCAAAACTCCTTCCCAACAATTTTTAAGGCATGAACAATTTCAATCTCTGACAGCCGGGACATCTTCCACTAGACCATGTTATTCATAGCCTCATCAAGCTTGGCCTTGAATACCTCCACAATCTATAGTTATTTTGAGGTAAGTGGTCAATTTTTGTTTTCCGCTGAGCACTAGAGAAAGTTGTGAGGAATTTGAAATTATCTGCACCTGTTTTCAGAAGATTGGAAATAAAGAAAAAACTTTGTCCCAATTCTATTATGGGAATAATTGTTTATTTTTACTGCTGGCTAAGTGTTAATTATTATTATTATTATTATTATTATTGCATATTTAGAGAGACTATATTTATGTATTTTCTTTAGAGAAAAAGATTGTTGCTGATCAAATAATTTTCTTCCTTTTTGCAACCAGTTCTCACTTGGTTTTGGATTGTAATGTGGTCTATTATTCAGTTTGCCATTGACTTTTCTGTGCTTCCAGCTCATAATTTGCACCAAATCTGACTTTCACACTACACAGCATCTTTTCTATTATCTCTTAAATGAAGAGACTCTAATTTCAAGCTTCATCATTCAAATGACATTTTGTGAACTTCAACACAAGAACTACGTCATGAAGCTATGAAAATGTCATATTATCCACCTATTTCAATCTTTCATCTGCAGATCCCTGCTGTTCAAGGGAATTTTGATAATCTTACAGGCAAAGTCCCTAGTCAGTAAAAGGTGTGAAACCAGCTTAGTCCAGTAAATGTCTTGTTCAGCCACACCATGACTCCCATCTTCCCTGCCCTGTTTTTCTCACCTTATGATACTGGAGGAACATGAAGCCACCCAGAGTCCCAGGCTACAGAAGACATTGAGTAATTACAGATAAACATCCCTCCCCACCCCACTTTCAATTCCCTCAAGGCTTTTTGTAATCAGCAAATCACTGGGGCCTCCCTGAACAAGTACATCTTCACTGCAATACAATGCAAAAGGAATGTGAATTGGCTGCTTCCTGCGTTACCACTGTGACATTTTTTTTAAAATTCTCATTTCAAAACAGTTTTTCTTCCTCCCTCTCCCCAAGTTGCATCCTTCAATTCCTACTCCTCCTTACGAGTCAGCAGGAATTCATGATCTTGCACAATAAATTAACGGGTTTTGGTTGCTTGGTAACTATAACCTCTTGGGGATTTATTAGGAGTAAAGTGCTGAGAGAAAATAGGTGAATATTCTACTTTTCAATGTATTTGGGACCATTTCTTTGAAGGTTTACATTGTATGCTCACAGCATGAACACCTTTTCTCATTTGTGCAGACATTGATGCTTCCTTATCCCACTGCGACAGCTGTGCATCATTCTACACCACTTGCATGAGAAAGCTCCTATTTGTGCTCATACAGGTACATTTTTCTGCAACTCTCTAGAAGTGTCTGAAAATATATCCCGTGAAGTAGATGAATGTGTAAGAGTAAGTAGAATGTGGGTCTTTCAAATGTTAATTTTTTATTTAAAATTTCTGAGAGATAAGACAGTCAAAATTCTATATACCTACCTGTATTAAGTGATAACTCTTGTTAGTAAAAAACTTATCAAGTAATAGATTTTGAGCTTGTAGGTCTTTTGAAGTAAAACAACAACAACTGTATGCTGTGAGTTGTCAATGTATTTTGCTTTCTCATCTACATAACTTACAATAGCAGCCAGTGATTGCAGCAGGACTGTATGAACACAGCTACAAAGAGAAGATTAAACAGAAGCAAGCGGCTAAACACAACACTAGTATTCCTGTTAAATTAATAAATAACTAATTCATTAAACCAGAGAGTCAAATTAGAAAACTGGTCATTCGTGCTTGTAGACGCACTGTAGTTAGAGTAATTGGGACCAGCTGTTGTACTGTTTTGCTCCTGGAAGGGATCCAACACTCTTTGAAGGCAACGTCAAAACATGGAGGCAGGCTGCAGAGTGATGATAGTGCCTCTGCCTCCAAAACTCGAGCCGTTTTTTCCCCAAGCAGTTTATCTGACAGCCATGATGACTCAAGCTCTGTCCAGCTAATCTAGCAATCATAACCTAGCTGGAATGATTGCATCCAGAATTAGTTGGTGAATTGTGCATAACTGAAATCTTGCCCAGTAATTCATTATGGAGAGAGCTTTACCATCCAAAAACATACACACACTTTCATATGTTATTACATCGGGATTAAGAAAAACCTTTACCTAGATTAAAAAAGAAAAAATAAAAAGGGTTTTAATTAAACTTCTGTCCAAATTTCTAGTCCCAAATGTTTTCCATAGGGAAGAACAAACAGTTGCAAAATCTCATTTTTAAACTTGGAAATTTCAATGTTATTGCACAGCACAGTATAAGAGCTTACATTAATGAAAGCTATAAAGAGTACTGCAAGAATGCCTGAAAAAGACTGCACGTTAAGTAATCTTTTATTCCATGACACATATTTGGGTCCAAAAAAAAAGGATTTAAGAAAAATATTGCAAATCCAGTATTATATATACATTCGTGAATTAAATTCTCATTTTGAAACAAGCAAATCTAAGTAATAACACTGAAAGTGTTATGTTGTTTACATGCTCCATTTAAATATACAATTTATATATACAATATACACTTTTCTATCCTTTATAAAAGTATTCTTGTTTGAGATTAAAAAATCCTATTTGACAGAATTAGAGATCTGTGTCATTTTAACGGAGACACAAACATGTAAGGAACTTCAAGTATCTTTATGCTACAATTTGCTGTTAATATGTTGCAGAGAGTGGACAGTAAGACCCTGGCCCCTACTTTTTCACCTGCCTTGAGCAACAGATTATGATACTTAAGTTGTTGACATTTTTCTACTTTTTAAAGGACTGGAATGGAATGAGAGCTTCCAAAAGAGAGGCATATCTTGGAGAGGAATGGGGGAATAAATAAATACAACTAAATCCCAAAGCAAATACACTGGGCCTTAAAAAAAAAATTCAAATTAAAAAAAAAAAAAAAAAGGTACTTGTGCATTTAAATTCTTTTTCCCCCTTTGATGGAAAAGCTTTTTTTCTTTTTCAGCTTAATGTGAAACTTTTTAAGTGGCATCCCTATCTGTTCTGTTGACTGCTTTTCATCTCTGACATTAGTTTGCAGCAGATAATCAGAGGAGATGGACATACCAGCTCTAGGCCATAACACATGATGGTATGTTCTACAAAGACTGATTTTCTATCCCTCAAACCAGAATCTGGGCACACTGACACAGAGCTGTACAACACCCAAGCTGTTTATTGCTATTTAAAATCTGTAATTGCTACTTCAGGCTTTATGCAGCTTTGAGAAATCAGGCTCATATCTCCTTGGCATAGCACTGCGTCCCCTGATGTGCCAGCTCAGGTTAGTCCTAGCTTGGGGATCGCCACTGACAAGGTGGTATACAACTGTATGCATTCCTATATTTATGGAAAACTTACTGCCACAGAAAGCAGCAATCTGCTGTATAAATATTTCACAGCTCATCTAGGGAGGGTATAAAATAATCTTGACTACAAATTAAGCCTCTGTTATTCCTTTTGTCTTCTAAATTAAATTTCTGAGGACAGCTAAAACTGATGTTTCCTTGATTAGGGATTCCAAATTCTCCATAAATTAAGGCACTCTCTTCTTGAGTAGGTCAAAACTCAAACAATAAAAAAAAGAGGCAGCATAATTACCTCTGTGGCTGTCGGCCACAGTCTGTTGCCAGTGTTGTGCTCAGTCATATGTGAGGGTCACCACACCTTTTGAATAAAAAGCCTTAGGCATAAACAGACCTTTAAAAAATGAATGTAAATTATTAAAATTATACTTTTAACCATATAAGTAAACCCCCAGACACTGCAAAAGTTGTTTTTCCTCACCAAAAGTTATCTCAGGATTATAATCTGAAATACGTACCAAGGATCAGCACTAAATACATTACTGCAGGTGTGTAACTCGCTAATTCAGAGCAAACATCTCACTGACATAACAATCAAACTTCCAACTTCCTTGGTTCTTTCATTTTAGAATATGAGCAGGAAAATAACACAACTGAATATGTAACACTAAAACATTTCCTTTGTTGTAAAAGAAAATAAGAGCAATCAAACTTTAAAAGGTAACATTAAAACATCTCAGGCCATATAAATCACCAGACAAATATATGTAGATATATTTATCCCTTCATAACAAGCTGAATTACATGTGACAAGTCACAGAATTGCTGTGCCAGTATCACCTGCCCAATTTCAAAGAGAAGCATCACAATGCTCCAAGAGCAAGTCAGGAAACAAATTTCAAGTCAGAGATCATGAAAGGAACCCTGACACTTTCTCTCCAAAAAGAATAAAATTACCATTCCTTTATTAAGCTCCAAATACGCTGTTTTCTGGAATGACTTGGCCACATCATGCTTTTCCAAAAACCAGCTCTGTGTTCCTCAACCTCGCCTGACTATCTTTCAGAGAAGAATCACCCCTCTCTTGCTGCCTGCTGTGAAATACCTCACATCTGAAATATGTGGCTGTGAAAGATTCTCATATAAATTCTTGGAAACTTGAACAATAAAAAAAAAGTAAAACCCTTGTATTTAGTTATGTACTACAGTAATTTTATGCCTCAATTTCCAGTTGTTTTCGAAACATTTGACAATATTTTAGTGACATCTTTTCCATGTGGGGAAGAACACTTTCCAGGAACTTTTGAGGAACCTCCAGCCCTGGCCCTGATGGCTGAGTCTCGCTTAGTGCTGTAAGGCAAAATTACCTCTTCAGAGGTAACTGCAATCTGGTTCTTAAAACTCTTCAATGTGCAGCATTTTCAAAAGCTGGCTTTTAAAAATAAAATTATAGAGGGTTTGGGAGGGGGGTTTTGGTGGGTTTTTTCTGTTTCAGTAAACACTATACCACTACTAAAGAGTTTAGATAAATTATAGACAGATGAATTATGTACATTGAGCATGAAAGGGTTTTGTCCTGTCAGATTCATTTGTCTTCTGGAAAGCAGAAGAAGGTAAGGAGGTCCTGTATTCATTTCTTCTGTACCATTGACAGTGGAAGGCACAGGACTTACCTTGAAAAAGCTCAAACATACATACCTGGATTACAAAACAGGAGGATCGCTTATAGGTGAACTAATATCCTGATCTCTCAAGTGAGAGCATCTGCTTCAAATTTTTCTCTACACTTTAAAGTGTCTGTCTTTACATCCCGGTTTTGATTAATAAGGATCTTAAACTGTTGTTGATTTTAGACCTAGACACTAGTTATTCTTTAGAAACTGAAGACAACCAATTCTGATAAACAGAAGATGTTTGTTTCACTCTGGAAATGAGACAACCAATTTGGGCATACGTTGCAGAATACCGAAGCCAGTGGTACTTTCCTACCTCAGTCAGAAAAGAAATGGCAGCATCAAAACAACTGTTCTGCCTGTTTCTGGAAGAAGATTTCTGAAACATGTCTCTTTACAAGAATCTCAGTGGTTTTTTCAAGATTTAGAAGCTGCCAGTTCAGGAAAATTCCCATATGCAAATCTTAAAACACTGTATAATTTTATAATTCCCTCCACTCTCCCCCCACACCTTTTTTTTTAAAATAATTTCATGCATCAATTCTACTATCTGGGCCCATAGTTCTTTGCCTAATGTCTATTCAAGTATATAGTGAGATGTCCAGCAAAGCAACCAGCCATTTTCCTTCAGTTTGTGAAGGATTTTCCTTTCCAAAAGCACAGATTTGAGCTCCTGTGACTTCAGGAATCACATTGGCATACAAGCCCTCAGCTGCTCTAGGGGCTGACACCAGACCTTGGTGCCTCATTATCTCTCCCCAGTGTTTTCCCTTGCATCCCACTCTCTACCCTTTTAAGGCAGCACTCAAAGGTAGTCTGGGAAGGCCTTTCCTTCGAACCATCAGGATGGGCCTTGCCCCTAGACTGTGGGGCCAACCATCCTCCTGGCACAGCCTCAGGAAGAGGCAGATCAAGGTGCTCATCCATCTGCCAAGATTTGGGGGGCTGCCCCACCCACCTTTGCTCCTCTATTCTTTGCCTGCATGGATGGGAGCCTTTTGTCACTTAACTTAACAATTATTTTGTGAAGAAGGGAAGAGTTTGTGAAAGAAATCCAATTACCAGGATATGATTAGGATTTTCAGATGGATTCATTAGTGGACTGAATAACCATAAAGTTATTCCACATGGAAGACAAATAATGTATCAGTTAAGCTAGCCAAGCAACAGATTCTGCTCAAGCTGAATCCGAGCATACCAAAATAAAGTGAATTTCTATGACACTGCATACCCTCTGAGCCATGAAAGTAATCTCATTGCAAAGTATTTGTAATCATTTCTGGACACTGTTAAATTTTGTAGAAAGCAAATTAGTTACAGTTGTAGAAAAAAATTTGAAATGTCAACAATGGAATCTTTTTGTCGATTGCAAAAGACATTTTCCATCTGGTTCCAAGCACGAAAATATCCTGAAGTGACCTGCATATGCCAGAGCTCTGCTGAACAAAATGATAATTTAATCCTGCAAAAGTCTCCAAACAGGGGAAAGCCTTTTCATTTAGGACTAGTTCCTTCTTCCATTGAAGACAAAGCAGAACTTTGATTGACTCAGCAGGACAGGTCTCAAAAACATCCAGTAAAATTGCTTACAGTATTCAGACAGACACACAGAGAAACTCTGGGGACAAATTATACTTGAGGCAAACATTTGGCATAGATAAAGAAATCTAGAATAGCATTCCATCCTATTGATATCTGGAGTTTACAGTCAGAATTCAGCTAAGATGATACAATGCACTGAAACTGTGTGAGCTACAGTTAATTAAAAGGATTATTTCCCATTTGCAGGGAGAAGGAGTAAGAGTTACAAAGTGGTTGCAATCTTAATGATACACATTTTTCCCCTCTTTATAGCTTAAACTATGTGAAATCATGATACACTGCCTCCTACAATATGCACCCAGTAAAACCCAGCTAAAGTAAGTCTTACAAAAATGGTCATAAGCATACTTATGGGTGTCCAAAGGTGTCTTGTAATAGACACCAAAAATGGATATGAATGTCTTCCTGTCAGCCGCTGTACAAGTGGACTGAGATGGGTTAAATTAGCCTTAATAATATAATAGATGATATTTTTAGATACTAAAATGAGAAAATTAACTACCATAAATAGTAAGGCCATAAATCTCACTGTAATTGTGATGTAGTAAGCTACAGGAATTTATTTTTTCATTTTAAGTCATTTTTTGAATAAGATTTTACATTTTTCATCTCTAGCTGAAAATCTTACGGATTTCTCTGCCCATGTCCAATTTTTCCAATTTGTTATTTTCCAAGTGTTTTGTAGATCTGCATAGAGGACACAGCAGATGGTTTAGAACACAGTGCTTCTAAACTGGAAGAGACAGTAGATTTCTTCCCATCATCAGCAATGAATGATTATTTTCAAAATATAATAAAACACAGATGTGGTTTTGATATACATTTGAATGAGGTATTTTCTTCAAAACTATTTTCTGCTAAACTTGAAGTACTAGGTTCCATATTTCTAAATTTAGTTCTTGTCCAAAGATATATTAGAAACTGCATGTTCAGAAGCTGCAGGACCTGTAGTTTCATGGACTAACTCCACACTGCTGAAGGCTGTATCACACCAAAACAACATTAATCGTTCACATGTACTTAACTAAGGAAACAAGAGCCAATCAATCCTTCTGACCGCTCAGATGAGAAAGGAAGATGAAAAATGTAAAATGAAGTGACTATCTAAATATTTATCTCAGCTATTACAATATTACTGTAACGAATTGCTAATTGCCAGGTAATAAACCATCCCTCCAGGCTTAGACTTTGGAAGGATGTGGGATATGTGCACACTGTCCTGGGGGAAAAAGAGACACAGCAGCCACTGGCTTAATCAGCCAGGAACATACCTCTGAGACTCCTCTCACGTTTAGGAAGAACCAGCAGGAGAAAATCAGAAGCGTTTTCTGCAGTACTGCTCTTTGGAATCAATCATATTTCCATATACATGGGCTGACACACGTTAAGGCAGAACAAACTCCACTTCTGCATTTTGTTTTGAGAACAATCCAAGTATTTGACATTGTCAACACTCATGTCAAGTTCCAGTGCTAAATGTCCTGGTAATTCTTCCACAGCTGTGTGAAGTGGGAGTTTTTCCTCCCTTCAGAGTAGGTCACAGTTAGGTTCTAAATTCATAACTGGAACATAACTCACACAGCAATTTACATGCACCAAGAGATTATGTGGCCTCACTCTGGAATGCTGCACCACAAAGGAAGTTTCTATAGTTATTTAAAGCAAGCAAGCCTTTTCCCAGCTATTAAAGAAATTTAATCTTCTTATCCTTATATGGGAGAAGTCTTTGTTTATATGTAAAAAATTTCCCCTTGCAACCTCCTATCTCTTCACTATTAAGTTTTCTGCTCTTTTCTGCTTTGGCAAAGAAATTGTGAAAGAATGTGAAAAACTTTTATTAGGTGTTTATTATCAATTACCAGATAATGAAAACCAGCAAAGTCAATGGAAAAAAGTTATTCATGGATTTTGGGCTAGATTTTCCTTTTCCCATGGGAAACCCTGTAAGAGAAGGACAAATGGGATGCAATCTGTAAGATTTCTCAGATGGTTCCAGTGAGGCTGACAGATGAACAGAGTTATTTTCCAGTTCCCTCCCTCACTGAACAATCAGGGAATCTGACCCCTGTTATCTTGTAAGCTGCCACAGAGAATCAGGTGTATTCTTCAGCAGAATTAGTTCAAGCTTAGAGGGCTTCCTCCACTGGCTGCTCAGGAAGACCAAAGCACAAGGCAAGGCTGGCTACCAGTGCCACAGGCAGCAAACAGAAGAGCCTGCTGGTTCCCGTTAAATTCCCTCTTTGGCAAGTGGGCAAGAAGGGTGTTAACAGGGAAAGACCTGCATAGATGAATAACTCTGTCCCAAAAAAGCTTCCTTGTAACACCTTTTATCTTGGTTTCTCAGTGAATTTGAGAGATAGACTGCAACTTGTGAAATCTGAGTCTCTCTT
>VZRR01011410.1:38448-59237 GCA_013398015.1 Oreocharis arfaki
AAAAAAGAAATTACTACTTCTGGAAACCCAAAAAAAAAAAAAAAAAAAAAAGAAATCTAACAAAAAACCCCCACCAAAGCACCAAAATAACCCCAAAAAAGGAAAAAAAACCTAAACCTGCATACATAATTATGTTTCTCGCTTTGAAAATTTAAAGTTAAAAAGACAGAAGATAAACCACTTCAAAATAGTTTTCATAACAAAATTTTCCTTTAGATAAGCAAACTATTTTTTTTATTTGTTGAAGTGATTCACCCTTGGGAAAAAGGAAAACAAAAGGTTTTAACCGACAGGGACACAGGTCCAGTCAATGTTTATAGTACTGGTTTTACAAATGCAAATTAGTTTGAGAATTGTGAAACTGAGAATATTCCATGTTTTTGATGTGCTCTGTACAACTTTGACACAATCAAGTAATCAAATGTAAATGCTGCTATATGTGTTAGTAGCTGGGTAAATGTTCATGTGTTTTAAATGCCAAAAAATTTAATGAAATTTCTGTATTATTTTCCAGTAACAACAGTCTTAATTCAGTATCTTTTTTTTTAACATGAAACCATAGTCGTTGTAAATAATTTTTCACTACATAATTATCATTTCATGAAACTGTCTGTAAAATTAGCAGGCACAGAATGCTTTCTCCAATGCCTGAGTGTCTTGGAAGAGTATGTTTAATTTTCAGAAGAGACTGAAGAGCTCAGATCATACTGACTTTCTGGAAGACAATGAATTTTAAGTCACCCAGGAATCGTTGTCAATAGCAGTTGATTCAGGACAGAAAATATCATGGTATGTCGAAATCTCCCTGTATTACAGCCTCGTTTCTTGAAGAAGTTACTATATGCCGTTGAGGTTTAGATTAGGCTCAGCCATATGTTAAAACAACACATTCATAAGGGGTCTGACCATTCTTTTTGACACTCAGTGATAATAAATAGCATATATAACTGTTATAAAATTACATTACAGAGCATCTAAATGTTTACATACAAAAGCTCAAGGGAAGATATGAGATCAAACCGAATATGGACATATGTGAGCAGTACCATGAGGGCAAGGCAGGAGTTCTAGCAATGCAACTGAGACCACTCAGACGACAAAGAGGTTTAGTCCATTCAAAGAAATATGGCCACGATTGCCTCTTTCAGTCACTTCTGAGCTTATCATTACCCAAAATTATTTGGCTGTTAACATGCTGAAATAGTTATTCTAGCAATAATTTTATCCTTGTACCCTAGCAAGACAGAAAAATGAAACTTAGTGCTAGATCTTGAGGCAACATTGCTCTTACCTTGTAAGATTCTTTGTCTGAAGTGATTTACATTGGCTTAAACCTACTTCTCTTCAGATCAGACAAGTCTCAGTCCTATTTTAAGTTTTCGTGTCCCAGTTTTGTGTACTGATGATTGTCTTGCTATTGGCCCCATAAGCTCAGGCTAATATAAGAAGTAGAGACTTCGAATAGCTGTAAAAATGAAAAAAAAAAAAAAAAACAACAAGACTATTTGAAAGGTTAAAAAAATTTTTAGAAAATAATTTGTGAAATGGTAATATCATTGCAGATGAACAATACCTTTGTATACAGCAAAGTTACTAATTTTGACATGAAGGCTAAAATACTTACCAGAGGGGTGACTGTGCTGCTCTTGACAAGATTTTAGGACTGGTTTTAAAGTTTAGGTAGAAACGAAATAAAATATGGCTTTATTTGTTCCTCTTTCTGGCATGTTGACATAGTTTCTTCTTTCTGGCATAGTTACAGTTCAAATTATTGATATCAAGTTTCTAACCTGTGATAATAAACTTTTTATATGATATTTTCATAAACAGCTATTTATTCTGTGAAACAATTATTAATACACATTAATAAAAATGATGGTTTTATAACTGAATTATAACTGTTCATTCTAACCTAGACCATGTAAAGGTATCTGCTTTCATGTATCTCTGTGCGGAAATAGCATGAGTTCAGCTGCTGATCCCAGAACTCTGAAAGGTTTACAGTTTCATGGATCAGTTCTAAATCTAATAGTTTGATTTTTATAGTGAGATCTTTCCTTATTTATCATTAAAAAAATGTATTTTTGAAAAAAACATTTTGCACAGAAACTGTTTGCTTTTCTTAGAAACTTGGAATTTGCACTGAAAAATCTGCAACGTGGGCACATGTGCACACACACACTCCCACAAGCGTATTTTTCTCATCAAAAATAATGTTCAGGCACCATTACTCTTTCATATGCTTGACTTGAAGTATAGAGAGTATATAAATCAAATTTAGTTTTCATGGTAGATGCAACCGTACAGAATCAATGTAACTGTGATACAACTCTCCCTGTAGATATGAATTAGTGGTGAAAATGCTAGCACATCATTAATGATAATATCCCCTTTCATCCTATTTCCAAGATCATAAAAATGTGGTTCTCTCTTACTCCCATGTGGGGAACTCATCAAGCCTCAAGAGACTCAAGTTGGAGAAATTCACTAAACAGATTCCAGGCTTGTTTTCTTCAAGCCCCATATCAGGGTTCCTGAATAGTTGGACTATGGTCTTGAATAATTCATACCCAAACCTTTGTTGTTTCATCAGATAGTAGATTTCCGAAGAAGTCTGTCTCTGTTCATCAGCTGGCTAAAATTATGTCTTGTGCATTCCCATCTCAGAAATGTGTTTCTAATTTAACCACATAAAGAGAGTTTCCTGCGCACGGGAAGAGATAGGGAAAACAAATAGCTTTTTTAAGTGAAAGTTTTATTCTATTTAGGCCTGTAAAATCAAATACAGAGAGAATAAAAAAATTGAACATGTATTTGTTGTTCATGGTGATCTGTAGACATATCTGTGCCAAGGAACAGAATGCCCTTTCCTGAAATAAAAAAGAAGGGCTTCCATCAGTGAAATTTATTTTCCATCACTAGTGGACCAAAAAAAAGACCAGAAACATTGCCCAAAGTGGGCATCTGAAACTCACCTGCTGGCTATGAAGCAGGTATATATATATTGGAGCAGGTATATATATTATATTGGAGCATTAAGTTATTCCATCCTTACAGCAGCCCTTAAGAGTGGAAATAGAGGAAGACTGAGGAGTATGAATGCCCGTCCTTGGGACTCTACGTTAGCTTTCTAGTATCCTCTGGTTTTGCTACCTTCTAGTCACCTACTAACCATTCATGTGCTTTTACTTTCCTCATCCTTTGGCATACATTTCTTATGCAATTTAGCAGATGCCAGCCCTACTAAAAAGAAAAGGGAAAAAAAAAATTACGTCGTCCCAATGCCTCAGGATTTTCTTGCAAAACATGCAGCATGTCAAACATGAAATTAAGAGTTGGCTTTCGCATCCAAGAAACATTGATTGATTGGGGTTAAAATTATAGTTAATGAAGCTGTTAATTGGTTTACTGAAGTTAAGAAGAGTTTGAGGTTCACGTTTTAAATGCTGTGTGTTGTTCTTGAGTGTTAAACAAGGTTTTAAGGTTTATTCTTGATTAAAAACTCCTGTCAAAAGTTAAATAAACCCTCCAGGTTTAGCTGTGTTCCAGGGAGAAACACCCCTCACCCATGGCCAAAAGACTATTTTTAGCAACCAGCCATTGGCCTGTCACCTAGCTCCATGTAAACCGTGAATTTTAATGAGGCAGTTTCCCGCCAAAAATCCTGATGGCATCACCCCAAAGACTGCACCCTAGAGACGAACGAGCCATTGGACAGAAGACCTTACATCACCCATGGACTTTACCAATCATCCTCCACCCTGGAGGCAGACAGAGGGCGGATCGGGGGCGGTGAGGGGAGGAGCAAGGGGGATATAAAACCTTGTGCACAGTTGGAGGAGCTCGCTTTTTACCTCTGACTAGCCATTGTTGAAGCCCAGTGCTGCGGTCCCCAGGCCTGTATCTCTATTCAGAGACCTTGCTAAACAGATTTTGCTTCGGAGTAGCTGAAGCAAGGCCCAGCGCTGCAGAGCTCTGCCCTAGGCAGATAGCCTGACAGGCTCTAAGTGTCTCTGATCTCTGTGTTCCCGGCTTTTGTTATTTATTTGAAAATTTTTGTCCTTTTGTTTTCCCAATTATTTCCCTATTTAATAAATTACTCTTTTGTGTTTTAAACCAAGAGTTGCCTCCCTTTTTGACACAGCATGATCTCTTTCTTCTTTTTTTTTCATTTCCTCAATAAGTGTTTGTTCACTAAACACGTTTAAGTCATGTCAGATTTGGTTTAGGATTTACCACAGACAGAAAGTTCATTCAAATCTCTGGTTAGTCTGACAATGTCTGGAATAGGAAGTTAAAAGAGAATGTAAGTTCTTGCAGTTGTTTTCTCAATCTAACAGGAAGATAATGAAACTTGGTCATCGGATTATGAATAACTTATTCAGCACACTGTGTTACTGGAAAAATATCCTCTGGGCTGAAATACATCCACATGTCACTGTACAGACAGAAGTTGACAATGTCAAATAAAAATACTGCTCTTTGAAAGAAAAAAGAAGGAATTATTTTTTTATTTTCATTATGTTATCATTCTAATAACACCAGCACAAAAAACCACACAGCAGGTGGGTTTTTTTATTTTGTATCTCTGTTCCTTGAATCAAGTGCTAAATTTTTATCCAGAAAAAGCGGTATCTTAAATACATTTTTCATAGTGTCACAAAATGATTCAAGAAATTCATGCAGGATAGCACAGGGCCCTGCCAAATTAATGTCACCTATCTCATACTCCAGGTAAGCTCTAGACTGTCTCTTATGAGCATCTCATCAAAGTGTTCTGACATCCAAGAACTTGTGCCAATAGACTCTGTGCCTTGCCACTCAATAATTTTGTTGTGTAACTTTGATTATATTAACTGTTCTCAAGACACAGCCAAGTGCAAAAAAAGAAATTTAATGTTAGAGTTTAAAAATTTGGATTGAAGCTGCAATAAAGATTGTAATGAGAAATTCTTACAATGGGCACAGTGTATTTCTTGTTCGCAAGTGCAACTTTAGTATTATGGAGTAGATATCTATGTTTGGCCAACTAAGAAACTCAGAGCAAAAGACACTCTCAAACACACCAGATTTTTTCACATTAGAAGAAGGAGTAGTTGTTCTTCAAAGCTAAGTATGAGTGGTGAACGATTGCTCGAGTTTGACTTGATAATATTAAAGAGGGTGTCACAGGAAAGCATTCACCTCTCCAGCAAGTCTTAGATTTCTAAGTGAATGTTTGTTATAAGGAATGTTTTCTTTCGTGGGTTTTTTTTTTTTTTTTTTTTTTTTTTTTTTTTGGGAATTCTCTCTTTTTTTTTTTAAATTTAATTATCTTTAAGGAATAGGGGAAAGTATCTCTAACAGTTCTTTATCCTCTTTGATATGGCCAGGATAAACACCCTTAAACAAATTCTACCTTAGATCAGTAACCACCTGACATAGGCTGCAGCTTTCCATTGCCTTCCAAGGTCCTCTTTTAAATTTGAGGTACAAAAATTCTTGTTGGTTTGGAGTATATTTGGCAAAATAATGTTTGGGCATGTGCAAAGAAGCTGATTGGTATTTCAATCTTTTGCTATGTGATGCCAAAGCTTCTATCCTGCCACTGTAATATTACAATTTTTCTGTGGTCTCTGATCAGTATCTTCTGACTTAAACATCTATCCCTAATATTACCCCAAACCAACTGCGTGTAGAAAAACACCAAACTAAGCTTTGGTTCTTCCAGGAAGCTGAAGTGTACTCCTAGGTGTTCCCACAGAAACTCTTCCTTCCTTAATACTGGAATGCTGTCAGGTTAATCATGCTCTACAATCCTTGAAGGGAACAGAAGGATGTTCAATATGCAAATGCAGCTGTAAGAGAATGCTGTAACTGGATGTAAGAGCAGGCCAGCTGTGCATTAAACACTACATACAGCTGTCACATTTCTGCATAAGGTCAACTTTTGTAACAGCACATCCCCTAGACCTGTATTTTACTTTGTATTTTGGGAGGGACTAGGAATTACTTCCCCTTTAATCCAATCTTCACAAAAGGCAGAAAATTTCCTCCCATGTAATCAACAGTGTAATTAAATATAAGCATTCATTAGACATCACCTATCTAAAAGATGAACAAGCCTGATGCTGCTTTTGAGTCTAGACTGGTCTTCAGCAAAATGTAGAATGACTGCAAGACAATGAGGTAGAATAGGATAGATGAACTAGCCTGAAGCATTGATACGTAGCTTATTTATATCTATTTAAAAGCAGATTTATGTAGTAAGGGAGATAAAATGTCAAAATATAAGTACAGCTAACCCAAAGTGCACTTGGCTTTCAAAACATCTTTTGACTTTAAAAAGTTAACTCAAGCTTCATTTCTATTCTGTGTAGAGGAAGATGGGTTATTTGTAGGCAGAGAGAATACACAGTACCAGGCTCCTTCATATATGCAGCTTACTGAGGATATATGAATATAAAGTCAGATTTTGGTGGCAAGCCTCCCAAGACTATGAACAAAACCATCAAAGTAATTGATAAAACCTATACTGAATCCATTGCCACGTTCTGAACCAACTGGGAAAACAAACACAATTTCTTTGCTGTCAATTTGTTATTACAGCAAACATTAAGGAGACACTTTTGTTTAAAATAAAATTCTAGGCAGAGTCATCAGTGTTTAATTGGAGAACAGGAATTACGGATGTCCTGCTGTTCCTTTCAAGCTTTAAAACTTAGAGCCGTGCAGATACAAATCATGGTGTGACAGAAGGCCATGTTGTTCTGAAACATTTTTATAATGTACTTTTCCTCCTTTTGCCTGCAACTTTCAGCAGTAAAATCTATGGAAGATTCTAAAAGCAAAAAATATTAAAGGTGAGTCTCCTTATGTATATGCAGGGAAATAATTTCAAACTAACCAAAGCTACACAATTAACCCTTATTAAGTCAAGGTTTGTTACAGTCACTTTAATTTTCACCAGTTCCTTCGCTTGCAATTGCAGGGTCCA
Source organism: Oreocharis arfaki (assembly GCA_013398015.1). Classification (NCBI taxonomy): domain Eukaryota; kingdom Metazoa; phylum Chordata; class Aves; order Passeriformes; family Paramythiidae; genus Oreocharis; species Oreocharis arfaki. Next base: position 45,425 of record VZRR01011410.1, read on the forward strand.
TCTGATCCTAGAGACTTTCACATTTTGAGCAACCTGGACAATGTAAGCTGTACTACCCACGGCAAGGAGTTGGAAATAAATGATCTTTAAGGTCCCTTCCAACTCAATGATTCTATGATTCATCATTCTTTGAGTCAATAATTTTATTATAAGTGCCCACTTGTTAGTAAAAGCAGGCTTCCAGAACCACCATTTAAATGTATTTTTCTCTCTGGTTATGTCTATCCTAGAAAAGGTCTTGTCAAGTGGGAACTCACTCAGCCCAGCCAGGCATTGCCTGAGGTAACTTTGACTGGCAGCTACCAGAATCCCTGGAAAGACACTAGTCTACTCTGATAATATATATAAACCTTTTTATAACAGATCTCTGGGTTATTGTTGCACAGATTATGTGGTACAGCTGTTAAACATGAGAATATTTCAAATAAGAAAAGAGAAAATCAGTCTTACCAGGCTGTAAGTTTTCTGCTTATACTTGAAAACAGTCCTCTCTCATTTTTTAGCTATTTCTTCCTTAAGAAAAAAAAATCTTTTTGGTTTAGTTGAGGAGATACACCTCTAGTGCTGTACAATACTACAATTTTTCCCCTTGTTTCTAGACCACCACATGTTTGATAAGCAAAATTTCTCTGTCATGCTGTACTTCCAGGGCTGGCTTTCTGAACAGGTACAGCATTCCTAAATGCCTACATTTAGCCAAGATTGGTTTGGATTCTATTCCCAGAAGAGATTTCTCCTCATGAGTGCATTATGAGAAGTGCCACTGACTAGCCACTGACTAGCCAGATCCTACTGCAGAGCTGGAGTTCTGCACATTGTACAACTATGAAGAAACCAAGCCAGAGGTAAACAACAAAACTCCAGGGTGGTACCCAGAGTTTGGTTCTGAATGTTTATGAGCAACACAGTATTTGTATACAAAGTTTTTTATTCTCGCCTAGCTCAAGCAGCTGAAAAATTATATATCCCTGCAAGGTCAAGTTCATGTTTTCGGTTACTGCAAGTTACTCTTGTCCTTTTCCATATGAGTCTAGATTGCATATAGTAATAAATAAAACCATTCTACAATAAGGCTAAAATTAAAAATTAACAGTATGAAAAATACATGAAATAGAAAATACAGTGAAATTGTATAAAATATAATGAATAGGCCCTCAGTGAACAAACCGGGATTGCATCTGAACTAAACTACCCTTGGCAAAACCAATTACAAAAGTATCTGCAAGGAAATATGCACTCTATTAATTTTACATTTTGATGAACGTGTTTTATGCATTTATTAAAATATCTTTTTGGCTAAGTAACATTTTAAAGACAAAAAAGAGAAGAAAATTTTTTATTCAAACCAGTTGTGCCTAACATCCAAAGCTTGCTATATGTGCTATGGGTGATTTAAAATTCCTAAAGCTGCTCTGGTTTGTATAAGAAAGCACTTTTGTTTTATACAAGGGAACTTGCTCTGAAAAGTAAAACTAAGCATTTTGTCAGAAAAATACCTTAAAACTGATCTATAATATCATAAAATCTGTATTTAGATATCTGTAATAACAGGTATTGGTTTATTTTCCATTTTCTTTTGTATTTTTTTTCAACCACAGCTAAGCTGTGGATATTTGCCAGAATTTCACTGAGCACCTTCTCCGGTGCTTACCTCAAGCTAAAGAGATTTGGCTGCAAATCTCTTTCAGGGTTGCCAATGTCTCTGCTTGGAGGTTTACCTCTGAAAGTTTTCCTTCATTTTGTTTTACAGAGTTTACTAAGACCTACATTTTTTTTGACTATATATAGTTAATAACAGTCATTACTACTTCTTCACAAAGACCGCCATTGTGAGAACCTTCAAGGTGAACTACATGAGTAAGGAAAGCATCCTTTAAAACGTTCTGAAAGAAGGCTTGATAAAGCATAGCAAGGAAAAGATACAGAACCATTGGTCCTGTACCTCCAAAATACTTCTTCCTTTCGACACACTAGAAGTCAGATGAGTATTTTGCATAGTTTTCCAACATCCCTTAGAAGGCAGTCAAATAAATGAGAACCTGTTATATTACACATTATTTAGATCCTTGGGCAGTTAAACTACAGCCAGATGCTGACTGTTTCCTTCTAACTTTTAGGTCCAGCAGGGAGCAATGACTGTGCCTTCGCTGGAGAAACTGAATACAAGATAAGGATTAAGTTGAGGTGGATTCATTTGGGAAATGGTAATTAGGGCCAGGCAGAATAAACAAATCTAAATCCAAGGCTGACATTTTTAAAAGTTCTTTTAGGTTATGAGCAGGGTATGGGGAGTAGGTTATGAGAGGATGTGTGCATCAACAAACACATGTAGACAACAGTATTGTGCTGATTAACAAAAGGCCATTCATGCCTTCTCTTTAGAAGATATTTAAAGCTATTCAGCTCTTGCACCTCTGATGCTGAAAACTCAAAAGTTAGAAATTATTTAGGCTTGGATACAGTTGCTTTAAATCATCTAACTACTGCCTTTATTGAGACTATGGAGTAAGAATACCTGCCTGAGCCCTTTTCCAGTGTGTTTTCTTCTCCTCACAACACCCACTGCTCCATCTCTCTTGCTCCCTCAAGTCTCCATCAGGACATGCCATTACATGTCAACACCAGCGCAGAGCAACACAGGGGTGGTGGACTCTGGTGGTTTTAACCTGTATAATTTATCTTTATCTCCATTAGGAATACTTAAATAAGATTCAGTGCTATTTTTTCTGGTGCACCACTGAATTTGATATATACAAAGAACAAAAAAGGGACTGACTTTCTCACAGGCATGGTTTTGCAATACCTTAAACATCTCGGAATTTCTTAAGAGAGACTTGTTCCTATGTGAATCGGAGTTTTACAGGTTTGAGACACGTTTTCAGTCTAATCTTAACGGTATTATACAATGAAATGTATATGTATATACATTTATGTGGTGTATTTATACAGCTTATACATTCAATACATAGAGAAAAAGTACACAGAAATGGAAGTTTAGGAGAAAGGCACTGAATTCTCATTTACAGAAGGAAAATATGTTGAAGGGAGTACAAGCAAAGAACAGTCAGTGTGAAGGGTTGTATGGGACAGGCACAGGTGTGGATGAGGGAGACATGAAAAAATTCTTATATGCTCTGCATAAAGGAAAAAAGTCAGCATTCCATAATATGTGTGCCATTTCTTCAAATCTGCAGTAGCTAGTCATAGCTGACTGAAAGTTTTCCCTCCAGCAGGAACTAAAACTAGTGTCAAAACTAATAAACTCACACGCACTAAGCAAAAGCCAGGACTGACCATTTTCATGCAGAATGTCTCCTTCTTTGTACAAACAAAGCAAAATTAGTTTGGCTATCTCTATTTCTGACCCCTGCTTTTTTTTCTTAGAACAAAAAGCAGATTTATGTCAGTAAAATTATTCAGGAATTCTGTTATGAATTGTTTCAGATTTTCTTAAAGAGGTTTTGCTCTGTTTAAAAGAATATCAAATGTAAGAGATTTGCCAGACTTAAAATCAAGAATTGCATTTATTGTATGTAGGGTTGTAAATCACGTGCCAGCCTAAACAGGGAAATAGTGTGGGGTGAGTAGGCGAAGACTGAGAAAGGCAGTGATAGACAAAGAATAAGCAGATGTTTTAGTGCCTTTTCTTCCCACTGCCACTAGATGAAGTTTCTTTAACATTAAAAACTGCTGTAGCTTTGTTCTCTGATAGCTCTGTACAACCCCACATCCATCTAGGTGTTATTGCAGACCTAAGATGTGACTTTGGTTTTGCAAAGCTCTCAATTTTTATGCATTGAGATAAATCATACTTCCAAACACCTAGAGGTCCCGAACCAAGTTTTTAGGGTTAAATAGGCAGCTCAAGACCTTCTTAGCACATGTGCTGCCAACATTCAGCTGAGGCTGGTCAGATCCTGCCTACCCTGTGCCTGTGCATCCATCTTGTGCAAGGAAATCATCCAGGTAAGGACAAGCTCATGTCTATCTCGCACCTGAACATGGAGGTGCCTAGGGCCTGGTGCTCTGGACTTCCACAACTTCACCATAGCCCTTGTAGCGCCAAGGCTCAGATCTGCTCAACTTCACAGCAAAATTTGAAGTATCCCATTACTTTACATTCCAAACAGTCAGGAAAACTGTCTGCACTCCAGACTTATGCCAAGTGCTATCTTAACTGCAAACATAAATTTTGCAAATATTCTTACCATTTAAAGAATTTATAGTAAAGCCATTTTTAAATTAATGCACCAGTTCCCAGCAACGCAGTGATAAAAAATAGTTTTCTTTTTTTTTTTTTTTAACAGGGAATTATTATTAAGGATTTGGCTTAATTTCAAAGGATGTTTTCAGTCTCTCCTGATTTTTTTTTCCAATGTACATCTGGTCAAATGAAAAACTGTTTTGATCTTAATGAAACATCACATTACATATGTACTATGTTAGATTGTGTGCTGACTTAACATTTCAAAACCAAGTCTTGTTTCAGAACAAAGAGTTGGAATGTAAATCATCCTGCTTGCTCCTGTTCAATTTATAAATAATAATACACAGATATTTTTTTCCTCAGAATGTTTTTGTTTCAGTGAAAAAGTGCATTTCAAATAAAAGAAATCTCACTTTGTGAAATTTCTGTGCATTGATCCACATGGGATGATTTGTCCAGCCTTCTTTTATACCATGCTCTGGGTCTACAACAGCTTAGAGGTTTAATGGATCGATGATGGTGCCTAAGTCAAATATACTGACAAGGCAATTTTGTCTAAGTATCTTAAATGCTGAGGTTTGGTTTTTGTTTGTTTTTATTTTGGGCAGAGGGGAGGGAGGCAGGGAGGGATTCATATACAGGCTTTTTAAAAAACACCTGTGACCCAATTTAATCTTCCAACAGGTTTAAGAAATACCTATTTTTACAGTTATGGTGATTAAGCTTTTTAACTTTCCCTCCCAATTGCCCCAAAATATCTTGAAAGGCTCAGTCCCACATTCTGTGCTATTTTTCAGCCTGGGGAGAAGCTCACTGTGCACAGCCCTGCCAGTGCAGTCCCTGAAACGAAGGTTTAAGACCACAGAACAACACTTGACTATAAAGAAGGGGTTCCCACATGGCCTAAAATTTCCATGTCAAGTGTCAATCTTTTTAGTGATGAGAAAGCATGAAGTGGGAGTAACCAACACTATTCCTTTCCATCTGGAATAGCTGCTCCCCAGAGCCCACAGTGGGAATGGGGCTGGTTCCTCAGAGCCACACGGTCCTGCATTTGGGGGCCTCTCCAATTAGTCCTGTAATTTACTGTCACTTAATAAAATGGACCAAGTAACTTGTGCCAATAGGGATGGAAAAATCCCAGCCTCCAGCTGGGGTGGGTGTTCTCAGAGTTAGCCCAGCTCTCAAGCAGGTACAAAAGGCGCCCACAACTGAAGCTGGGGAGACAGAAAGGAGACCTTCAGCCCTTGATGAATTACATACCAGCACCAGACCCCAGGAACAGCAGATCAGCTCACACTTTGAAGGATAAATCAAAGCTTTAATCGGGGCTGTCAGTAAAGCAGGTGTTTTGACTGCCTTTATGGTTCATTTTTATGCAAAAAGGGTTGTTCGCAATACAGAAATCATGGGGGATTGAGAATAAATGGCAGTGACAGCACTGATCCCACCAGGCGAGGGGGCCAAAATTGGTCTGTCTTTTCACATTATGAAATATACCTAACGGCAGGCTCTTGAAACCCTGCATGCACAATGCACAGTCTGTGCCTTGGGGACTTGCCTTTCTCTGTTGTCTTTCCTCCCCCTTTTTTTTTTTTTTTTGATATGCCAGGGGCCCTTTTCTATTCTATGGTGATGAACTGCCCCAGCAGCCACAGCACGTTCAGAATGTTAAAGAGCCGCCACTCACCCGAGCCAACAAAAGGATCCTGCTTCAAAGGGCTGAAAGGACACTGTAGACACTACTCACAGCCCTGGTTTAGGGTAATGTCTTTTTCATCTTGGTTTTCACCATTCAACGACATTAACAAATGAAACAACATAAAAATGTGTCCATGCAAATTTTCTATCATGGGTGGGAGCAAGGGGGCTCACTGTTAGGAGAGAGGTCTACATAAGAATGCCACAGGGATGCGCCACTCCAGCTCCTCCTCTCTCCTGCCTTGCTTTGCGGGCTGTTGGGGCACCCACCAGCACCCAGACTCCCACTGTAAAACTGACACTTAAGTTCACTTAATTCCTAAGTCTCAATATCAATAGTGGGCGTAATTTTAAAGTTATTTAAATTCAATAAAATATTTCAGCCCATGGAAGTTGAAGCATTCTGGCATCCTGTAATACTGAACAAAGGGGTGATGAATGTTCTAATACAGTGCACTTTTCCAGAAATGAAAAAACTAGGGCCTTTTTCTTTGGTTCTGCTATAACTCAATACTTTTCACAATCTATTTTGTAACATAATTTGAAATATTACTGCAGGGTATTGCCAGTAATTTTCATTTATCATTTACAAACCATAAAGCAGGCAAGAGAGGGGAAAAAAAAGGCAAATGCTTCCCTCCTGTAGTTTCACAGAGTTATTCATGCTAGTGCCTCACCACTCACAGATGACAGTATCAGCAGCTTTACTAAAGAATAGATTTTTACTCTTCCATAGGAATTAAAAAATGTATTTATAAAAGTAACATCCATCTTACGATGTGCATCCTTAGGACAGATTGACTTAGGATAACTTTTGAAAAATGTAATACTGGTTATGTGTAAATTAAGAAATTCATTACGCTTGATTGTGATCATCCATATTGCTGCTTCTAGCCAGAAAACTTTGCATCTTTGCTTAAATGAAAACATAATGGATGAATCTTATGACTTAGTTGCATAGGAAATGAGATCACCATGCCCATTTTAAAGGTAGGCTGATGCCCTCCATCTCCATAAAAGTTTATGCACCTTTGAGTTTCAACCCTCTAAACTACTCCATGAATTCCAAAGGAATTTTAACTATTACATAAAAATCACCCTACTTTCATCAAAAAATAGTATTTGTGGGCTTCTTGCAAGTAATTTAGACTCTGATTTTCCAAACATACATTATCTTTATTCTTATAATAATTTCATCTAAAATAGTAAGATTATTATACTTACAAAATACATACTTTCTACTTAAATTATAGGTATTGCACATTAGGACTGACATTCATGTTGCCTTCCTACCAAACTTCATTTCAGTATAATTTCTCATGCCAATGAAGTTATTCCATGCCAATAAAATTCCATCTGTGCTTGTGGTATTGAGCCTTGAAACCCTAATTTTCTCAAATACTTCAGGGTCACAGTTTATGTAAGCTTTGAAAACAAATGGCTTCAAATAATTTGCTTGAAGAAAGATGATATAAGTCACTAATCATGGCAAAGATTTAGGTTCTTAGTGATGTTGACAGAAAATTCATTAACTTTTCTCTCTGGAAGAGCTGTTACACTCAATTATATTTTGGATGTTTAGATCATAAAGTGATTGCAGCATTTTGATTAAGAGTCTCTTCAGAAAAGCTCCAGAAAAATTTAGTAAGAGTTTAAAGTCTAATTCAAATTGCCAAGTCTCTGTTCATGATCATCTGCTTAACACTCTTGTGAGTCCACTGGTTGTTAGTCTAAACATGATATAATAAACACTAATTAATAAGTAATACAACAATATTTAATTGCATTCATCTTTCACAGCATTGCAATGATTTTCCTAATGAGGTGCATTATCAGGATCTGGTTTGTAGAGCAACCTAAAAGAGTCTGTGTTATCCTAAATAGAGAAGATTTTTTTGCCGTAAGAAAAAGTTTAAACCACTAAACCTTTTGAAACGCACTGTTAGCAAATGCCTTAGCTCTGAACACCACTTGTGATGGTAGAATCAAACATTCTCATTTTAAATTTCAGATCAATTTTTTCTAATTAGCCTGCCTTGGATTTCTGCTTTCTGTCAAAATTCCATCTTATTTATGGGTAATTCTGGTATTGATAGGGTCTCACCTACCTTGTATCAAAACGGCAGATCTTTCCATCATTTATCAATAAATTCAAATATTACTTAGAATGCAGACACTAAATCTGACTCATACAAGATAAAATGCTGAAAATATGGGCACTACCAGGGTGAAATGAAGGTGAATATACTGCAAAATTGTAACTAAACTGGGGAATATGTCAGTGTAAATCTGCATAACTCAGTCTTGAAAATTTTTGTAAATATGCATAGACAGGTTACAACCTTCCTCATTAGCTAGCGCTGTCCTTTGTCCACATCACCCCCGGTCCAAAGATTACCTGTTTCTACCTATTTCCTCCCCAGCAGCATGATGTGGAGGAGTTAGTTTTTATCATGTATTTGTATTGCTTATTTCGTAGTGGGATTTTAGTTCACAGTGGGACATCTAGACACTGCTAAAACACAAAAATTAACAAACAATAGTGCCTTCAAGCTAAAGATTTAGTCCCCAGATATTCTCAGAATCACTAAAAATTGAAAATACTGACCAGCTCATGTGACACCAGATAAACCACCAAAAAAAAGCCAATCTGGGAGAGAGGAGGAGGAGGTGGAGGTGGAGGAGGAGGAGGTGGAGGAGGAGAGAGTTCAAGAAACACTTGGACAATGCTCTCGGGCACATGGTGTGACTCTTGGAGATGGTGCTGTGCAGAGCTAAGGGTTGGACTCAATTATCCTGATGGGTCCCTTGCAACTCAGCAGATTCTGTGATTCTGCGATAGCGTGTGGCTGCTGTTTTTTATTTTTAAAATCTTTTTAAGCCTCACAAACCAATCCAAATGTTCATTGGTTTCTAAAAGGATTGTAAATGCTGGGTTTGATTTAAACATATTTAAATGGACAGGCAGCCTACTTTTAAGAGGCTCTGCCTGAACTGATATTTAGCACGTAATATAGTTGTCATGACCATGATCATCTCCCTTTTTCTAATGAAAACCAGACCTGATTGTACCTGCGTTAGTCTGGTTTTTACTTCATTAAGGAATCAGGAAGCCACATGTATAGGTGTACAAGGCCAGAAGCTCTGGTCTTGATTTTCAGTTTAATATTCATGTTAAACTTGCTGCATTTAGCACAAATTCGAGAAGACCTAAAATGAAAACAGTGATGAGTAGCATGTTCTCCCTTTGGTTACTCAGAACTCTTGGGGATTTAATTTTTTTTTTCCCCAATGGGGCCCTCCCTGGTAGCTGCTGAATGTCTAGATATGTTGTAAGGCCTGCTTTTCCTTTCCTGTCTAAAAATAAAGAGAGGATTAGCAACAATAATTTATAAATGGACTCTGTGAAGACAGATTAATTATAGTTCACATTCCTTTACTGTCATTTCATGGGTTCTGTTTACATGCTAATGAATATGCAAGGGGTAGTGGAGAATTTGCAGATGTTCTTTGCTTGTGTTTAGGCTTTAATTTGAAGAAGACTAAGCTTGCAAGAAGATATAAGACTTATGGAGAATGTCAATAGCACATTGACACCCTCGAACGGACAAAACTTCATCTCCTCCTCCCATCAGGTATCCATGATAGTTTCCTCAAGCAGAAGTTAAGAGCAACCATTTCCTATAATTCAATTAGTCATGCATAACGATTTGTACATAAATTTTCTTTTGTTTATATTCACATTTGGCTAAAGAATGCTGACCTTCCAATTAAAGTTTAAAAAAAATTAAAACAGACAATGCAAATCAAGTGGTTTGTTTTCCTTCAAATGCTATTACGCCTCTCTAAAAACTAATAAAATTATTTCTCTTAAACAATATGCAATTAAGCAGTTGGACTTACTGCTAAAAACATGCTGTTATGTGAGAAAGCACAAAGACTTTTTAGAAATATTTGTCTAGCTTGGAAAAAGTTCTAAGATCTTTGAGTGTCACGATCCGCTAATACAAGCAGGGGTCGTGATGGTTCGTTTATTGATCTCAGAGTGCAAAAGATGTAAGGGGATTTCAGTTTAAATCAAAACAAAATGCACCTTTATTTAGTGCCAACAACACGGTGATGTGATAGACGGGAGAGAGAGAAAAGGAAACAAAGTAAAGACAAAAAAGGTGGAGGGGGAGGGGAATAGCTACCAATGGATGAGATGAAGTCCTCGTGGTCCTCGAATCCTCCAATAGATTCGTCTTCTTTCCGTGAGGAGATCTCATCTTGGCTAATTTAGAAGGTCTCTTTATAGTCCTCTTCAAGAGCGAGGGGCAACTGGCCAAGCGGTGGGGAAATCAGGCCCATTGTTTGGGGAAAACGGTGCAAAGCGAGTGAGCAGGAACAGGTGTGTGTACAGAACAAGCCATTCCTTTCGCTTCAGCCCCGTCCTCACCACCTTTGGCAGCAAGACCGACGCGATCCTATGTGGCTTATACCACTCCCCAGCGGGCACAACTGCAAACAATACTTGGTAGATATACCACCTCGCTTTGGCCAGGACTCCTGGGCAAAGTTTCTTTCCTTTTGGGGTTTTAGGGTCTCAGTCTCTGTCCTTCCTTGGTGATGATCATGAGGCAGCTGAGGGACCTTCGGACCGTCTCTTACATTAAGTCCAACCATTAATGTGAAAAAAAGATAACAGACAGTCAACACAATAAGTATATTTTTAAAAATATTATATATGGAAGCCTCATTTATATTATAATGCAATAGGGCATAGTATAATATATTTAATTATGGGGGAAAAAATGATTTTATTTGCCAGAAAAAAAGGCAGTATTTTGGGGTATATATCAAATCAAATAAAAATCTTTGGATATTCTGCTTTAAATGCATATTTTGTTTCAAAATATGAAAATAATATGTACATTCACAGGCTTTTTATCAGAAAAATACATCAACAATGCAACTTTCTACTTACTGAAAAAAAGGAAAATAAAATTCCAACAGCTTTTGTAGTTCAACATATTTTGAAATCATGAATATTATTTTTTTCACTGAAAAAATACTTCTGTATGTCACTGAATTTTGTTACATACTTGGATGCTTCTGCACATAGACAAAATGACAAAAAATGTACATGTGGAGCGCTTATTTCTCTCTCACATTCTATTTTCAGTTTTATCAGAACACATTCTCACTAAGAGAGACTGGTGTGTTGTGTGACTGCCTCTGAAAATAGGCATAACAATTTCATACCATTAATATTTTTCCCCAACTTGTTTGCCAGTTTCTGCTAATATTACATTTACTTTAAATATTATCTAATTTATATGATGGTGAGTATCAGTCTTTCTAGCAATATAAGTCTAACACCACTCTTATTAGTCTGATTCATATCTATGCATTTCTCTGCCATACAGTCCATCTTTTTTTTATTTTGTTTGACCTTTATCTACTTCTGTGTAATACACCCACTGGCAATCCTTTAGGAGAGAAAAGAATAGGTATATAAATCTGTCATGATCTGGTAGTATATAAGCAAAGTAAATTTGGTATCTTAGAGTTGAATATTCAAAGATGGCTTAACCAGAATGAAACCACAATATTTGGTTTAATTGCTAATTTAATAGTTAAAAATTCCAATTCATGTTTTAGAGGTTAAAAAACTTTCTCCTTATTCCCCAAATGATAACTAAAGATATAATTATAAAGCAATATAAAGAAAAAGTAGTAGCTGATTACCACTTATTTTAATGGTCTTTCACCATGTAAGTGTGACAGTATTTACACCCATCCCCTATTTTCCCCTATCTTATTTCCCCGGTCCTCATTAGGAGTCCTAAAGTAGTCCCAAGCAGAATCAGAATGAAACTAAGAAAAAAATCACATACTGACACGTGGTCCAGGTGGCTAGCAAGAGCGGTGTCCGTGGCTGGCTGGGACACTCCGAGGATCTCTGCCTCGCAGCTCAGATCCAGTCCCGCACTACCAGCTCTTGCGCAGGCAGCCCGCCTGGAGAGCAGGGTGTTGCCGCGTCTCCAGGATGAAAAGGAGAGGGAGAGGCTTGTGCTTGGCCATTCCAGTGGCGTTTATTGAAGGGAAGGCAGAGGAGCAGGAATGTGCACCGAAAAGAGGCAGTGGCAGAGGTCCCCCCCGAGTGGGGTTACAACAACTTTTATGGAGAAGGAGAAGGGGATGGAGAGAATACAAGGGACCAATGTCGGGGAAGAACAGGGGAGGAACAAAGGGTACAAAGGCCAACAAAACGTGAACAGGGGAGGGTATCTTAAATTGACAGAAACTTGGACCAATGGGGTGTCAAGGAACTTAGAACTTTCTGGAACATATGAATATTAAACATAAGAACTGAATATTTACTAACTTATTATAATAAAACAGGGAGGGGGAACTTGGGATTGACAACCTGAGGGGTATAGTTAAAGGATGGGGGATAGAAGCTATGTTCTAACCCACCATCGGGCAGTGGTGTTGCTTTCCTGACAATCCTGGGCAGCTTCAGCTGCTGTTACCACCACCACAACATCCAATATGAATTTTCTTTTTTAGAATACTCTAAGCTAATATTAAACAGCTATTTCTTTTAATAACAATTTTACATATGTAGCTTGAGTAAGGATTTCTTTTGGTTTGGGGTTTCCATTTTGGAGAGTTTCTTACCCCCCAAACTGGTTTTGGCTGGGATAGTTAATCTTTTTCTGTCCTGGTTTTGGCTGGGATAGTTAATCTTTTTCCTAGTATCAGGTACAGTGCTGTGTTTAGGATTCAGGATGAGAACAATGCTGATAGCACACTGATGTTTTTGTTGTGTTGAGCATGGTTTAGTCTAAGCCAAAGGCTTTTTAACTCCTCAGCTGGGAAGATACACAGCCAGAATACCTGACCCAAACTGACCAAAGGGATACAGTTATTTCTCTCTGCTCATCACTACTCAAGGGGCAGGCTAAGCATAGCTACTCATCTCCTGAGGTCAAGAAGGTAACCATGAATATCCTCATCAGATTGTGAGCAACAAGCTACTTCAGGCACCAGTACAAACCTCATCTGAGAACACAGAATGGCTTGGTTTGGAGGGGACCTTAAAGATCATCTCATTCCAACTCCCCTCACTTTACACAGGAAAGCCCTGGCAGAGTATAAAACTCTGAGTAATGCACTAAGTTGTCTTTTCATTTAAAAGTACATGAGATCAAAGGCCAGCTTTCTCCAAAACACAGGAGTAATCAGTTCATCAGTCTGGCAAGATATTTTAGCTGATATAAATCTGCTCAGTGATTATGACTTCAAAGGATGCAGCCATTTTGACACCACAAAGATCACACCCATACTTCCTCATAAACTGGTGACTCTCAGATCTCACAGACATGGTATGATAACAATTAAAAAACATTTGCTGACCGGAGTCTTGGAGAAGTGTAGAATATTTTTACCATTTAAAGAAGACTCCAGCACAGTTTGGTTTCCTTAACACCCACCACATCACATTTCAAGATGCCGGACTATTTCTTTAAAAAGAAAAAAAAAAAAAAATCAAGAAAATATTTCCTTAATCTTTAAAGTTGATAATTAGTTCGCTTCATATCTTTCACATGCTAGGGTGAATAATTTACATTTTAAAATATTTTTTATGCCTGTTTCTTTGTCCTACTCAAACATGCATACCCCATGTTATTTACAGTAACTGTCTGACACTGGCTGCTTGGGACTGCATTTTAAATTGTCACAACAGCAACCACCTTCAGCAAACAGAGGGAGAGTGTAACTCTGCTTGCAAAAAATTAAACAAAACAAAAGCTCAGTCAGGTGATTTCAGAGTAATCTGCCAACATATTTTAAAACATGTAATTAAAAAATAATTTGCTTGAACAAAATTCAATAGGGAAACAAAAAAAAAAAAAA
>VZRR01011410.1:59263-142971 GCA_013398015.1 Oreocharis arfaki
ACAACAAAAAAAAAACCACTTAGATTCTTTTCTGGCAGCTGTAGTTACGCCAGTAGTTGGATGGTGGAAAAAGGCTCACAAAATTACTCAGTCGTGAATTGCTACACATGTGACCTGGCTTTGGTAGTAGTGGTTACAGGAATTTAACTTTGAAACCAGAATAAAAAAAGAGCACAGAGATGAACAGCAAATAAAGTGGGACAGAGAGAGAGGCAGATCTCATTTAGTTCAAAATTCTATTATTTTTAGCTGCCAGCTGCTTAAGGTGAGTCAAAGGGACTTTCCCCCTTTTCAGTAAAAAGTTTATATCACTTTTACAATTTTCTGACTACTAGGTCAAAAGAGCTCAAGTCCCATGATTTTTTTTTTTAAATTTATTTGCAAAATTTCCAAATTGTTGACAAGTATCCTGCTGGAGGATATTCTGGCCATCAGAAATTATCCAGGGCCTCACAGGCACACCTTCAGAATGGGAGCAGTGCAGCCTCCGGGAGGAAGGCAGACGGGAAGGGTTTGGTGCACGAGCACAAAGAGAGAACAGCTGTTACAGCAAACAAGATTATCATGGCAGTATTTGGTCACTTCCTATGCTGATAGATTCAATATAAGCACTCCAAGTCAAAAAGTAAAGGGGTTTCCCATCTGTATGAGCATCCCTCAGATTTTCCCTCCCAGTTCCCAGCATTTCAGATGCTGTTAAACTGCCTCTGGCTAGAAGTGACTGGGCGCGGCTCCCTCCAGAGTTTATTCATGTCGTTTCCGAATATAGCCACGGGGGACATGAGAGTGACACAAGATGTACTTTCCACTTCTTTCCTTCTCTGCTAGCACTGGAAAATGTCCTGCATAACATAATAAGTATTTTCTGTCTATAATTTCCGTCTTGTTATGCTTTGCAGGAACTGAGTGAGCTGCTTATGCAGAGCTCCTTGCCAGTTTCTGGACTAAAATCAGTGTTCTGCTCCTTCACTTCTGCTATTTTAATTTTTTTTCTTATTTTTTAATGACTCTGTCATTTATTTTACTGCCTTTTGCAGTCTTGGAATTCCTACAAGTTCCTAATTCTTAAAGAACTTTCTTGCAAGTCCTGGAATCCTAATTTAAACTGGAGCACATATTTAAATTTAAATATATATCTCTGTTATTCATCACTTCAGTTCCAAATTGCCTCCAGCTAAACAAATACACACAGAGAACACAAAATTACCTTCAATCTGAGTAGTACAGGACATACCATACTTCCTAATCCTTCTCCTGCTTCCAAAGAAGTTCCTGTAATCCCTGGTTGCTGAGGCTCTTAGCTGTGATCCTGTTCCATGATGCTGGTCCTCTGTTGTTCTCTGCTCTCTAACTGATCAAAATGGTCCTGAGGATTTCTCTTGGACAGCCAGCTGCTGATAGCCCAATCTTCTCTTAATCATGCTGCACATCAAGGAACTTATTTGTTTAAAAACAAACTCAAATATGGAAGCAAGATGAAGATGTGGATTTTCCATTTTTTGGAGATCAGGTTTCATGTCCAGTAAACCAGGTATCATTTTCCTTGTTAAAGTTGTTCTTGAATTAGACCTAGGACACATTCTTCTCACTGTCCCTCAGCCTTTAGTATTATAGCATTGTCTGTTGCTTTTAGTATTATAGATGGGAGACACGACATTCAATATTTGAGCTTTTGGGTTAGGGAACCACACAGCTTTTTATAAACTGCATCTGATTAGAGAAAAGAGCAAAGGAGGAAACTAAAATCCAGGTATGTGAAGAGTTGCATTAAGCACATGCTCATTGTTCAAAATTATTAAGCACTTTCAATAACCAGCAGAAAAAAAAATATTCTGTCATCAAACCAATCAAGAGAGAGTCTTGTAGCACTAAACTCTCATAGATATCAATGTGTGGCTTTCTTTAGGCTATAGCAGACTCTGCCCTATTTCATAAAACAGTTGGGGTTTTTTTTTAAAGGAGTAATTTGTCCACTCTTGAGTTCAGAGTGCTGGGATATAATTTGGCAAGCTTTTGCTGGTAAATGCCAGTCTAAAAATATCAAATTACTTAATTAATAACATAAGTTTGAGTGAAATTTTTTTTCCAAAAACCTGTAAGAGATAATTTGCTGCAGTTTCCATTACCAGTGATGCTGCTTAGCCTAAACTGTTTTAAATTTTGGTGTGTCTTTGTACAACAGAAGTTTCCATTAATATGGCAGAACTAATTGATCTCCTAGACAACTCTGTTGAAAGTGCTTCTCACCCTGTTTCAAGTATGATTTGGAGTAGAATGTTACCTGTTCATACATGAATGGTTTCCAGTTATTTAAACTTGCCTATGTCTATATCAGTTCTTACCTGTAAAAACTGGATTACTTCTTAAAAATCTCTCTATAAATATGGGAATTTCATTAATTGTTTGTGAAATGAATGATATTACAAATATTCTTATCTTATCTCTAGTTGGGATGTTATTTTCCCACCTGCCACTTAAAGTGATTGAACTACACATACACATGTATATATACACCCTACTGAAAGGGCAAGAAAGAAATCTGCTTATCTTATGGTGTTAGCATCATCATAAACAATGAACCCATTGTACATTCTGATGTAATTGCCTGTAGCTGATTGGAGATATCTCTTAGCAAAACAGTTTTGTCAGGGGCTGATTTCGTTGAACTGTTTTAAATCAGAATGGCACACTTCTACATACACTCATATGTTTAAATAACCAGTGTATTCCCTCACTGAATCTCTCAAAGTAAGCACATTTGAAAAAAAATCCTTTTTGTAAAATTAAGAAAACATACAGAGTAGCTCACAGTATTGGTGTTCACTTTATGAAAACCACTTTAAACACTTCTATATTCAGTAATAAGCTGTTTGTCCTCCATCCAATTCAAATTGCCTGGAACATAAGTTCTTCTGATTTTATTTTTTTTATTTAACATATTCTGCATCAATCTCCTTAAAACACCATGAAAACAAACAAAACCCCCCAGTTCCATACCAAGAAAACACATCAAAAATAATTTAGAGAGAATAGTCCTCTTATCTAAATGGATTGAACATAAGTATTTTCTTGAATTTCATGTTGTGTTATAAAATAAATTTGAGTCCTAGAGATATATATATTCTAGGTTATTTGCTCAGTAGATTAAACAACCATCAATATTGAGTGATTCAACCTAGCAGCCAATGCTAGCTGGAGTGACTTGCATGTTAACTGATCCTGGAGCTCCAGGACAGCCCAGAAAATTGTGCCTAACTAAGCTTGCTAAAATAACCTAATAAATGCCATTTTTCTAAATACTTAAATTACTTATTTTGGTAAAGGCTCACTAAGAGTTTTCCAAAGCAATTAAAACTCCTCATGGGTCACAGACTAATTTACTAAAGCTCTGGAGAGAAACACTGGGAGGTGTAAGGAGCCCTTCCAGAGAGCCATGACCAGACCACCATCCCCAAGTAGGTTGGAATAAGACTGGAAAAACAATTATAACTGTGTGGCAACTGGAATCTCTCTCTCACCAATAATCTCTTCTGAAACAAGTATTTTAAAGCATGAGGTAAAACAGAAAGGATAGTTATGTTGTCTCCAAATTTTCTCGCATTTACAAATACTTGGAGAGATACTTCTGTCTCCTCTCTGTTTCTGCTTTTAGGTATCATTCCTCCGAATTATGCTTCATGGGAAGGTACCACTGAACTGTGTAATGCTACTAAACTATAATATTACTCCTAAAAAAACAATAGCAGCACTCTGTTATATCTTATCTAATTTCACTGGTCTTGTACAATGAGTCTCAGGCTCAACATCTAACCAAACTGCCCAAAGACATTCTTTCAAACATGTAATGTATAAAAGCAACTCTTCTGTAAATTGTCTGGGAACATACTGCAGAACAATTCTCAAGAGAAAAACTAGAGCTGAAATATTTTCCCATGCGCCCTCTAGCCGGGTGACATTCCTCTCTCTTGTTCAAGATTTACCCTTAGCACAACTAAACAGACATTACCCTTTGTACCCATGTTTGTTTGTGCTTCCCTTCCTGTTGATATTTATGAGAGCTGTTTCTGATACCCTTGTAGCATCATCCTAATTTTGGTAGCAGTTTCTGTGTGTTCAGGTTCCAAGAGGAATGGAAAAAAAACAAGCTATCTTCAAATTGAAGGAATCAATTTTCATTTCTGAAGTCAGATGGGCTTTCATTTATTTCCTATTGACTCCATGGAGGGATAATAATAGTGTTGCTGCTTTCAGTGAAAAAAGCCATTATTGAGGACAATGCACTCAGTCAAAAAAGATGCCAGACCTCACCCTTCACTCCCCAGTTTACAAGCTGGGCTTTTTCCAGAATCTGTTTTCTACCTGGCCAGCTCCGTAAGAGCCCCAGGGTATAGGAGGATGTTAATATTTTTGGACATCAGCACAACAGCTAGAAAGGAAATGAGAGAGCGAGCACAAACCTTCTTCAGTGGCAACTCCCCACAAGCCAGCTGCTCCTGTCCCACCAGCCCAAAGCATCACCATATGTTTGGCTGCCACCCATGCAGTCAACAGCCCCTGGCTGGAGGCATCAAATCCATTTGGACTTCTCTTGCTAGTGCTAGTGAGTGCTAGACACCCAGCTTTTTCAGGCTTCAGCCAAGCTGTAAACAGACTGCACTGGCACCACTGGGATCATTGAATCAGCTCTGCAGTAACAGAAACTACTCCTGTTCTCATCAGCCTCAGACAAATCATACCCAGGAGGCAACAGACCCCAGATTTACCAGTCTCACATTCCCAACTCCAGCACAACACCTGGCTCAGAGGATTTAGCCAGAAAACCATGCTCCGTGTCCAGCTAAGTGTCCCCAGACAAGCTCAGTACCTTCAGTGAGGTATTTAAACTGCAGAGCACAATTGGCTAGGTCTTCTCCCTGCTCTCCCTTTTTCCTAGGAAATCTGGGATAACAAACAGAATAGGAAGTGAAGGAGACTATTTTTTGGATCACTCAGTTTTAAAATAAGTTGTTTAAACAACAACAGTGCCTTTTGGGAGGTTCTTGTAGACTTCCAGGGAAATGGTGTCTATTCTAATTCTTCTACTACATGCTAATTAAAGTTGGTACTGATGATACATGGTTTGCCATTCTACTGCAGCTTCATTTTCAATGACGCACTACCACTAAAACCTTATTCTTAACACCAGTCTTTCTGAAGTTTTTAGGCATGGCAGTGATACCAAAGATGAGTTGTAAGTAGATGAAATAACCACATTCAAAGATCTACACTTTTTTTTTTGCCATAATATCTAACCTTTAGTCTTTTAATAAAGCAGAGACTTATGAATGTGTTGTCTCTTTCAGTATCTATGCTTCAATCTAAGAAAACCCACTATATTTACTTGCAAAACAGTAGTCTGTTCTACATACAGATTCTTATTTTATATTTGAATTTATATATTTCTCAGATATTAAGCCATTAGGAACTCCATAGCATGCAGTCCTTCACAAGGGCATGAATTTTTTTTCTGATTTTCAATTGAGTAAAGTTTTCATGGATACCAGTGGTTATGCTTCATATTTAAACTCTTGAAGTTTCTTTCTAGTTTAATTGTGAAATAATCCTGTTGGCTCTTTGCTGACACATTGTTACACGCTTTCTTTTGTCTAAAACTTGCACTTTAAGACTGCAGTTAATGACATGTGCGCACCTTTTCCAGAAAGCAGTTTCACTGTGATATGAAGGAATGAGGTAATTTAATACATGCAAAAGTGCAGAACTACACAAGCTAACAAACTGTCTCTCTGCACAGTTAACTTGAACTGCTGCATATTTTCTGAGAGTTTCTTCTTGTAGACTTTTGTAAACAATGTTGAAGATCTATGTTGAGTAACACAGGGCATCAGAATGTGCTGCTGCTATCCACCCATGCTGGAAGGAAGCCACTGAGTTTTCAGCTGTTAAGAGATGTTTTCAACGGTAAATCTCTTTGCTATTTCCCATAAGAAATTACGTACTCCAACATGTGCTGTTCTAAGTGCTTATGTGCATGAGATGAGAACCAGCAGAGAGACCTGAATTTTAGTTGCCCTTCAACAAACACATCTACATTTGGGATTTTGTTTCACAGGTTTTAGGATCATAAAGTATGATTGTAATAGCATCACTTGGTTCCTTAAACCAGTGCAAACCCCATTCACCTACTGCACTACTGAAACTGTAAATGTCCAAATTATATCCTCTTTCTAAAAGTACTTAAAAGTTTAAATTATAGGACTTTCCACAGTCAGATCAGACACAACCACAAAAAAAAAAATCCAAACATGAGGATGTATAAGGATTGTAATATCAGTCTCTGATATTTTGAAAAGATTATAAATAAATTATTCCACCACAAACATTTTTCTAGCCTGGATACAAATCAGCATGTCCTTTCTAGTTAGGTGACCTAATTATTGCAAGAATTTAAGAAAGCCAGATGGGTCAAGACAAGCCCAAGTGGTCCCAAGCCTGCCAACTTACTAAGCTTATCCTTCCACTATATTTGAATTTTAAAAATGTCCATCGTTCTTTGCCAGAGCTGCACTAAGCTGCTGTGGTTGTTTGTCATCCTTTTTATACGAGCCAACCAGGTTACCTCTCAGTTTGCAAATATTGTGGATAATGGGCATTACTTGAAGCAGCACAGGCCTGATTAACAAGAAAATTCAATTTTTTTTTTAACCTGTTTCTCTCCTTTTCCTCTTCCACAGTACTATATTAATTTGGATATGGATTTTTTTCCACACATCTCTCACACACAGGCAGCACCTTCAGCTCATTCGACCAGAAGACTTACAATTAGCCTTTTACAGGGCAACAGCTTCTCTTACTACCCCACCCAGGATTAAATAGAAAGTCTTTCCATATAAAATTATTACCAGGCTCAGATGTGCCTCCATTTCTCCTACATTTCACGGCAATGCACCTTTAGACATTACAAATGTGTTTTATGTGTAGACAGAGAAACGATTTTATTTCAAGATCAGCTGAAGCCTGTGAAAAGAAGACACAAACACAACCTTCTCTCATCTAGACTTTGCTTATTTTCCTTGTCTTAGCTGTTTTAGCTGTACATAATAGAAACTGGAGAGTCTGAATTCTCCTTCTGAGATCTAAATACAATCATTGCTGAAACCCTGTCTTTTAAAAAGGTAAGACAAGTTATTATAACCGCAGTACCGTATATATGAGAGACTTTCATTTGCCATACACAGCAGAAAGAACACTTCTTTTTAAGGCATAATCCTGGTAAGCATACTCCTGGAAAAGCTGGCAGCCCACGGCTTGGGCAGGTGCTCTTTTCACTGGATTAAGAACCGGCTGGATGGCCGGGCCCAGAGAGTGTTGGTGAACAGTGCTGCATCCAGTCGGTGGCCAGTCACTGGTGGTGTCCTCCAGAGATCAGTGCTGGGGCCAGTCCTGTTTAATATCATCACTGATGATCTGAACGAGGGGCTTGAGTCCACCATCAGTAAATTTGCAGATGACACCAAGCTGGGAGTGTGGATCTGTTGGAGGGTAGGAGGGCTCTGCAAAGGGACCTGGACAGGCTGAATACATGAGCTGAATCCAAAAACATGAGGTTTAACAAGTCCAAGTGCTGGGTCCTACACTTTGGCCACAACAACCCCCTGCAGCGCTGTTAGAGTGAGAATTCCTCTGGACACAGGCCCAGAGGAAAGTCAAAGCACAGGGATTGAATTAAAACCTTTGGATAAGTTGAGATACATGAAGTTACACCAAAGTGAATATAGAGATTTTTTACCTTTACTAGAAATATATGTTAAGTGCCTTAAACATGGAAAAGCTGCAGCAAAGAGACCTTAAACACAGTTTGTACTGCAGCAGTTTTATCCTTTCATAGAACTTCTTTACTTTAGACAAAACATAGATGGAATTGTACTGTTAAGAGTGTTCACATAAACAATAAGAGCTGATAGAAACTGTATACGCAAATCTGTGTAGTACCTATGTAAGACTTACGATCATTAGAATTAGACTGGGATAGGTTAAGAAAAAGAAAACTACAATCGTGTGTTAACTCTATTGGTCAATTAATAAATATAATCAATAGTTCTCTAAGTTAGAGTCAATCATCATCGTCATCATCATCATTAACAGAAGAAGAAGAAGAACAGAAGAAGGAAGAAGAAGATTCTGTTTGCTAGCCTGCTGTTGATTTTATTATGTTTCCCTCTCTCAAACTCTGCCTTCAGAAAACTATAGAACTATGAAATAAAAGACTTTTATAAGGCAGCAGTTTCTCTACTCTCTCACCATTGGCCAGTAAAGGGAGCGTAACCCGTCACAAACTTCAACACAGCGCTACAGGCTGGGGACAGAGTGGCTGGACAGCAGCCAAGCAGAAAGGGACATGGGGGTACTCATCGACAGCAACTGAGCATGAGCCAGCAGTGTGCCCAGGTGGCCAAGAAGGCCAATGGCATCCTGGCCTGGATCAGGAATAGTGTGACCAGCAGGACCAGGGAAGTATGGTACTCAGTACCATGGTGTCGTGGTTTGACACTGGCCCAGTGCCAGGCACCCACGAGTGCCGCTTGCTCCCCCTCCCCTGCCACATCTGGGTAGAGGAGGGAAAAGGAAAAAATATTAATGAAGACTTCATGAGTGAGATAAGGACCAGAAGAAACACTTTAAGGCTCAACTTCAGCTGCAAAGTGAATTTATTACTAACAGAATCAGAGGAAGATAATGAGAAGTAAAATAAGCCCTTAGAACACCTTCCCTTCCCCCAGCCCCTCCTTCCTTCCCACTGACAGTGCAGGTAGACAGGGCATGGGAGTTTGGTCAGTTCATTTCCTTCCGCTGCTCTGGGAGAGGAGTCTTCCCCTGTGAGGCCATGGGGTCCCTCCCAGGGGAGGCAGTTCTCCGTGAACTTCCCAGCGTGGCTCCACTCTCACAAGCAGCAGCCACACTGCACCTGCTGCAGTGTGAGTCCCTCCCACAGGCACACAGTCCTCCCAAAACTGCTGCGCTGTGGCTCTCTCTTCCCATGGCGTGCAGTCCTCCAAGGACAGGCTGCTCCAGCCTGGAAGCAGGGCCCTCTCTCTCCACCAGGTCTCCCACTGGATCACAGCCTCCTCCAGGCATCCACCTGCTCTGCCATGGGCACCTCCCCCACGGGCTGCGGGTGGATCTCTGCATCCCCCGTGGATCCCCATGGGCTGCAGGGGTACAGCTGTTTCACCATGGTCTGCACCATGGCCTGCAGAGGAATCTTGGCTCTGACACCTGGAGCACCTCCTCCCCCTCCTTCTCCACTGACCTTGGTGTCACCATGTTGCTTCCCTCACATGTTCTCACCTCTTCCTGTTCTCTGATTAGAATCCCAAAACCTTGTGACTTTGTTTTGATTTTCTTCTTAAATATGGCATCACAGAGGCGTTACCAGCCTCTCTCATTGGCCCAGATCTGGCCAGCAGCGTGTCCATCTTCAGAGCCATCAGCCACTGGCTCTGCCGGACAGGGTGGGAAGCTTCCAGCAGCTTCCTCACAGGAGCCATCTTTGTGGCCCCCCTGCTACCTAAAACCAGGCCATGCCAAACCAATACACATAGTCTAGTTGACAAGGTGGTGTTAGGTCATAGGTTGGACTTGATGACCTCAAAGGTATTTTCCAACCTAGTTAATTCTGGGATTCTGTGATTCTGTGTTTTTTTCTTAAGTGTCCATGATGATCATATGATACTTCGTTGCTATGGAGTTGATGAATCTTGCCAAGCAGGTAACATTGAAATTCAAAATACCATTTTGCACTGAATAATTGTCTTGGGGACGGTTTGTATGCCATAGCCATTTTTTGTGCCCAGAATTGTCACTGTTGCCACCACCTGCCCTCCACCTCCTCCCACCCCACAGCTGGGGGATATCACAACGGGTGAAGGGCAGCTCCAGATCCTGCGGGGGTTGGGGGCCAGGGGCTGCCCTACCTTCCAGTGGAGTGATCAACATGGTGGCCACACGGAACAGGAGATGAATCTGACCTGAGATCCTGTTGCCCTGTGGATTTGGGTTTTTTTCTTTTGATTTTTTTTTCTTCTTTAGGCACTGTGACCAGGCCCGGCGAGCTTGCTTCTCTGCTCCTCTGCCACTTGGGAGCCCAGAGCCAGTGTGTGCCATGCTGAGACCCGGGAGCTGGGAGCCCTCCCCGCTGGGCTATTCCCTCTGCGTGGCAGCCCAACCTCGGGACCAGCTGTCGCCAGTGAGCTGTGCAAAGGAGCAATTCCCTGCCCAGCCCTCACTATTTTCTACCATTGCTTCAAGGTTTTTGCTACACTTTAACCCGACACCCCGCATCCACCCGCAGCCCACTGCTCCTGCCACCGCTTTGGGGTTAGTATTATGCTTTGATTTGCCACCCCCAGGGGTCAGCTCACCTCTGCTGTTCCAGCCTGCTCCTCCAAGGTTCCTGCTAAAGTCCAGCTCACCACCGGGAGTGGCACTGAGACCGGCTGCTCCCCACAAGTTTTGGAAAGGGAGCCTCCATCTCTCTTTCCCTGTCGCCTGAGCCGCCATTGTCAGTGGCGAGGTGGCTGAGCTGGCGCCACCAGCGCCCCCTGCCGGCTGTGAGTGTCACTGCACCGAAGGGGAAAGCACCTGCGGCCCAGAGAGGCTGGCACTGGGTGTCTGGTTCTGTCTGTTGCTGCTGCTGACGTTGTTGGTGGTTGTTTGTCTTGTTATACATACTCTAGTAAAGAACTGTTATTCCTTTTTCCATATATTCATTTGAAAGCCCCCTAACTTCAAATTTATAATTCGGAGGGAAGGGGGTCATATTGTCCATTCCAGGAGATTCCCACCTTCCTGGGCAGACACCTGTCTCTTAAACCAGGACAATAATTTAGTAAAAAAGAAATATTCTAGGTTATCACTGTCCATATTTGCTGTAAAAACTGTGGACTCAACATGCTGAGAGCTCTCCTAGAACACAGGAGACAGCACTGGCTTCCCAGTCCCTTTGCCCACTGTTGCTATCTATTTTTCACCACAAAATCATCCAGGGTTTTAGTGAGATGAAGGTTATTAGCATCCAATCCATAGAGAAAACGAACGAAACAAAAATGAAAGAAATCTTTGAATGAAACAAAGTAGAGCCAGGCTTCCCCTCACACTAATTTTCACAGCAATTGAAGGCTAAAAATGCACAAAAGAACATATGTACCTTTCTAAATTGCAGGATCTATAGTACTCACATGCTTTCTGTGCAATACATGGGAAGAACTTTGTTTGACAGTGAATGTCAGACCTGAGCAAACCACTAAGAAAAGCACATTATGGCAGTATGGATTAAACCTCCAGTCTATGGGGAAAGAAAGTCTCTCCACAGCCATCTCTGAGAGGGCTGCATACTGGACTTGGATTAAATGCAAAAGTTTAAAAAAAAAATTTTAAGCTAGAATTTTATTTTTCTTAAATAAAATCCCATCATTATTTCTGCTATCCTCGGGGCAAGAGAGTATAACAATTCTCATAAACTGCAATTATATGAAAATACAGTGTATACTTCTGTAATTATCTGAGCTATGAGACAGTCCAGTTTCAAATCCCATTGTCTTCACAGGAAGATTCAACTTCTTGTTAAAATTTCAATCTCTTCTTGCCACTACGCTACCACACTATTTCAAATTTTCCCATTGAAGCTGCTGCCTTTGTTTAATGTTTAAAACACATATTTTTAGCCACAGAGATCAAAAAACAAAATGAATGAGAATTGAGGAGTGACTGGCTAGAAGGATAGACAATTGCTTTCCAGTGCCTGTCACGGCATGCATCCCTCCTTTTTCTCTTCCTGTATTTCCTCTGGAGTCCAGTCTTGCATGTGTGTTCGGAGGCAAACCTCCACAGCACAGAACTGGGCAATAGATTGCAAAGTCACGCAATGAAACTGGATGCCTGGTGAAGCTTTAAATGCTTCCTGTGAGCCATAAAACTGTTTGCACGGTGATTTCTCACTGTATTTCCCACACTGATCCTTGGGCAAGTGGTTGGAGAATGTGAGCACTGGTCAGATTTCAGCTTCAATTATTACCCAGTTTTTCCAGGGTCTCCTCTGAGTTTTAATTTAAAAAGTACTATTTACCAACTCTGCTGTAAATAGTTTTTACAGTATGGTTTAAACTGTTTCTGTGTGTCTCTTCAGACAGGCTTTTTTTAGTAGGAGGTTAATTGATCCCAGAATATTATTTTTTACGAGTGCTCAGTCGTTTATGATTCTACAGCTCTGAGGATGTAAAATACAGCAGGGCTGTTAATTATGAATAATTTTTATTGATTGAAGTTATGATACTATCACTTCCTTTTCTATTATTATTATTTATATAAACTGCATTGCAGAAAATTATGCAGGCCAAGTTTGGTGTGCAGGCAGAGTTTGACCCTGGTATAGAGAAAGGAGAGAAACTGTGCCTGAAAATGCAACAGCCTGCATTATTAAAAGAAAGTACATGTATACCATAGTCTCCTAGATCAGATGCTACGTTAACCTAATGCTAAAAATGGAGGCTTCCAAGTCTTCCAATCTTGGGAAACTGAAATCCTCTGCAGGTTGCAGAGAAAGAAATTAAACTTCTTGGTATTTTCTATTAATTTCAATATTGCATTTAAAAAGGTAAGGAAACTGTAGGGGTTAAATATTTTGTAGTGGCTTTTGTTTGATTTCTATTCCTGTTCTTCGACATAGCAACTATAAACACAGCCAGGGTAAAGAATGCAGCAAGACATTATTGAGAGCCACATCCTCTCAATGTGTTTATTCTAATGGGCACTTAATAGCAAAGTGTGATGCAGCAGTGACAGAAATGCTTAAACACAACTTCAATAAGTGGTCAAACAACTCTGAACGTTATTCCAGTACCTTTCTTAATGTAACCATTTCAGAAGTGAATATAAAAAACTTATACGGAGCCTACAGAAAAGTAGTTGCTGAGCATCCATTAATAAACTTCGTATTCACTCAAAAGTCTCAGTATTTCCATATATAGAAGGAATGCCAGAACCACTAGCACATGGAATTGTTTGGGTTTGAAGGGACCTTAAAGATCATCTTGTTCCAATCCCTTACCATGGTCAAGGATACCTTCCACTAGACCACTCAGCTCAAAGCCCAACCCAGCCTGGCCTTGAATACTTACAGGGATAATCAGTATTTTGGTAATCACCATTTGCTAATTTTCACAACCTTTTCTGTCATTATACCACCAGGAAGGATAAAACTAGTAAGCATCTAGAGAAGTACTAGGATCTTGTGTTCTGGACAGGACAATCATGCTCATGTTTGGTGCTTAAACCACAGCAGCAACCCCTAACTCTCTATTAGTTGCCAAAATGCAGCAAATCCAGATTTAATATGGATATGCAGCAAATCCAGATTTTGTTTAATCTGCATACTATCAGTTTTCCCTGTCCTTTACACAGAAGAGATTTGGTGCTGGGGTTTTTATATATGTGCAAATATATAAATATTATATAATTTCTCTCATTTATAAGGGAAGCCTGAAAAAAAGAGGAACTCTAAACCAAGCAGAATTAAGATAGATTTTTCTCTCGTTTACTGCTATCTACAGATCTTTTATTAAGCTTCCTATCAATAATAAATAAAACTCAAACTCTCATGCATTTCAGTTATAATCTAAGTAAACATTCTTGCTCCTGAAGACTGGTCTATTTACTGGTCTCTTTACAAGATAAGATTCTTGTAGCAATGCACATATCAAATACTTTTACTGTGTGTTGGTACAGAAATCCCCTCTAGGAGAACCTTACGTGTTTTATGATATTTAGATGCCTAGTGCTACCAGAGAAATTCACTGCAATCTACTTTTTCTAGAAAGTCCCCTCTGCAAACAACGGTTCTTTAAATCATTGAGACTATCCATGTGACATAGGCTAGCAGGCATAAACTGACTTAAGGGTTTTAAATTTGATACAGCTTGGTAATCCCTAGTGGATGATATGACTGTGGAAATAAAGCTTATCAGGCTGCCCTGAAAGCGTGTAGACAGAGCAAAGCAGTCTGAGCCTGAATGTCTAATATTTCCTCCTCTAGAAATGAGGAGAAACACCTAACTGCATTTATTTATAGACGAATCTACACCACCTGGAGGGGAGTTTCATACTCTGCTGCTGATTTTGTAACAGACAGCAATGTTTCATCCATGTCAACAGAAAAATAACCTACAATTTTAATAACTATTTTCAAAGTATCACCTCGTACATTTTTAACATAACAACTAGTCCCCCTGTCTACCTCGCGCATTCTATGTGCCCAGGCTGGAATCAAATAACCAGATAGGCATGAGTTTTGTCTTCAGAATTGCTTCCCTGACCCACTTCTGTGAAAAGTCAGCAGTGAGGACGTCTAGCCATGTAAGTCAGCCCTTTCCATCTTGTTCAGGCACCCAAGAAAAGGCATTGGGTGTAGGGGAATTCAGGAATCCAGTGGCGCCTACAATCACATTGTAATTACAATTACACATCAAAAAGTTAGGGCAAGAGAGGATTTGAGGGATGTGCTAACTAGGTCCAGCTAAAGAGGTAGAAACTGGGAAACTCAGTCATGGGCAAGGTTATTGGGATACGATATACTCTGTAAACATATCTATGGACTGTGCAGGATTAGTATGCGGGTCAGATTTTAAGGGAAGTGGAGTGAGAGAGCCAAGAGAAGTTAAAATGAGGTAAGGGTGAGGGAACTTGGAGAACAGGGCTAAAACTGGACACTGAAGAAGAGAGAAACTGTAAGAGGTGGGTTGAGATGAGACAGAAACAACCTAGTTAAGGAGGAGGAAGTTATGCCCTTGTGAACTTTAGGACTGTTACAGCATCCTGTCTTCAGAGTCAGCCTGATCTTGCTGTTTTAAAGCATCAAGAAGACCAGGAGCTGAAAGCAATCCCAATATGTTCAGCACCCGCACTGACAAAGTGCAACCCTACAGAACCTGGACGCAGCAGGTTGAGTGAGGTGCTGGCAAAGGGATCTATTGTCAGCCCTCAGCATGCCAAGCTGACAAACCAGGATGAAGATCCAAGGACTCCCAGCAGCAGCAGGATATGGGCTGGAGGCATAGCTATAAAGTTGGTCCCAGGTGGACCCTGAGGGCCAAAAAGGGACAAACCTTCACAGAACAGCTGCCTGCTCCAGTCTGAGCCCTCGGAGTGAGGGGGAGTGGGAGAATGGGACCCAGGTGAGGCTTGTAGGGTCAATAATGCCTATTAGCAGGAATGAAGGGTAAGACAGGGGAAGAGGTGTCAAATATTTAATGAGGTATTAAAACTTCTTCTTCTCAGTAACAGACTGCAGCTCGATGAGACTGAAGTCCTGTTTGTACTCAAAAGTGCTGCAACAGGCTTCCCAATGTGAGGTCCTGGTATTTCTAACCAGTAAAGCATAGCATGAGCTCCTGATGTGTAAACAAGTAGAGAATCTCTCCATTGTTCAGGTGTCAACAAATGCCTACACATCTTCAAATGTCACATCTGCAGCACTGTGAAACCAATAAGGAGATAAAAGTTTCCTGGCACACAAGAAAAACAAATGAAGCTTATGCATGCCACAAAAGTCTTGCTTTTTTGGGGTAACATTAAGCAGGAATTTTTGTATCTAGCATAAAAAAAAAATTATAAGATGATTTACAAGTGCAATTCTCCAGAACAAATATATTGGTTTTATGCCCAGGTTGACTTGGATTATTCCAACAGTTTTTCAGCATTCTGGCAAAAAGTATATATCCTATAAAATATGCATCTGCATAAAATGCCCAAAATACAGGTTTTTATGGCCATCTCTTAACACTCCTGCAGTGAGCACTGGGGGTTCAAAACCCACCCATGTTTCTCAACAGTAAAATCCAATTGTTTACTACTACGAAGATCTCCTTGTGTTTGACAGGCTAACGAAAAATAGTTTTGAAAAAAGGAACTAAAAGTACCACATTGACTTTTATCTGAACAATATTAGTTACATCACCCCCAGCGTAGCAATGGCAGCACAATATAAACGACTTTTCACAGAGCTTCAGGACAGGGAGAAGCCCCACTACAAAAGGATGGGATGCAGCCAGAGTGAATGTACCTACAGGTTCACACTTTTCTGGGAAGTTCAAGCATTTCTGTACTACTTTGCAAATATAAGGCACACTTACAACAGAGAATATAGCTAATATAAAAATATAGCTGCTTTGCAGAGGCAAAATATAGCTGTTTTTGTGGAAGATACAATATTCCTTTTATTTTGGTGTCATTTACAAAGATAAAGCAGTTCATTGCAATTTTCATATTTACATAAATTCAGAATTCAGCTTGAGGTCAGAAAAGCTGATTTTATTGCTGTCTTTCAAGTATACACCGCTGACTTCAACTGGCTTTGTAGTGTAGCAAGAGCACAACAAATTTACTTTTTTTTGCAGAAATCACAGTGGAAGACTAAGCACTGAACTCCATGATTTGTTCACTGGGGAAAACACTTATGTGCCAAAGACAGGAAGACCTCAGCCTGCAATAATCCATTAATTAAATAGGAAAATTATTCTATAGACCAAAAGCATCAAAATAAAAAAGAACATTTTAGGGTTCATGGGAGTTACAATTCTTTATTATAAGAATAAAACATTGCAATAAGGTGTTGGATCATATACTAAAACTAACATTTGCATAACTTTCAGTGTTTTGAATTTGTATTTGAAACATCTGAAAGAAATAATAAGGGAAAACAATATCCCTCTTTTTTTTTTTTTTAATTGCCTGTGTGGCAAGAATGCTCTAAGTTTCACAAGGGTGGTGCCATCTATTTGCATTTAGGAAAACATGCTTGCTGTGGGTGTAAAAAAATAAAATTTATTTGTTAAATTACACATAAATATAAGGTACAAATGTATTTTTAAAATACAGATAATCACACTTGCATTGTGTACATATGAAAATACAGTATTTTAATATTCAACATACACAGACACATTTATGATAAATGCAACTAGTTGGCAATGCCAGTTCTTCTCAGTCTATTTTTTGCTCTTTTTTGTTTCCCTTCCAGTTTTCCATAAATATGGAAAAATAGGCTTTTGAAACAATTAGTTCTGCCGGACATCTTGCAGCAGCTTGTTAATTTCTGCTACCAGCTCACTGGCATCCATGAGTTCATGTTTGCCATCGCTGAGGTGGTTGAGCACGTTGTCAAAATCATCTTCTTCGTAATTCTCCGGGATCTCCTCCATGGCTGGCAGCCATTTGGACGAAGGCTGCATGCCCGAGTGAGTCGCCAGAGTGGGCCCATTGTTGGCAGGATTTTGGAAATGTGTGCTGGCTGCCCAGGCTGCAACCCCTGGTGGATAATTTACAGTCTTGGCTGGCAAATGTCCCTTCCTGCGCTCCAACGAGTTGGAGCGATCCATCTCATTGCACTCCGTGTAGGCATCCAACGATGGAGGCAGCAGGCGCTGGAAGACGCTGCTCATTTCGGAGAGGAGGGAGGAGGTGCAGGTGTTCCCTGATTCCTCCTCGCTCTGGCAGTCTTTCCCAAATGTTGAAAAGCTCTTCTTCTTCTCACTGGCATCGACTGCCTGGGCATCCTCCTCAAGGCCCTGATGATGATGCTGCTGCAGGTGCTGCTGGGGTGACTGGAACTCCTCCCCAGGGATGAACATGTTGCTTCTGTAGTCAGAGGAAGGAGAGGGCAGCGGTGGCATCCAGCACTGGTCAGAGTGACCCAGGACCCTGCATTCCTCCGTGCACAGCCTCATCGCTGCAAGAGAGATATGAGGAGAGTGAGCATCCCCTCCTGCTGCACACAGCACCTGCACTCAGGGATTCCTGACATCTGGACTGGACTTTCCCAGAGATGTTCAAATCTGGTGTTTGGTTTCACCTTCTGTGTGCAGGAAGGTGGCAAATACAAATGGTCTGGTACCTCCATTGCCAAGAACGAGAACAACCAAGGCAGTTCATGTAGGACAGTAATGCAATCTCTTAACTACGGCTGAAGATAAACATGTAAATCCCAGATGGAAAAACAAGCACTTGTGACTTGAAGCCATACAAGCCCTTTGTACAGTTCTAGCTCATTTAAAAATATAAAATAAAAGGAAGAAATTTCTACCTCCAAGCACTCACTTGAGTTTTAGACAAGTCTTCCACATGCAACTAGTGAGGCATATCAGAGCAATAAAGTGGGAATAAATGGACAGGGGAAATAAAGAATAATAACATGAAGAGGGATCTCCTTTTCCATTAAACAACTCCTTTGTTCTGGCAATGAGGTGTATGTAGAACTTCAGGTGACCCACTGCCATATCACCTTTTTAGCTAAATCAGTTAAATCTTAATCCACTATCAGAACACCTCAGATCTAATTCCCAGTCTGTGTGACTCTGGTGTTTATACTGGATCTATACTCTCAGGTGCACTTGCAGCTCTGTAGCTCAGGTTACTGGCCCATGCTGGCTCAGGCCTTGGCACAAGGAGGGCTCAAACCCACTGGATGGGAATCCAAGTCACCCATGAGGGCTGAAGAGAAGAGGACCACAGAGCTGCTCTCTCAGCTTCTTGGTTTATTGATGGCTCTCAGGTAGAAGCAGTAAGATGAGGCAAATGACTGCAGCCCTGAGAGCTACACTGGTCCAAACAGGCCCACCAAGGGGCACTGCAAGAGTTGTCTGCAAACATTCCAAGAGGTCTGGGAATGGTTCCTGGAAGGAGCGATATGAAAAGCCCGATTTGACAGACCTGCAGAGAGGGATGTGCCAGGAGAGACACTAAATTTTCCGCTCTAAAGGGAACTGACCGTAGGACACAAAGCCTCGCCTCAGGCTGGGTGTCTGTGGGCCTGCCAGATCTGCTGGAGAAGATCTGGGTGCTGCTGGGGTCCTAATGGGTTTGAGCCACCAACTTCAAAAGATAGCTTTCAGAAATGACAGACTCTTTGCATTATGCATATTTTGACCATAAGAAACTCCTGCCCTAATCACTTAATGGTTAGATTACCCCACAAAGAATAGAGTTTCTTGTTCTTTCTCAGTATATACCGACAACATGAGAAATGTTTGCAGTCATGCTCTGGAAGTTCCCCTTGCTCCCATCTGGCTCTGTATCCACTCCGTTTATCAAAAAATCTTTTGGTAGTGGTGTAAGCAGAACTGAACAGAGTATTTCAATTTAGGATGTACCAGTGATTTAAAATAGTGCTCTCATACTGTCAGCACTATTTATTTTTGCACTTTGCACAGCTTATCATATTGTTTGCTTTCCTAATGGTCTTTCCATTCCTGTGAGTATAAACTTTCTCCGTGTCATGCATGCAACAGTACGAATTTCTTTGAGATTACAAGCTCAGACTGCAGCCTGGATATCGCACAATCTATTGCAAAATAACTGCTGATCCAGGAAGTTTCAAACAAACAAAGCAAACTAGAATATATCAGTGGCTCAAGTTTTGATACAAGTGACAGAAATGCCTGCAAGTGTTTGTTCCCATGTATGATGTTTTACAGAAAATGCCCAAGAGTTAGAAGTGTCAAAAGACATCTAAGTGATCCATGATCAGTTCTCAAGTCATCCCAGAAGGTGAGGATTACACATCTAATTAAGAAGACTCCTTTAAGACTCCTTTAAATTCATTAGATACTTTCAACGGTCTAGCATTTCATTAGTAGCAAGGTTTGTCTCAACATTAGTTTTGTACCTGTTGTTATCAGGAATGGTTTTGGTTTAAAATAATAAATTCTAACGTTCCTAAACATAAAATCAAAAGATACTCTGAAGTAACTGAATGGTGACACAGTCTGTCCTTAAATCAGCAATAAATTTAAAAATGTCCAGATGCACAACAGCTTTTTCTTTCTCCTTTTTTCTTTTTTTCCCAGAATTTAATTCCTGTTGGTTAAGATTTAAAAAGAAAAAGAAACAAAGGACAGTCTTGTCTTTCAAGGACAGTTATTGAACTTTCTGATCATGTAATTTGTGGACTTTTAAGGGACTGGCTCCATTTCTTTCTTGTTCCACCTTAAACAGACAAACTGAAAGGACCTTCCCACAGCATTTTTGCCTGTGTCCAGACTGACAACGCAGAAACTTTTCAAAATGGAGAACAGGAAACCTTCAGGAAGTTTTCTTTTCCTTTTCATATACTGGGATTGTAGATCAATTCAGGTTTTATTTGAACAGGTTCAACAGACTTATCTGAAGGATTAAGGCCATGCATAGCAGTAAATGAACATCTGGGTAAGATTAAATGCCAATCTTGATAGCTCAACCTGGTTCTGTCTGCACTGAGAGGAGTTTCTCTTATTTTGAATGTAATTAGCCTGGCATTTTTGGAAATCCTATCTTTTGGCTTACTGTTTAGAGAGGGAATTGTAAGAGCTGAAAATGGGTCATGGGCATTTCAGCCAGCTAAGAGGACAACCATTCCTGTCTGCTGGCAGCCCCCAATTGCCCACTGTAAAGGGATCACTCTTCCTTCACAGCAGCAGGGCTGGATGCCAGTGCAAACACCATTGCACTTGAAGTTCCCCAGGCAACTGAGAGCTCCAGGAGATCCCTCCCTGCCTCCTTGCTAAAGCAAAGGAGAGAATGAGACATGCCTCATGTTAGCTGGCAGAGGAATAAGTAGTCGGAGTTAGGGAGGATGAGGATAAAAATATCTTAGGACTCTAAATTTAGGTTAAAGATTCTGAAAACAGAGTAACTCCTCAAGGCCTCCGGTTTTGAGCACATTTGATGAGGTAGGTGAATGGCCAGGTATGTGATACAAAACCTAGACTAGAGAAAAATATGCACAGAAAATTTTAAAGTTAAAATGTGTAAGTAAAACAATTGGAACTTTCGGCATTCTGTCTTGCCTAGTATAACAGCCCTGGTTAATATATGGGGGTCACTTTAGGAGGGCCATGTGCTGCACCACCCTCCAAAGCAAAGGGCCTCCATGTATAAAACTACTTTACTTAAACTTGTTAAATTTATAAACTTGGTTCAGTGAACCCTACTGAAATTATCTGGCCCTCTGGTTATACAGAGAAAACGAAATATGATCTGAAGTAAGAACAAGATCTAGGGTACAACCAGAGGCTGTATAATTATTAAAGTAATTACAAAATACTGCTATCTGTACTAAGCATGAATTCCTATGACCTGTTATTCAACTTTTATTTGGGCATAAATTTAAAAGCAATACTTCATACACATGAATATGTATATGTGTGTTTATCGTACTGCCACTCACCCTTTTCTAATTTTTTTTTCTTTTCTGCCCTCTGCCCCTGAATTGTACCTCTTAAGGTCTTTCTTCTAGAAATAAGGGTTGCAAGATTTAAAATCTGGGACATATTTAGATCCTTCCCTTGCCACTCATGTTCATTTTTCAGCAGGAAGAACACTTTTCTTTCTTCTCCATCCATATTTCTAGTCCACTTTCACACTCAATTCCTAAGTGGTAAAAGTTTGTATCATATGGATCAAATCCACTGTGGAAAACCTATCTCCCAAATTACAGTTCACTATATTTTTAACAAACCAAAACTGCCTGGCTTTGCAAAAACATCCACCCAGTCATTAAAAGTCTAAGGACTTGGAGCAGATCATACTTTTAGGAGGAATCTGGAGCCAACTCATAATGTGAGTAACAAAAAAAGTAGGCATTGCTCTGGGTAGATTTGCAGTTGTATCTGAGGTTTCATTTTAGTAGATATGTCAGGGCTTCAACTCAGTATTTATCATGAAGCAGAGTAAAAAAGGAAGGAAACACAGGACTTGAAAGCTAAAGAATTTTTGCTTTCTCAGTAGTAGTTTTATCAAAGTGACAGCCAAGCAGTACGGTAAATAAACTGCTCAGCTTCCATTGTGCTCTTACCTGCAGGAATTCTCCCATCTGTAAGGAAAAGGTCACTGAATCCTTCCCCAAGAAGTCTGTCAATTGGAGACTCTCTCCCCAAATCATAATCACTGTCTCCAGCTTCACTGTCACCCCGGCCACTGTCTTTCAAGCTGAATTTATCCATATCTTGTAGAGCATATCTGTAAAGAGGATTATGGAGAACTATATTATCTCAAGTATGTTATAATCCACATTTTGTTTAAAAAATACATGTCTGTATTTTCTGATCCATGTACATTCATATGTAGCAGAACAGTCTGGATTCTAACCTGTAGCTTCTGGAATACTTGTTTCCTCGAAAACTTGGCCTTGGTTGATACTGGCCCTGGTGAAGCATCGAGAGAAGCTGAGAAACCTGCTAAAGAAAAGGTGAAAAGACTGATTCCTTGAAATGAAAGCAAAAGCTCCTAGCTGTAAAACCACTAATTTGCTTCTCAGCTTTGTTTGTGGTTTATTTTTTTCTCCTTTAAGATTTAATTAAATCAAATTCCTGCACATATATAATGCAGCACAACAGACTATTTGGTAGTGTAGTGTCTGATACAGTGAACATCTGAAGACTCTGTACAATGAGGAAGTTCACTGCTGTTCATTAGCCTCTGAACTCATAATAATTAATTCCTTAACAAGTAAAACAAGCAATTAAACAGAGGTGGAGTTTTGTTTGGGTTTAATATATTAGAATCAAGCCTTTACCATTCCAGGATCCTAATTCAAAACAAAACAGCCTTGCTTTACATGTAAAGAGTTACCAGAACACAGCTCTCATTCATTTAAGCCATGACCCAGCATTTGTGGTAAAAACTGAGACAGGGAGTCTCAAATTTTGAGACACAGTGGTCTGATATTGCAACAGCTGTACTCAAACTGTGTCAGAACCTTTTAGTTCTTCACTCCCATTAATAAAAGAGTTTCCTGGATTGTTTCCGAATATAAATACTCAAGCACTCTTTCTCAGATGGAGCTGTACAGAGGGAGAGGGAAGGCAAGGAAGGAAGAGTAAACAGTTAACCGGTGCAGAGCACTATGTTCCACTCCATTGTTTTGACCTTACAGGGAAGAACCAAGGAATAATGCAATTAACAATAGATTTAAACCCTGTCCCCCAGGGTAATGGAATCTGTTGATATTGGAGTAAAACTGAAAAGCTATGACATTGAAGAGAAATCCATGACACATTCCCATGAGGCATAGACCTGACCGCCTCTTGCTCTCACAGATTGCATGAAGGGGTATGTGTATGCTCCCAAATGAGTACCTGCATAAATGGATGTACAAAAACAAGGCCTGGACCTTACCTCAACAGCCGGTGTAGCGTGGGTGAGTTCCAGGGAGAAATTTTCGGGCACGTGGTTCGAGGAGATGGTCACCAGGCTGTTCAGTGATTGGTGGCTGTGGTGGCTCTGCCGGCTGCTCATCTGACCCCTCTCCAGCACTGGGGACGATGATGGCGAAGCTCTGTGGTGAGATCTGATGGGTAGAGTGCCATTAACCGTTGGCACCAGTGTTATGTCCCCTTTGTGGATCTGCCTGGAGGGACGTTTTGGATGGTGCTGGTAGGTTGATTCAGCCACACGACAGTTGTAAGACCTGGTGTCCTTTTTCTCTCGATTGCACCTCGTAGCAAAGATAACCATAATAACCAACAACACAGCACATATTGATCCTAAGGATATAATAGTTATCATGGAGATGTCCAGGGAGGGTTGGCTTACCAAAGTTGCTTCGGTGCTTGAAAATGAATAAACATGCTCCAAAATGGTACATTTCAGAAGAGCTTTAGTAGTAAGCTGAGGGCTGCCTTTATCCTGGACTATCACTAAAAACTCCCATTGTTTTGCTGGAACTGATTCAACACTCACATTGATAGAGATGTCACAAGTTTGGGGATCCATCACAAAGATGCTGTTTTCCTTGTCAGCTGCTATGGAGCAGCTGAGTTCAGAGTTCATACCAGAGTCTCTGTCCGTAGCCCTTATCCTGGTGACAAGAAAACCAATTTCAGCATCTTTAGGGATTGAAATTTCTGCTGTGCTGTTGCGTAGCACCGGCCCCACAATGACGGGAGCGTTGTCATTTTCATCAATGATGGTGAGTACAACCGTGGTGTTGCTAACGAGCTGCTGGTTCCCTCCATCCCTAGCTTGGACCACAAAGGCAATTTGATTTACTTCTTCATGATCAAAGGTTCGCAGGGCATAGATCGCCCCATTGGAGGGATCAATGGTCACATAGGTGGTTATAGAACTTCCCAAAACAGAGTTTTCCAAAATAGTGTATGTCACCTGCCCATTGTCGCCTAGATCTGGGTCTGTGGCTGTGACTGATGTGATGTATGCTCCTGGAGAGTTATTTTCCAAGATAACAACTTCATATCTGTTTGTCTGGAAGTGGGGTGGGTTGTCATTTTCGTCACTGATTTGGACAGTAAAGTGTTTCACTGTGGAAAGACTTGGCGTTCCCTTGTCCTCTGCTATTACAGTCAAGCTGTATTCAGATCGCTTTTCCCTATCTAGAGTGGCATTAGTCAAGATTAAATAGTTATTTTCATAAGTCTTCTGAAGTTTAAAGTGGCCATGCCCATGGAGCTTACAAACAATCTCTCCATTCACACCAGAGTCCTTGTCTTGCACTCTGACCAGGGCAACAAAGGTGTCCAGGGGTGACCCTTCAGAAATGTAAGCTACCTCTTCTCTCTCTGTGGACATCAGATTTAAGTTAATTTCTGGCTTGTTGTCATTCACATCCACAACTTTAATTATAATTTTGCAGTGAGCTGGAATAGAATTTGGCCCCATATCCTGAGCCTGAGCATCAATTTCATAGGATTTGGTTACTTCATAGTCCACTTGCTTCAGCAGGGTCAGGTGACCTTTTTCTGGGTCTATCCTAAAAGTTTCTATAATTTTGGCAGACACATGACTGCTAAAGGAGTACACGACCTTCCCATTGGCGCCCTCATCTGGATCAGTAGCATTGAGGTCTATGAGCAAAGTCCCAATGGGAGAGTTTTCCAAGAGCTGGATAATATACGACTGCTGCTCAAACACAGGGCTGTTGTCATTGGAATCAGAAATGCTGATTTTCAGGAGGGATGACCCAGATCTCTGAGGCACCCCTTTGTCAGAGGCAGTGAGCTGGAGCTCGTAACTCGACTTCAACTCGCGGTCCAGCTCTCTAACCACGATCAGCTCTGCGTACTTAGCACCATCAGTCCTGGTTCTCACATCAATGCTAAAAAAATCATTTGCAGAAAGGGAGTAAGTGTGAAGAGAGTTGTCTCCCACATCTGGATCAAAAGCACTGTCCAAAGGGATCCGAGTTCCTACAGCTGCACTCTCTGATATCTCGATAGGGATAAGAGCTCTGGAAAACTGCGGAGAGTTGTCATTAATATCCAGCACTTCAACTTCAACGTGGAAAAGCTGCAGATGTTCAGTGGGCAGAGTGATCACATCAAACTCTATGGAGCAGTTTAAGTTTTTCTGGCACAGTTGTTCCCGATCAATTTTAGCTCCTATGCTGATTTCTCCGTTATCCTCACGGACTACAAGCAAGGGAGAATTTCCCCTCTGCATGGCTCGAAACCGAACTGAGGAAGGGTTAGGCATTTTTAATAAAACATCAGCAACATCCTCCGATAGTCTTGCAATTACTGATCCAACCTTCTGCTCCTCATAAATCCTGTATTTCAAATTCTTGCCCAGCACAGCATTATTGCAAGATATTATGATCAGTGCAAAAATTAATA
This sequence comes from Oreocharis arfaki, assembly GCA_013398015.1. NCBI lineage: Eukaryota > Metazoa > Chordata > Aves > Passeriformes > Paramythiidae > Oreocharis > Oreocharis arfaki. The sequence continues at coordinate 84,916 of VZRR01011410.1, forward strand.
GAAAGTGCATTTTACCGCCGATTCGATACATTTGTAAGTTTTTGCAATTAATTTCTCCCAGTAAGTTAAAAAGCAATTATTTTGCCTTCCTTCGGCACCTTAAACCCAGAGCACATCAGGTCCTTTCCAGCTTGAAAACGCCTTTTCTAGCCAGACAAGTATTAATAACTTACAGAACAGAAAACTTTTTGCTTTTTTTATACACACCGTGCCGGGACATCCAGAGACAATCTGTAAGCAATCCACGCTTTCTCATTTGACTCAGCGCTCCTCTTCCAGGCTGAGATGTTCCGGGGCAGCGTGCTCCTCTCTCGCCGTCAGCATCCAGGAACCGCCGGGAGCCGGCGGGATGAAGCTGCAGCCCGTCCTCCCCTCTCTCTCCGCACTCGCCGCCGGACTGAACGCCCTCCCCTCGCTGGCTCCAGCCTAAAATCCTCCGCAATTTCATACGAAGTCTCCAGACAAAGCTTTTGCCCGGCCTGTGCTGAGCCCAGTGCAGCCAATCAGCCGGGGAGGGGAGGGAAGGGGAGGAAATGGGAGGGGGCCCGCAGCCCGGCGCGCCGGAGGGGGGNGGGGGCACAAATGACTAATGGGCAACTTTAAATCAACGTCTCTTCTCCCCACCCCCCGAATTTTTATGGCAGTTTCAAGAGGGGTTTTGTGATTTTAATTCCTCCCCTTCCTGCCACGAGAAACGCGATCGCGCTCCTTATTTACATACTTTTAGGTTCCCCCTTGTTTAACTCGCTGGGAGCTTTCAAGTGGGTTTGCTTAGTAAAAGAGCTGGGGGTGACGTCTTGCTATCCGTGCCGCAAGAGCGTCTTCTTGCTGCTTGTTTACCTATAACCTGCATGTTCCCAATATATGTGCTCCTGCCCGGAGCCCAGCGAGACCTGCTCCACTCCTCGAAAGCTGTCCTCCTTCCCAAGTCAGGAACATTTTGCACTCTCCGGTACTTCCCTGGCTGCCTCTCGCAGCATCTCTGCCCTCAGCGCAGCTGCCTCTGCCTGAGCCCCGTTCCTATGTGTGTTCGTGTGTGCGATTGTCTCTGAGCTTTTTTATTTGCTGTTCCAGTGCTACTTCAGATGATCTCTTTCATCCTATTTGAAACAGCGTTTCATGCTCCACCGTGACAGTCTAAGCACACCTTCTACATGCCAAATGTTTTAAAGGAAAGGAAGCCACAAGACAGATTGTTTAGAAAATGGCAAATTCCTCCCCTCTCTGATGTTGCGGAAAACTATTTACACTCCCACACATTTGCACACAAAAATATAATCTTATGTCTGAGTTGAGCATGTATTTTGTGCACACCAGAAATGTTACAGATCAGTGCGTAAGCTTCAGGCTGCATTGAGGACATGGAAGCTGATGCATTCTTCTCATTTCAAATTATCTATTTATGTGACTTCTACTTCCTTTTTACACATGCTTTTATCATTTTATCCACAGGCTTGCTATGTTTCTCTTTGTTTTTCTGCTATCTTCGTCCATTTGTTTATTAGCATTGCCCATAAGGATACCATCACTCTTTTACTGCTCTTCTCCCCTTCTTATGTTCCCCTCACGGCATATGCAAAAACGTAGAGAGTAAATCTCTTACTTGTCCAATTTACTTACTCTCAGCAGAGCTCAGGCAAAGTCACTAAGAAGTTTTTTGCTGAAAGAGAAAGCAGAGGAGGCTCAGTGTGAACTCTCCTTCTTTTTAACCATTCAAAAGCATTTTATAAGCCATTGTCTGTTCTTTTTTTCTTCCACAAACTAGCACCGTGTGGCAAATTGTGCAGAATAGAAATGCCCATAATGAATGTATTTAGTACTGGGTCACGCTGATGAACATTCTGCCCCCATGAATAATACTGTTTTACTAGTTTGCAGCCCTTTCAAATTGCTGATCCCCAAACCCTATAGGCAAACTAGAAAAGCTAACACAAGCAACTGCGACTTTAGAAACCCATAGCCATCTGGCCTAAATCTCTAACAATCCAAGCCAATAATTATATCAATTCAGGCTTTAGTGAACCCCTTTGCAAACACCAAAAGAGCAAAGAAAGGAATTAGTGACCATTCTAAGTTCTGGCGGGGAGAATTCAAAGATGGCATAATTTCATTAGTTCATGGACAGCTTTTTTTGCAGCTCTGATAAATCTTCCTAAAACATTTTTCCAAAGCACGAGTGTAAACTCTTTTCTGACGATAACTGGGGAAAGAGGTTCAATTAAATGCTGTTCTTAGTGCCAATAAAAAGTATTTTGTTGATAAAAGAAGCCACCAACCCTTTACATGATGAGTACAGAAGATGAATAATTCATAGTAAAAATAATTCCACTGCTTTAAAACTATTATGTATACTTTTAAATGATAACATGTTCTTCCAAGGAACTGTGTAGTACACTCATATGTGCAGAACTTGCTTTATGCAATTTTTATCACTTTCCAAATAGCAATTCTACTTTGTCACATTGGTCTTTCTCAGAGGCACATTCTATATTAATAGAGAGCAGGATACCTACAGATAGGAATTACAGCACCTCTTTTCTTTTTTTCCCTTTTTGAATTTAATTTTTTATTTTTACAACTTTACCAGTCATATGTCACATTATCACTTAAGTCCACACTATCTTGCAACTCCACCACTTGCACTTAAAATGATGATAAAATGTCATTGGCACAATAGTTCTTACCTGAATTCTGAACTAAAGGAAGGAAAAAAATCTCGATTTTCTTTTTTTATTTTTTCACTTGGCAAGCTGCAAGTGAGGAGGAACACAGCTTGAGATTGTTTGCTTAGATGCAGCAATATTTAAGCATGTATCACTTCTAGAAGTAATGCTTCTCTAGGGTGCTTAGGAGCAATCACAGCATTCCCAAGGTTGATACCTCCAACATGCAGTGAGAGAGTTTTGTCTGTAAGTCTCTTGAACTCCAGTCCACCTTTGACATGACAGACTTCCCTCACAAAGGAAAGGGAGAGTCCCACGTGCAGGCAGCAGATTCTTCTTAGGGAGTGTGGTATTGTGAGTGCAGTTAGGCACATGAGCAGACTGCTGCAGGCCTCCTGGAGACTAATCTCGGTTATTCCCACCTAAGACAGACCTATTCACCACAAAGTTCTTCCCAAAAGTTGCACTCCAATTCTTTACTGATGTACCTAAGAAAACAAACTCACTCTAAATTGCACTTTCATTTTCCTACAGTACTGGTTCAGAAACCACAGCTGCACAACAGATTAATTATTTTTCACTTAGCTGAAAGGAAGTTTATTTCTGGGGTCAATGCACTGTAAAGTCTGTCTTGTTACTCTAAGGAGTTTTACTGAGCTCTCAAGCCTGTATTTTCTTCTAAAAGTTTGTGATCCCTTAGATGCACAAGATATATGCTAAAATTAGGTGAAAAAGACTTTTGCTTTGAAGAACTATTTTGATAAATAGTCCCTCAGCAAGGACAGGAGAGAAAAAAAATTAATTTTCTCAACAATGATAGAAGCACTGTAAAATTCGCACTGTGCCATTTTGTTCATTCCCCTCCTCAAGACACATACACAAAAATTAGGTTTCATTCACTTCAGTATGATTTATTACCTTATGTTGCATTATGTTACAAAATGTCACGAGCTATGCTCCAGTGCACAAGACATCGCAAGATAAAATTTGATTTGACACCTGTGCAATGAATGTGAAAGACAAGTCTTCCTAAGTCAGTAGTGTATTTTAAAAGAACATTTCCGTCTCAATGAACGACAAAACTGAGGAGCTTCATCTCTCCCTCTTCCCTCTCTCCCTCTGCTTCTTTCTTTCTCTCTCCCTATCTCTTCCTCCATCCCTCTTCAACAAGCTTGTTACTCAAAGTAAAACTAGTATGTCCATCTGTTGCAGGATGAGTTCAGATTGAGTGAGGAGTATCCTTGTAGGCAAATGAGTGTTGCCATTTTATACTCACTCTTGGGCCCAAAAAGCTGATCAAAGCTTTACAGTATCAAAGTATGATACTGTTCTTGGGAGTGGGTGGAAGAAAGCTGACATTTCAGTTCATTTTTTTACATAGACAACCATATTATAGAACTCCTCACAAATTAATGCTGTATTTGTCCAATCTACTATCTCATCAGTCATGCTTATACCTGATGTTCTTTTCAGAACTGAGGGACATCAGAGGCTGACTTACTTTAAGAGATACTAAAGGCAGAAAAGACCATCGGACTATCAAAAATATGGCATCTGCATCACAATCTTCTTAGTTAAGAACAAATACATTAGGCAGAGCACATATTTTGATCTCTGGAATATTAAACAATGTATCTCAGACATCAGTTACCTACTTCCCATGAAAAGGCAGTCAAAAATGGGCTCAGGGATCCAGGCAGAAAAATCAGAAAAGCAAGAAGTCCACATGATGTTGTCAATCCTGACCCTCACAAAATCTGTATCTTAACTATGTACATGTATACTTAAGCCTTACAGTACATCCTGCTGAAGATACCCTGGCTTAAAAGTATCTCTTCCCATCAGAGTACTGCCCTTTCTGTGCAGCGTCCACCACGAGTTGTCTCAAAGGCCACTCTGTCACCTCGGAGATGTCCAGAAGACGTTTGGTAAAGGTAATAGCTGTACCAGGGAAAAGTATTTTCCTGCCCCAAAAAACAGCCAGTCAAAGCCCTGGAACAAAAGGCCAGCTCTCAGAAGAAGGAATAAACAGAGACATTTACTTCAGAGCCCTAACCTATAGTTTTCACTTTTTCAACTTGCTTTAAAAAAGATCTGTTGGGCCATTAAAATACATCAAACCACCAAATTGTATACACCTGCTGATGGGAGAGAAAGTTTTTTGAAAAGTGAGTTTAAAATAAGGTTTAACATTATCATCAATCATGGTAGCAAAGGGCAGGGGATCATGTTTTCTGCTACATGAGTAAATTTCCAAGGCAGTTTTACAATGCAGCATTGTGTATATAAATCATGAGTTAAACCCATATATGTTCCATGCATGGTAAGTACCTAGATATTAAGTCTCTTTCTGCACCAATAAAACTTTTATCTCTCAAAGATTTACCAAGTGAAAAAGAGAAGTATGCATAAGTCTCACAGACAATTTACTAGATCTCTATTATAAACAAATGCCTGCACTATATCAGAGGATGCTTTTGAATTTTTTTGAGGAATAGTTAATATGGCACAGTATACAATGGAAATTCCATTGTTCGATCATTTTAAGGCATTTGCCATTTTGTTTAGTTATTGCTTTGTAAAGTATGAAGTAAAATGTCTCTGACTGATAGCTGTTTACCCAAAACTGCTTTTAAGAGCAACACATACACTTCAGCCAAAAAAGGGTTTGAGCATTACGTATGTTTGGGAGAAGAGGCACCAGTCAGCACTGTAACACATTTCTTTCCCACTGCACCTAAGCCAACAAATGTAATGTTGTGTGGCCCTGTTCCACTTTCTCACAAAGCCACCCAAACCCAGCTGTAGGTCCTGTTGTGTGCAACAGATACAACCACCCATTTCCTAAGGCATAATTTTTTTCTTTCTTATCATCCCTGCAACTGAAATACATATAATGCAGGGAGCCAAAGGCTTCAGAGAACAGTGGCCATAACCTTTGGTTCATGCAAAGTGGAACTCAAGGAACAAAGGTACTCTTTCACTTCCTCTCCCCCAGTGGTGCAGCCACCATGGGGCTGAGGTGGTCACTACTGCAGGAAGAAACCCCAGACCTCTTTTTTCCCCACAGGGAAAGCACCAGTAACATCTGTGCTTTCCACCCAAGGTATGGTAACCGGTCCTACAAGGTGGTGGACTGGCACTGGATTTCCAACATCTGGTTTTATTCCAGATGTTAGCAAACTCATACACCACATACACTGGAATTTCAAATGCTTTACATTAATAAATTTGAAAGGCTTTCTGTGTCTTAAACTGCTGCTACTCTGCTTTGAAAAATGTGTTGCTCTTGTACCCTGCAATGCACTATCTAGTATGCAATGATACTTTCAAGACCACTCTTTATAAAGAGCAGAAAGAAGCAGCTGCATTTGAGATACTTTTCTTTGCAGGAGTGAGGTTTCTGTAAAATAAAACATTTGAAGTTTGGTGTATATGTGAATTTATTCAGGGCTGCAATACATAGTCTGTCAAATTACTGGCTCAACCCAAGCTTTTAATGGAACTATAACATCCTCCATTACCCCTGGGAGTTTAAAAAAGGAGCATAATTGGTGTTTCAAGTGTCTTTTTACCAGAAAAAGCACATGTTCAATCTTCCACTGACAGCCTAAGGCAAATGATCCAGATCCACTCATGTACCTACTTCCAGCAGCTGCTAGTGCCTGACAGGGTCCGAGGATGTTGGAGTCTCTCAAGAAGGAAACAGGTCAACCACCTTCAGCACAGCCAGAGTTCAGCCATGTGCAGCCATGGTGGAGCCAGAGGTAATTCCAGAGTTTTTAAGATGCTTTTGCCTTCTTTGCAGATATGGTGCTGGTGGATCTGTCAGCTTTAGGTTGATGGTTGGACTTGATGGTTTTAGAGACCCTTTCCAATCTTAATGATTTTATGATTTTGATGCTGAGGCTGACGGGGAGCCAACCCAATGCCCAGAAAGACTTTGAACAGCTGCAGAGTTAGTTAAAAATGTCTTGAAGAGTGTGAGCCCCACAGGACTGGAAAGCTGGATACAAAGTTTTATGGCAAGGAAGGACATTTCATCAGATTTCTCCAGAAACAGCTGCTGTTGGGCAAATATTTCCTGGAAGGATCTAAACCTCTCTCTACTGCAGAATTTAGCAAGCTTTCATTAAAAAGTATTGTCTTCAAGGAACCCATAGTGGCCTTTCTCTCTTCAAAACCTCAGGCACAATCCACCACCCAGCCTACTTTGTGAATAAGGAACAAATATTTTGTCTATTTTATTTTACCACAAATATTTATACAGTACTCCACATGGGTATCTGCATTTTTTTCTTCTTGATTTTTCTGGGAAAAAAAGAGGAAAACATGCTCCCAGCTACAGTGTAATGGGAAAACACGTGAAAATTTAAACCTGCTGTAGGAAGCAGACACAGTGGGAGCTGTAATAGGAAAAAGGCAGGCATGCTTTTTCAGCAGAATATGTGACATATACCAAACATCTGGCTTCCCAAGTAAGTGGTTAACAGCGCTCAATGAAAATGTTTCTCTATAAAGAATCAGACTTTTTTGTTGTTGTTGTTCAATAGCTGCAGTATGGTAAAACTAGTGCCATTAAGTCATTGCAAGAGACAGCAAACAACTTTGTTATCACAATAGGCGCTTTTTTCCCTCCTTCTTTTTCTGACAATGGCTCTAGCAGGTGGCATGTGGCTGAGACTGGGTCTATCACCATCTCCAGGGTGCCAAGACATCCCTCAAAGTTTCTGTGGGAGGAATTTGTTGGTGGGATTTGGATTGTAAAGGCACGTGAGCATCTGCTGCCTGCTTGGTCTCATTACCATTGACACAATTAGCTCCTGCAGCTCTTGGCCAGGCAGCCAGAGCAAGGACTTAATTTTCTTGCCTCTCTGACAGTGCTCATTATCATTCATCTGAACCTGTGGGTTCCTCTGCCTCTGAGTCTGAGCAGGGGGTTGTGAAAACAAATCACACAGAGGAACACTCAGGGAAGGAAGAGCAAATTGAGATAATACCTACAAACAGTCTAAAATCAACAGCCTTGCAGACAGCACTGGTGATAAACTTTCATTATTCATAGCAGTTGCTCTTTTCCCTTCTGTGTAAGTTACTTCATTCCCAAAAACCACATTCTATGGATCTGTGCTAATGTATGCTTTCTGTAAGTAGCTTATAACGTTTTTCTGTGATTCAGGAATATTGTGTGTAATAACATCACTACTGCCCTTGTATATTCCCAACCACTTGCTATGTTCTGTCAATTTTTTTTTCTTTTTTTTTAAAGATATGCAGAAAAATTCCATTTCCCACCTTTGAGTCAATTGAGAAACAAGATTAAAAAGTAATATTTTTGCTCCTTATGGAAAGTAGGACCTTCTGTTTATTCACATCTTCCTCTGGCAGCCACAGTCTAAACAAAATGTTAACTCACATCTGCAGATAAAGGCTTCACATTCCTGTAAGTGTCCTCACTCCACATAAAACTGCAATTATTTTACATTTCCTTACAATAGAAGCTGCATAATTCCTCCTTTCTGGCCTTATGTCCTTTTATTGCTATAAAAAACCCTTAGCCCATAAATGGAAGATTAGAAAAGTCACACATTTTTCAAATAAAGCACTTGGCTAAAAGCAGCAAGGAGGGGAAGGAGGAAGAGGGAGAGAATTTAAACCAATCTATCGCCAGGATTTACATCAAGGATTTCTGTCTATGAGTAAAGAAAACAGAAGGGCTTCAAGGCCTGAATCTGCAATAATCCTGTAGTTTTCAAATGTTGCATAACTAGTGATTTGTGACTTTGCTGGAGAATATTAGATTAAAGCAGAAATACTTTTTCCACAACACATCTTTCCTGAGACACAGCCTTTACTAGTCTTTGTAACACAGGAGAATTGAAAACATCACAGAGAGTTGGAGAGGAGGCAGGGGCATGACATTTGCTTTCAGATGTTTTTAAAACTCAAGGAAGTGTTATTGTTTCCATAAATCATTACTAGAGGTTTATTTTCCTCCCCCCTTGCTGTCTTGTTAGAGAAAACAAAAGATGGGCATTGGCTTCGCTCAGGGCTAAAAAGAAATAAATGGGAGCATTTTAATGAGTTTTCCAAAATGATGACCGTCACAGTTCTAATCCCAAGTTTCAGGCAGTACAGAAATTGTGCAAGCCTGGAGCACTGAGGAGAAGGGGGACAAGGCCATCTCCCCCAGTGATGATGTCCAGAGCCTATGCTTGTTTGCAGAACTGCCCCAATTCCCCAGGCTTTGTCATGGAAATGTGAACCCTGAAAGAAAAGTCTGTTATGTCAAATTACAGATTATATTATAGGGCTTTAAGTAATTGTTTGCTGACTGTTGTCATGCATATTATAGGGCTTTAAGTAATTGTTTGCTGACTGTTGTCATGCACATGTGGTTTGTTGGAGGATGATGTAATCATTGTGGCAAATTTCCACCAGCAAGTATCCGCCAGGGTGAACTCTGAAATCAGCTACTGTGGGGGTTCACATCATGCAATTACTGGGTGAAAGACCAGCACAGACACCCTTCAAAGTTAATTTACACAGACCCATTTTAGAAGTAAAGCATTGTGTCTCAACTGTATGAAATGTATTGTGGACATATTAGCATTCATGAAATTCATTAGAAGCCCATTAGTTCAAATGAAAGAGCTCTGTTCCTTTCACACTATAAAGTTTAACATCTTTATGGCCAGCAAAAAGATATAAAGTGTATAGAAAATATAGCAAAAGTATGGGCTGTGTTTTTCTGGAACCATTTGAATAAAGTTTTCCTCTATCAGAAAGATTTTTGTTTCAATCAGACATCAATTAAAATAAATATGTAAGACTCTTCCAAAATAACCCTAACTTACTGGAATGCGTTCTCCCAGCAGGCTGAATAAATATGGGTACACCCACATTTTTTTCCTCAATTCTATGGTCCAAAACATCTGTGTCAGATCTTGGAACACTTCAGTATGATGTAATGAGGCAGCTGGCATTTCTTTTTCATAAATTCACTACATCAATAAAGAGTAATACTGTGGTGACTGGAACTAAGCATAAACTGAAATATTTGCTTTCCAAATATAGCTGTGTGGACTTTTCCTTGAAATAAATTGTGTGTTATATATATATATTTGTATTTCTATTTCTATGTATTTATATATATATAAAATTTTAGAGAAATAAGTGCAGTAAAAAGAACTTGAAATGTATCTTAATACCCCGCCTTTACAGTTTTCAAGTATTTATAATTGCTGTTCATGGTTGCTTTTCCTTAGGACATCCATGTTTTTAAGATATTGGTCTCCTGTTTTATACTTCTGTTTTATACTTCTGAAGCTACAAAGGAAATGCAGAATAAATCTAGCACGTCCAGTATGACATATGGAAAATTTCCATTAAAGAAGTTCAATAAATAGATAAAAAGGGAAAAATGGTAAAATAAATTGTAGAGTCGAAGTGGATTTGCTCTGCTACTATCAGGATTAAGTATTACACAAGTTAAGCTCCACTACAAAGATTAGTATTATTGTGAGGAGCTGTTCTTCCAACCCTACTGTGTTGTTTAAACACTGATTTTTTAAATAAATTTTTATGTCTTCTATAACATAGTTCAAGTATTATTTTTTTAGCTCCTTAGTAAAGAAATGGCTGGATAGTTAACAATAAAAATCCCTCACAATTTTTCACTTGAATTCTAAAAGCTATAAAACCATGTGATAAATATACAGGCATATCTTTAGAAAACCTCAGTGTTTTTGACAAGTTTGAGGGGGTTTGTTGTTAACTTTGGTTTAATGATCACTTTAGACAAAACACTTGCAAGGATTTCAAACCAGTTAAGTAAAATGCAACCTGCCATACATGCTGTATAAGCCATCAGCATGTGTATCCCCAGGACTCTTTGAAAAGTAAACCTGGGTGCTTTCTTTTTCAGCTGTGCAAACCTTATTTTAAGCAATTATTATTTTTCATCAGGGATCACACTGGCTCATTTAGAGATGTCAAAGAACCTTTTCCTAAGATGGCTTTAACACCAGCTGTCATTCATGACGAATGAAGATAAACTCCAAAGTCTATGTTGATCTGAGCATGAGAAGGATGGAGTCTGTTGACTCAGCTATCTACACGCACCAATGAATTATAATTTCAGCCAAAATGCATATCACTGAATCCTTATGAAGTTTAAAGGTAGTTCCTAGATCATATAGATGTCTCATACTTGCAGCCAATAACATTTTTTAAGACTATAGCTCTGGAAGTTACAGTTTATATATCCTCTTAACTAAGTTCTGATCTGATATCCTCTCGGGTAAAGCAGCATTCAAGCACAAAAACAGTTGATCTGGTACTTATTCAGCAAGGTCCAGATCCGTAACTAGTACTTGAGAAGACATTCTCAGAGGTAATCCTTAAACTTCATTGCAGTTCATTAGTGCTGGATGGCTTGGGATGATTTGAGTTCCTTGTGCCATTAGGGACCTCACTGGAAGTGAGTCCCATTCTTTGACTTTGGTCTGACTTTGGATGTAAAGAGCAATCTCTTCGGTTACATGGAGTAAAATAAAAAACCTGGAGACCACAGAAGGAGCTACTGTGTTTCTGGTTTCCCTGGATTGTATATATTAACAGAATGTCTGAATACCTGAATTTCTCTAAAGTCCACCTCCCCAAATATCTGCTACTGGGCCAAATTCTGCTGTCACCAGGGAGCAGGCCAGGTCTCTCCTTTTGACAGGATTAAAAGAAGGAGATAAAATCTCTTTCACTGGATGACTTCTGATATGGGCCACATTCAATTTCTCTTCTGCCATAAACAAGTTTAACTGAACAGATCTCCCTTTTTTATAAATTAATTAATTTCCTTGGAAGAAAAAAGAAGTGTTGGCACTGTAGCAGCAATAACACAACTGAAGGAATATATCTTTTCATAGAAATAAAAAAGGAAAGAAGCCCTGAACCTATGTAAGCCCTGGCATGAAAAAGAGACCAAACAGTCTGACCTCCGTTCTCAACTCAGGGAGAGCCATAGTCTACTGATTAACTGAAAAGGACACTTCAGAGACATTTCCCTTCAAAAATTACTGGCCCTGATCTCTGTTACTGGGTTTAATTTATGGTGCCCCAAAAATACAACAGTGAAAGGGTTATTTCCTTTTTAAATAGATATTCCACAATGGAACAATTGTGAAATGAGTTTCATGGGGATGAGAGCCCTGGAGGTTGTTAGGTTTGTCATTGTATGTATACACAAATAGTGAGAGAGAGAGGGAAGGGGGAAAGAGCTCTTCTCTGACATCTCATCATTAGAATTTTGTAGGGCAACTAGCCTACTGCAAAATCAATTTGCAAAATCGAATAATTTTATCATGAAAGCCTGGTGTACTTCAAATCAAATGCCCACACTGCATATTTAAAGCAAGAATCATGACTACTCCAAGAGGAAAAAAAGTAAAAATCAGTCTTGAAATAAAGACATTACATAAAAATAAATTTACATATGAGTCCAGTAAAGCCAGCCTGACTTTGCACAGAGAAGTCCTACTACGTTATCTTTGTCCCATTCTTCCTAACAAAAATTCACCCAATCAGTTACTTTTTGTTTAAAACTGAAGAAACTACTGCTTTATAGCAGTTTTCAGTTCTGAGGCTCCCAGTTGGTACATCTACCTTACTACATGGCTGACCCTGTGTTATTATGCAAAATTGCTCTCTCGGTATTCTTACCAGTTATTACAATAGTAAGGGACTGACGAAAATATCGAAGCCTGCAAACACACAGCCCTAAAGCTTTTCCTCAGTCCTAAGTCTGTTCCTAGATGGGGCCTTGCTTCTGAATGCTGTGTGCTATAAATGCAAGTGGATATCATATGAGATGGCTCCCAAAATTGATGGTTGAGTCAGTTCTTTCAACTTTATCAACTTAATGCTGAGGTGCCTGATGCTCTTAGTTACCATCAAACAATCACAGAATATTATCCTTAAAATACCAGTTTCTGTAACAAATCAAACTGAGAAAGAAATAGAATCTAATTCATTTGTTTGTTTTATTGTTTGTGCTGGTTAAAGAGGCCCTAAGTAGGAATATCTTTCACGATTAATTAGACTTTTCTTTCCATCCAGTGTGAATTTTCGCATATCCATTTAAGTACAAAAAATTCAGACCATTCCCTTAACCAATCTCTTTTGCTAAATTACTTCAGTGAATGACAGCCTGTTACATGACTTATAGGGTTGTTATGGTACACAAATGTTATGAGTAGTAACAGAGAATACCTACTAAGCTAGGTATGGACATCTACCTTGAATGGAAAATCCCTAAGAAAAATGCATACATCAGTCTTTTCCTTGAGATTTAAGGAAAAAAAAAATTTCCTTTCCCCATGATTATCACTGTATTTGATCTAGATACCTTAAGCTATTTTTTGTTTTATCAGAGGATTTGCTTTTGCTGCTGCTCTGCTAGTCATTGTGATGTGTTTTCTGAGTCATAAAAGTAGTTCAAATATGTGGAGATATGCATATATATGCACACACATGTATCTTTCTAAAATTAAGTACATTCTTGACTATGCCAACAGAACTACATTCATTCAAAGTGGGTGCCACATTTGGGGCTTTCTCCCTTTAAATTTTTTTAGTAGAAAGAGGAGAAGATCCTTTGTTAAAATAGGTGATTTCCATGTAGGACTTTAGGAAGTCTGAAACTTTGATTTTGGCACCGCATTTCATGGGAAGTGAAGAGAAAATGGACAACTGCAGTGCTGTTGTGTCTTTACAGCTACACAGCCATGCTCTGAATTCAGTTCCTTTTTCAGGGCCAGTTGACAGGCAAATATAGTGCTCAGAGTAGGAATAAAACACAATACGCAAGACCAAACAAAGGTACTGAGAAGGGCTGTCAAGTTTCATGGCCTTGCACATAGCAGCAGGGCAGTTCTGCTGATGACGAGACCCATATGCTGGGAGCCAGGACAGGTGGAGCTTATTAACTCCCATCCAAGTCACAAACGTTTTAAGCAGGAAAGACCAAGATTTGAGCAGTGAAACACTTAAGATGAGCCCACAAGTCAAGAAAATATTTTGTTTGAAAGTTTTGTTTTGTGGGAAAGCAAAGAGAAAGGGAAAGGGAAGGGGAAAGTGAAGGGGAAAGAAAGTTTATCCAGTCTAAATGGTTTTTGTCAACAGGATGAAATTCTTCAACAGATCGAAGAATCCACATGACTTCGAGGTGCAATCTAATATGAACAATGTCATATTTCTTGTAAAGGGGCCTGCCTATGGCATACAAATTATTTGTAGAATGCATCAAGGTTCATCTTACATTTAATGTGTCTAGATGTGCATATATGTATACATATGAATAAAATCTGTCTTTCTAGTGGGAGACATTTCAGGTCCTTAGAAAGGATGAGTTAAAGTCATAAGGTTAAGATATTGGTATAAATACAGTTGCTTAAATGTTTTAGTATGGAGTTTAGTTTTGTTCAGAAAATGTCAGAACAATCATATCGGCATTAAAAAAAATCAGACTTTATTAAGTCAGCCTTTTAAAAAAGTATATATCATAAAAATAGTCCTGAATCACTGGATTTAAGAGCAATAGAAAATCCAAACACAAGTTTTAATTAGAGCAAGTTAAGATCCAAATGGAAATAAATGCCAGAGTGCGGAAATAACCTTAATGCCAAGACTACTCAAAATCTGACTGAACCGAACGAGTACAAATGATCAGGAGAAATAAGGGACATTCGATACTTAGCAGCAGTAGCCAGTTCCCATTTCTTTAGTACACGTGATGGTTAAACCTGGCAATGGGCAGTTGTTTTATAAAGATTATACTGCTTGGAGAAAAAAATCATCAAACAGCCCGAAGCCTTCCTGGCCAGCCTGATGTCTGTCTTTGGACTGACCCACTGGAGAAAATCCTGTTATTTAAATACCAGCTCAATTTTTGTACTTCAATTATAATAATTGAGTACTTCTAAAATTTAAAAAGATATTATTGTCTTTCATTTACAAAACTTTAGTTTTGTAAAAATCTATCATTTATACTCCAGGTCAATTTCAAGAAACATTATCATTATTATTCAAAACTAGCTCCCACGACAGTTCGTGCTGCCCAGGTACTCGCAGCCTCACAGTGGCACCTCCATGGCCTTTTACAAAGTCTACTTTTTTCTACCTTTATTTTTGCAAAACTTAGTAGAACATGACCCAATTTTTCTATGTACAGGCATGTAGTTTACCTCAAGGAATAAGCTGCCTGAAATAAAAACACCCTGCACATCTCCTTGACAAAATACGACTTCACTTGCACCGCCCAGCCAAAACCCAATTGGGCTCTGGTGGTGAAGAGGGATTCAAACATCTCTCAATTTCATACATATGTAAGGACTCATTTACACAGGAGTCATATACATATATTTTTACTGTAATTTTGAAACTCACCTTTCCAATGGCTCCTTATTTATCCAAAAGAAAGGTGTCTGACCTGAAAATCCACTTTGCTCCTATGTGGATGAGATGAATGGCAGATTAAGAAGCAATCATTTTCTCAGAGAAAAGTATACAGGGTGTGGAGAACTTCTGGATTTGAAGATTTTGTTTTACACTCTAGGGAAAAAAAAAAGAAAAAAAATTACAAGAAAATTTTTTAAATTTAATAGATATGAACAAAATGTAGGACTTAAAATACCTTGCTGGAACTGATTGCATTCGAAGTTGTTGCATTAAGTTGCAGTTTCTCCAATAAATCAGTAAGTATGATCTTAACTCTTTATGTAAAGTTGTGTTATGACACAACTTCTCAGTGAAATTTCATGCTGAATTATATTTATTATTGTGGAAAATAAACCCAAATATCAATAATAATATAATGTAATAATTAAAGTACATAAGTTGTTTCATTGTATAAGAACCATTATATCAAGGGGCCTGATAATTACAATCATTTTAATTTTACTAATAGAAACTCCTGATACAGGTGTTTATTTGAATCTATCTGTTATTTCTGAACATTGCACACTCTTCATCGCCTAAATTGCACTATTTTTTTGCTTCTGCAGTTTTAAAGACTGGCTAGATAGAAGATAATCTTTCTTTACCCTTTTCGTAGACATGTAAATATGAGTACATATATACACATACACACACATATAATCAGCATTAAACTTACATTAATTTTGTTAGTAGTTACCTTTTCAAGTTACAATGAAGCCAATGAATTTGCAATTGTTTTGAAAGCTATTTTTCTATTTTGTTAAAGGAACTCCAATTTTGTCATTGGAAAACAGAAGAAGTTGACATTATTGCTTTCAAATGTTTATGCCCAAATTTTCCCCAGAAATCTCATCACTGTCTTCTAGCAGTCCCCAGCAACAGCATAGGGTTACAAAACAATTATGGAAGGATGTGAACTCAATGGCAGATCAGATTCAAGGGCTTTTTTCCTTGACGTTTTTGTGCCTATATTTGTAGGTGGACAGGTTGAGTTTATTTATCTAGTCAGCTAAATGTCTGTGAAAAAATCTAGGCTGAATGTAAAAACTTTGCCTGTCAAAACTTCTGCATGTGTATGTGTATATATATGTATGTACACCATTGCAAATGTGCTTTTTTTGCACACTTAGCTATATTCCATAAAGCCTTTCTGGAAGGAGCAGCCAGTTTATATTCAGTTTGGATTCAACTTGTTACAGATAGATGTATATTTGGATATCTTACAGGAAATTTTTTCTTGTTATTTCTTTTCTGTTTAGCAAAACCAAAAAAAGTTCAGGCTAGAAAGGTGTACACTGCTCGTGGAATTTGAAAGTTTATGAAAGGATGGAAGAAACTTCCTTTTGCATTCCGGATACAGTGGAAGAGCTGGGAAAATTGTTTCAGTGGTAGGAATGTGTTTAATATCCAAAGGCACAGAGGGTGTGCTTATTCTATATAGTTGCATACATACTTTCTATGTAGGTACAACTGTCTCTTTCCTACAACTGGGTATGAAAGGGATATTGTCCTAGATTTTCCAATCAAATTTAATACACAGTTTAGTGTGTTTAAGTAACATCTCTGAAATATTATTAATAAAATATTTAATATATATAAAATTATAATGTTATTATAATTAATAATTATATACATATATTTATATACAAAGTCTAGTATTCAAGGGAGTGTCTCTTAGTCTGGAAAACTGGTGTGAGATTTATAAATGCATATGACCATATTGTTAAGGATACACTCTTTGAAGCAGCAGTTTAGGACACCTAAGTATCAACAAAAAATCACCCAATCTTTCCTAGAAATTTCAGAAGTAAAAGCAAGTTTGTGTCTAATTTCAAAGTCTTTACAGCCTTTTATAGCAGCTTTGGGGTGAAACTTGGATAAGGTCTTCAATTACTAGGATGCAAAACAGTGAAAGCTGTCCATGCCACCAAAGTGATGGGCTCAGTTCTCTTCAGGAGCTGGGATTTCAGCTCATCAGCTGCTGTGTCCTTTTTAACCATGAAGCAAGACCTTCTCCCCTTCTCCTTCACCCTCTGATTGGCAGAGCAGTTTTCTGTTCACAATCAGAGGAACAAAAGGGTAAGTGGGAAAGGGAAGGAAGAGGAGAGTGCACAGGAGAACCTTTCCAAGCACACACATCTCTCATACAGCCTGTTTGACAGATCTCAGTGGAGACTGCACTGTAGGAAGAAAAACATGTCACTGCTCTGAAACTGTCTTTTCTAATTCACTGCATCCATGTATTGTTATAAATCAGTTTCCCAGCCACTGAAAGATACAGAGACAAGAGAACAACTTTGACTGTTATCTATCAACTCAGATAAGGAAAACTTTATTTCAGCATTAAGCCGCCAGCGGATGAAAAAAAAGACCAAAAATATAAATTAATGCTGAATGCTTTGCTTAGGAAACGGTTCCTTCTACGCATGTGCTTATGCTCGTAGGAGTCAGACATTTACATTTATCCCTGTTCTGGGGTTTTAAAGGGACTTCTACAGGCATCTGGAATTCTTCTTTACAAATTGCAGCCACTTAATGTTTCTATATCCTTTAATCCTCATCACAGTGTTGTTGACTGGCAAAGCTGTTGTACAGTCAAGGATCCAAGCTTCATGCTTGAGGTTAATTTATTACTATTTTATTAGAGGTTATCATAGAACCATATTGATAACACTACATACCTTATACTTGGGAGTCATATTTTACCACCAAGTTTCTTGAAACCTATGTATACAAACACACATTTCTGCAGGGACTCCGGCAATTTTACTATAAACTTATGATCAATCGAACACTTGAATAAGAAATAGAAAGATAATAATATTCAAATCCCATTATTGGAATGATGTGCTTATCCCAACGTTAAACATAAAAGCCAAGGATATTTTGAATGAACAGAGTGGGGTTTATTGACTCTGAGAAATTCTTCCTTCTTGTATATACTTCACACTGTGGGTGGGTAATGTGCCATTAACTTATGATTTTTCTAGATAAAGAGTCAGGAAAACTGAGAATATATATATTATCCTCTAGCCTCAATTTGCCACAGTAAGCAAAAAGCTATTATCCGTGAGCATCTCAGGAAAACAATAGACCCCATCTTAATATTAGCATCTCTGCTTTGTTTGACAGCAAAGATGTATTTTGCCACCTAAGTCTCAGGACAGACATCTGTCTTGGGGATGATTTATTATCCCATCCCATTTCTGGGGTTTTGATCTGTTTTCTTTTGTTTTGTGCCCAGGGGTGGCAGCTGTCCCCACTCCACCCCCCATCCTCCCTGGCTCTGGGGCTATTGCGATGTTTGGGAGCCAAGCCGGGTTTGCGGAGGGAGTTGGGGGCGGGGCGAGCAGCAGACCCTCTCTTCTGGCATGGTCTGTTCAACTGGACACATGCAGCTGGTATCTCTGACCAGGGGTCCTGCTGTTTCTGTGGGTTTTGCCTGCTTCTTTTTTTTCTCTTTTTTTTTTCGCTTCAGCACTGTGACTGAGCTTGGCGACTTGGCTTCTATTGCTGCTCTGCTGTCAGGAGCAATGTCAGAGCCAATGCGTGTCCCACCAGGACCCGGGAACACCCTGCTTCCCGCTGCGGGCCGCCCCCTCCACATAGCCCAGACCCAGGTTCCAACCAGCAATGGTGAGAAATCCTGGGGGGCCCTTCCTCTGCCATGTCCGGGCTGCTGCTGCCCAACCCCTGCCATACTTCTGCCGTTAACTCCGGGTTTGTGTTACAATGTAGCTTTTCACTCTCTGCCTCCCCGGAGGTCCTGCCCTTCCAGCTTGCTTCTCCTGATGCTCCTGCTACAGCTCTTTTTGCTATCCAGAGGGGGCACCAGGATCAGCTGCCCTTGGGGATTCGTGAAGGAACCCCTTCTTCATCCCTTCCTGCTGGCTGCGCCCGCCATCACCCTCACGGACGGCCCCGCGCCACAGCGCCCCCTNTTCTGCCGTTAACTCCGGGTTTGTGTTACAATGTAGCTTTTCACTCTCTGCCTCCCCGGAGGTCCTGCCCTTCCAGCTTGCTTCTCCTGATGCTCCTGCTACAGCTCTTTTTGCTATCCAGAGGGGGCACCAGGATCAGCTGCCCTTGGGGATTCGTGAAGGAACCCCTTCTTCATCCCTTCCTGCTGNGAGGGGGGTGTCATGTTCTCCATTCCGAGGGAGGCTCCTGCCTTCCTTAGCAGATAGCTGTCTTTCAAACCAAGACAACATCTTATTTATATAACTTTGGTTCATCAGTTTGCTTCATAAAGAATGAAGCCTTTCTCTAAAAGATAATTTTTTTGACCTCTAACAGGCTAGTGATTAACAGAGCAACAGAGACAACACATTGCATTTAAAAATGTCTAAGACACTATTTAAAGCTTTTATAGTGAAACCTTGCTTCTAACAATACACTTGCTGCTCTAAGTTCAGTCACTTTTCTGAATTAAGAAATACCTTTGACATGGAATGAAAAATTTACTCATGTTATAAATAAACTTTACTCAAACCTGTGAAAAACAGCTAAAAAATATAGCTAGAATTTCATGGTACCTGGTAATAAAACAAAGAGCAGTGAGGGCAGAGTGGGAGGAGAGAGAGGCTGCACGAGAAATCTGTGGATGTCTGATGAAGGGTAAAATGACATCTTTGATGTAAAAGCACTCTAACAATGTAAACTAGAAGGATGATGTACATAACCATTCTAGTGTAATGGACATGATTTTCACTTGGACAGATAAGATGTTGTTTAGATTCTGTCATGAAATATAGGTCTTCATTTTCCTTATACATTCAAGTAACTAGATTTTCCACTCAGCAAAGCAGCACAGTTAAGTAAGTCAAGGGAGGGCATCACATGCTCTGAGTTTAAACACCTTCTCTCTTGTGGGACTGTGTTTTACTTACTCTACTTAGCTGAATGTAGTAAATTTTTTTCTAGGTATCTCAAATGCACATTATTGTTTCTGTATAAAAACTAGCTTGTGCTCCTGTTCACTTGCCTTTTTTGTTGGAATGGGGAGGAGGAAGTATGATCTTGTACAGACCAACCTCTTTGTCCTAGCAGCTAGTGCCAGCATAAAGTGATGTGTGCATGTGTGTGTACGTCTGTGTCTATGTATCTGTGTGTGTGTGTAAGGAATGTTCCTTAAGATTGGAATAGCATAAAAGAGTGGGTAATTTTTCTCATGCAAGTTTCAACCTATCCTTTCTATACGGTTAAGACCATCATTCAGAGATCTTTAAAGTCAGGATCTTTTCTGGCTCAAGTGTTATTCAGATCAGCTTAACGGAGAGATTATCAGAGAGTTCATCATACATAATCACCACCTAGTACGGATTTCTTTCACTTTTTTTTTTTCTTTCCAAAGGAAAATGTTATTTAGGTTCCATCAGGAAATGCAAGGTTTCACCTTTTTATATATTAAAGTAGCTACATTTTCTACCCATTGCATCACTTTATGAATAACAATCCTGGACATTTCCAGGACACATTTTCTCCTCCAGCTGTCAAAATATTTAATGTTCACAATTACGCATTGCAGTTGAAAGTGCTACATTTTGTTTCTGCAGCTTTGGGAAGAAATGATACCTTGGTCCCTCTGGGTCATCTAATAGTAGGTTTCTGCAAACTTCTGGGATAAACTGTGCCTATATTCAGGGTACTCAAAGCCCAAGTGCTGTGATTTTCAAAAACAGATTGAGGAGCTCTGGCTATTAGTTTATCTTCCTTGGCTGGGCATGTGGATTGAATTATCACTTTCAAACTCCAGCTGTGTCTTCTGGGAATGGAATATGAAAAGATGAAGAGAGAAAAATTACTTGCCAGCTGGCAAGAAGTGGTGGGTTCAGTCCTGGGGATTAGCAGTGACTGAGCTCAAAACATGAGAAGAAGTGGAAAAGAATAGAGCCTTTCCTGAGCTGTGGGTCATCTCCAAATAAGCTCCGTGAAAGAAAAGAGACCTAGGCTGAGGGAAGCAGGAGAAATATGCAGCACTCCCTGGATCAGGGCTGTCTGGATGCTTCAAGTGACAAGCAGAAAGGATCCACGTTGAAGACCAAGGAACAGAGTGGAACAGAAGCTGGGAAAAATGCTGCCAGCAGTACAAAAAAGAGGAAAACTCCTGGAAGCAGCAGAACAGAGACAGCCACCTGGCAGAACTGGGGAAGAAAGGACCTGATAAGAAGCTGCAGCTTCTTCCTTTGCTTTCCTGATGATTTGAGCTCAAAGCAACAGCACAATTCTTGTGCAGATGCTTAAACAATATAAAAGCCTTCTGCAGTCAGTAGACTGCAAACCAGCCTAACAACATGGCACAATTTTCTGTGTTCCTGCTGAAGCTGTCTGGGATGTTTTCAACTGATCATGGTTTTAGCAAAATATGCTGCTTCACCTAAATTAAGATCTTTACTAGAACCTGCTTCTCTCAACCAAACTTTAAATGAAAACTTGTCTAAGATCATCCAGTAAATTTTGACCACAGAAGTATCGGCTTCTGTTCTACTCCTTTTCTCAAAACATTTGAAAGGTTTTGCTTTTATTTCACTTGCTTACCAAATGAAGTTAAATCACAGCTCAAAAAGCTTTCCCAAATGGGAATTTATGAAGAAAACCAAACAACATCCAGTTGCCAGGTCATAAAGAGTAGCTTTCAAAATCCTGTTTCAGCCTGATCTCTCAATTGTAATGCAAGGAAAGGAGCATCTACATAAATCATCACTTTATAGACCTCAGTCAGTGTGTGGGTGAAGGCATCATGGAAAGAAGCAAGGAAAACATCTGAGAGACCTAAGAAACAGCAGTGCATAAACCTGAAGAAAACTTTAAAAGTAAGATGGATTGTATTTGTTACAAACTTCTGTAATTAATTTTCATATTTATGTATCAGTCCATAATATCCATAATATTCCTTTGGCTAAACCGAAGACAAATAGTAGCAATTTCAGAAATGTCCTAGCAAACTCTGAAATTCCAGCTTGGAAAGTCAGGAGTTTGGAAAGATGTTTAATGTCCAATAATCTGAATAATTGCTGCAGGAACCTTTGAAGGTACGCTAAAATGGATGACTAGTCACCTAGACACAATTGAAATACTAGCCCAAGACAGTTCATGCCTCAAAAAAAAAAAAAAAANAGGCCTGACAGCTCATCTGTCATTCAGTAACTTAAAAACCCTAAGATTCTTCAAGATTTGGTGCAAGTTTTGCTGTGTATTACAGCAAAAACTACAAATGAATCAGTCCAGGCCATAGGAATAATGCATAAGTAAAATCCATAAAATTTATATAAGATGAGGGGAGGCAAATTCAGCTGTATATGATATTATAGAGAAGTAGAGAAAGGAAGATTTTGATTATTTGGATGACGGACACAATCCTGGAATTTACCTTTTTTACCAGTGATTTCAAAACAGAGAAGTTCAAGTCTCCTCATCATCTTCTTCTGAAGATAACTTGTATTATTAATTAAAGACTGGATTACATTCCTCTGAAGAATAAGAAAGACTACTGTTTCCCAAGCAGATGTGCTCTGAGAGCTGCCACTTTTCCATATTACAGCAACTTTTGAGGCTTTTATTTCAGGTTAATGTAAAAGTAGGATTAAAGGATGATTCTGGAGAGAGAAAAAAGGGATAAGTGGCATAAGGAAGAAGTTCTGAGGAGTTTATTTTTTACACAGCGTATTTTCTTCAAGAATAGTTTTGTATAGTTTTTTGGTCTTCTTTTTTTTTAATATTTATTTCATAATCACCTGGTCAGGTATTATCTTTTTGAAAAATTGATGTGTAAACAATGAACAAGGGATCAAGGAGAACTTGAAAAATGTATACATTTAGGGATTTTTTTATATCAGGATATAATATATAAAGGAAATTATAAACTGAATGGATGGAGACAAGCAAACTATCAAGAAGGACATTAATAGAACCATTACAGAACACAATTATGATGCTGGTGACAGGAAAACTTGATATTGTTGGAGAGGCAGAATTAATTCTTGTCTTAGTACTTCCAGAGAAAGCTGAAGGTCACATCCTGAAGAATGCAAAGGTGAAGTGTTTGAAGTTTTATGATAATGCTGAAGCATTAAAAGTAAGTGAAGTTTGCAAGGCTTTAGAAATTCAAGTTAACTGAGGAGAAAAGAACACAAGAATTTTTTCTACTTGCTTAAGAGTCTGAATGATTACTGCTCAAACAGGGTGAGTAATTTAGAGTTGATATTTACTCATAAAACCCTAAATGAGTACTGCAGACCTATGCACTCAGTGACATTAACATCATTAAGAAATTAGATAATTACACATAATTTAGACCTATTGGAAATTGCTGAAGGCAGCATGGCTTCAGGAAATAAATTTTTACTTCACTAACATGCATTGTGGCCAGAGGGAAGAAGAACTGAGGTAGTATATGGGTAATAGCAAAAGAGAATCCTAAAGAGGCTTTGAATTATGATATGGCTTCTCCTCGAATTTGAAGGTCACAAGTCATTGTGTTCTAGGCCAGGTTTGGGGTAATCTCTTGCTAAATGAATGAAATGTTCAGTGGGTATTTGTTTTGAAGTCAGCCACACTATCACACCAGCAATTTAGCTAGCACTTCATCCTGACCAAAGACTTTTATTTTACATATATTGCAGAATCACTAAAGTTGTCTGAATTTGTACAAGCAAACATGAAGTTAGATGAGTTTTACCAGTGATGAGCTCTGCATTGACTTTTGACAATCACTGTGATACACTGTCCAGCTTTGAAGTAAGCTCTGGATTTCTGCAATGAATTTGAGTACTTGAAGAACTTCTTGCTGTGGTCTAGCAGAGCTTCTACTACATCTGGTGCGATTCCCATTGTTTCAGGACACTGTATGGCTCGTAATCCAAACAACCTGAAAGAAATAAACATACACTCACACACACACACAAAAAAAAGTATTATAGTAGAAGCATTTGATCTTCAAAAGTACCATTGCTGAGGAAGAAATGGTAGGTTAGCTCAGGGTATTCAGAAACTGTATTTGGAGCAACAGATGAGGTGGAGGTTCATGTTATCAAAGATCATTTTTAATTGTTCTGTTTCTCAAGAACAGTGAGAAACTCAGTGGGGAATAAGATAGACAAAGGCACATAGAATATATTGTTGCTTTGAACTAGGACAGTTGCACACAGAAAATCACTGCAGAAGCCTCAGCTCAAACCATCAGTAGAATAAGTTTCGTGCATTTTGCTGTTCAGCATTTTATTCTAATGTTCTATTTTTCCATCTTAACTCATCTAACACCAGTATTACCAGGCCCATGCTGGAGGTCCATGTGTCCACCATCACTCCGCCTCCTCAACTGGCAGATAACGTAACATTGCATAGAATAGTTGTTAGAATAGCAGAGCTACCATGCTAAAAGTAGAAGGGTTTGCCAAATTGTAATCAGACAACTAACTTTTATAGGTGCTAAAACTTCTAATCACAGTGTGTATTTCCAGACAGTCTGATTATACCATGGACAAAATAAGTGCAAACAATATGCCAGGGAAAGTTTGTCAACATTGTAAAACTGACAGAGAAGAGACAGTGAAATAAATTTATTAGATTCAGAAAAAAAAATATAGAACAGTTGTCAGAAGGAAAGCCCTTCCCATCGATCTCTGAAAAAGAGTGAATTAGAATATTACCCTTCCCACCCAAACCTGCGAAGCAGCCATTTAAAGCGATTTTGACTGGTCTGGCTTACTTTTGGCAGGCCATGAGGTCAGAGGAGATCAAGGAGTTGTGTCTCTGGTGCAGAGCCTGAGACTGGACTGATTTAGTGTTTGCCACAAGTGCTGGTATTACAAAGATGCAGACTTGGCATATGTTGGGGTTTAGGATTTTTCCTTTTTTTTTTTCTTTCTCTTAGGGAATTTTCTCCCATTTTGTTGCTAAGAAAAAATAACAACCGGTATTTAAGAGAGACAGAAGAATTAACCACAGAGAAGGGGGAGAAGTGCAGCTGGCTTTACTAGCCTAGCTGAGGGACATTCTCTTGGGAAGGGCAGAGATACCGCAAGATGTGGGCTCGGGAAGGGGCTCAACACAACTCCTAGGTCTCTCACTGTCAGCTTCAGGGGAGGACAGTCAAGTTGCTGGTCACTGAGGGGGAATTCACTGCTGCTGCCAGAGCCCAGCCCTGTCCTGTTTCTCCTGCCATGGGTGAGCCTTTGCTCATGAGAGCAGCCATTGAACTGGGACCTTACTAACACCCTGCCTCACCAAAAAAAAAGGACCTTCACCATCTGCTCAGGTGCCTCAGGGGAAACCCCAGGACACCCAGCCCCTTCCCACTCTGAGGGAGCCTCTCGCTGCTGTGTTCAGGAGCCAGGCTGCTACTGCCCAGCCCCTACCCTGTCTCTGCCACTGCTGGACACTGCAGCCACGCACCCTCTGCCTGCCAGGACTAGCTCCTGCTACAGCTGTGGAGTTTCTGATACATCTCATTTACTACTCCACAATTTTGCTCCTTCCAGCCGTTCCAGCTTGCTGCTTCCGATACTCCTGCTACAGCTCCTTTTGCTATCCAGAGGGACGCTGGGATCAGCTGCCCCTGGGGATTTGTGAAGGAACCCCTTCTTCATCCTTTCTGCCACCTGAGCTGCCATTACGGTGTGGAGAGAGACAGCCAGTCTCACGCCACAGCGCCCCCTGCAGGCGCGGGGGAATCATCGCACCCACCCTGCCCGGCCAGGAGCCACCAGCGCCCCCTGCTGGCTGTGAGCGTCACTGCACCGAAGGGGAAAGGGCCTGGGTGGCACTGGGTGTCTGGTTCTGTCTGTTGCTGCTGACGCTGTTGTGGGGTTTTTTGCCTTGTTATACATACTAGTAAAGAACTGTTATTACTTTTCTCATATCTTTGCCTGAAAGTCCCTTAGTTTCAAAGTTATAATGGGAAGGTGGCAGTTCTTGCCTTCCCTAGCAGACACCTGTCTTTCAAACCAAGACAGCATACCACAGTCAAAGCTCCAACAGGACTTTAAAAATGGTATGTATGGAGAGATTGCTGGATTCCCAACCTGGATATTATTCTAGAACAGATAACACTGGGCATGATTCTTATCTGGAAGAAGCAGGTGGTCTTTGTTGCATAAGGCACACTAACATCAGCCAACAGCCTTCCCAACTCAAATAAAAATAGTAGTTCCCTTTTCCCATATAGAGTTAGGATTTATTTTAACAATGCATTCTATATTTCAGCCATAGAGCAGTTAACCTGGCATGAAAAGACAAGGTGTACCTGGTGTACAGGTAGTGTCTTTTCAGCTCAGCAGTGGTTCAATAAGTCTCCTCATACTCCTGTCACAACTTCAGCACACCAAGAGAAACCAAGACCTGCACTGTTGCCTCTTCTCAGAGTGCTGTGAGTGCAACCTGCCCACTACTAATTCTTTCCATCACATTACTAGCATAATAGATAGTTTATGTTTTATTTAGTCACCTGGATTTTCTTATTCAGTTTTTTTTTAAAGCAAATTCAACCCCTTGCTGGTTTGAGTTGGCTTTGTTTTTCCCTTTAAAGTTTAGTGCACTAGGTCTTGAGCACTAGCTTAACAGAGGAATATGTTTGTTTTCTCAGAACATCTTTTCTCTTGAGAGCCAGAGATCTTGCTTGTTAAAAGCTTTTCCATGTCTTAAGTAGATGATGGACTTTAAAGGAACTGGAATTAATTAAATACCCTCTTGACAGAGAGTTTATAGATATCCCTGAAACAGTGTCGTTTAGAAGATGCATTGTATTTCCACACATATTAGATTGGTTCTTCTTCTCCTAGAGATAGGTGTCATGTTTTTGTCTGTAGAATATGGAAATTGCTTTCAGATCTGGAGCTGAAAATAATACCTGGGTGATGTTTTCAAGAGAGCGACTGTACTTGTGTCTCAGCTAGTAATCATGTTTATCAGGCTGTCATTATTGCTCCTGGTTTGAGGTCTGATAATATAAATGTATTCTTCAAAAGAGGAGTACAACATAGCATTTCAAATCTTGCAAAGTGAACTATCATCTGATGCCTCAGTGTTAAGAGATGGAAAGGTGAGCATCGCAAAGACAGGGAACCGTTTCTCATTAACAATTGTAATGTCAGCAAGATTAAGGTGTCAGGGTATAGAAAGATGAAGAAGAAAAGAATTATTTAGCAAATAGGCATAAATTAATATAAAATGTGAATAGAGGGTTCTAGCTCCTTATAAGGGTAAAAATAGGCCAGTAGACATTACACTGTGCTACAATCAAGTCGTCCACTCAGTCCTGACCTTCAACTTTTTTAGGAGAGACTAGTGGGAGCAAAATGTTACCACAGAGCCAATGCTGGGAACTTTCAGAGCCATTATTTCTCAAAAGAAATGAATATTCAAAGGCCCCTTTGACATAAAGAAGGTTAAATCCTATACAGAGTTTTGCAGGCCCATGTGAGTGCTGTCTGACTAGGCTCTAAAAGAGACAGAGTTGAGCCTGTCAGTGAGCTGCCTGGGAGCTCTGTGGCCATGGTTAGTGCAGGGCTGATTCCGTGTTCAAACTGGAGAGGAATGGAGCTTTACACGGCATCTTACAAATGCAGCTACA
The DNA here is from genome assembly GCA_013398015.1 of Oreocharis arfaki. Classification (NCBI taxonomy): domain Eukaryota; kingdom Metazoa; phylum Chordata; class Aves; order Passeriformes; family Paramythiidae; genus Oreocharis; species Oreocharis arfaki. The sequence continues at coordinate 112,639 of VZRR01011410.1, forward strand.
CAAGGTGGGCAGAAAAAGAGCTCCGAAAGAAAATATCTGTGGGACATTTATGTATAAAAGGAAGTTGTTAGCCTGCAAACTATTTCATACCTGACTCTTCTGAACAATGTCAGGTATTGCCAACTAATATTTACATGCAAATGGCCAGCTCATACCATCCGTGTGCTGTGATCTTGCCCGCAAAGCAGTTCAGTTCAGTGTTTGCAGCTGTACCTGCTAAGGAGAGAAAGAAAACACCATTTTGTCTAAAGGACAAGTAATTCCAGATAGAAACTGTAATTAAAATCCTGCTTTTTGGGAGGAAAGGAACAAACAAAAAAAGAAAAAAAGAAAACAAAGAGTACAGAAGTAGCAGAGTACCACTTCCAAAGCAGTTCCAAAAAAAATATTATTATCCTTGTACAAATGAGACTTAGCAAATTACAGACAGCATTTTTGAGCAGTTTCACCACATTTAATTCACAATGGTCGTTTTTAAGTATAGTGGCCTTCTATACCTAGGCAGCTCTTCCATAGCCATGACTAAGCACTGTAAGAAACTCTTGTATCTGGAACTTAGGACCCCTTCCAACATCTTGCATTGATTTAAATTGTGAACCAGTTTAGCTAATCTGACATAACCCCCTATATAATTACTTTGCATCAGATTTATATAGATAGAAAAAGATGTATCTGTTCCCTCAGCAACAGTTTCAGTCCAGAAATTGTAGACAGAACATATGAGCTTGTGGCTAGCATTCAGCATTGATAATTTGTATAGTTTTGAGACTGAAGCTTGTATAATCTATGCACCTCAGAGGCAACTCTAAATCACACTTTTAATACTGATGAGACCAATTTAGTTTCCATTTTATGTTAGAAAAAGAGATATATCAGTACCTCAAACCCAGTGTATTTACCTCATACTTTCCTTAAATTGATAAAAACCCCTTATGTCTCATTCTACCACTGTACTTGCAGCCAATGTGTAGATCAGTCAAATTTGCATTTAGTGAGGTACTGTTGGCTTATGGCTCGTAACAGTGCTAGTGATTGCAAAAAGATAGAACAAGAAAGGTTTGTAGTAGTGGCTGAGTCCATAGCCCGCTGTTACCCACTTTTATAAAGGTGCTCCTTGATATGCTTTCATCTTTTTATTTATTTGGTTGGAAATGTCCGTATTTGTTCCACTGTATTGTAAAAGCTTTGCTCTATTTCCCATCTGCTGTCTGCAAGAGATCAATTGTAGAACATTCATCAGTTGAAACGTGGCTTTTCTGCCAGTTTCTCTAAAATCCATCTTGCCAGTCCCATGTAAACTGAAATGGGTCAGTTTACATCAGCCTTGGCATTAAACCTCTGTACTCTCCCATGAGCCCTATCCAGTAACTTAAGAGGGGTCGGAGTGGGAAATAAATTATGTGTCTCTTAATTCTACTTTTCTCATTCAGATGCCAGTACATCAAAACTAGATCTCCCTGGGCCGGAGCACTTTGTCATGTTACCTGGAGTAATACTGGTTTGTGAATTATGCCTGGGCAGTTTAGTGTCTCGGTTTGGTTACATTAATGTCTTTGAATCACTGAACACTACCATCTCATTTTCATCTAGCAGAAAAAAGCTATCAGACTTTTTGTCTACTGCCTGGCACACTGAATTGCTCTGCTGACCCCACAGCAGTCGGAGGAACCCAGAGGTCTCACAAGCAGCATCAGGACCAGCCACCAAAGGTACCCTGTCCTCAGCCTTCGCTCTCTCATCCATTACTTAACAGCCATGTAAATGGCACATTAATTGCAGATGATGTAAAAGATCCCATTTCACACACCTTAGCAGATTAACAGCTCACTGTCTATCCCAAGCTGCATGGACACAGGAGACCATTGTGAATTAATAGATAAAAATTAATTTATAATTACTAGAGAATTATTCATTTATATATACCATTTTTATCAGCCTTGAGGTGCTTACCTGTTATTGTATATAGAAAATAGCCAGCTAAATATAATGCATTCAGTCTGTGTACATAATCCTGATAATCCTGATAAACCCATGATGCAGACACAACATTTTTTAAAATTCCATTATTATGGATCTGTCTGCATTCATTTGCCTTATATCTTCAAATGATTAAATTAGGAAATATGGTTGATAATTTCAGTAAATACCTTAGAAAAATCCATACAGAGATTTCAGAATTCATTTGGAAGTTGAACCTGTTATCCTGCCAAAGAATTCGACTGTTGTCATTAAAAATAAGTATTTCAATATGCTCCTTTTTAAACTAATAAGTGTTAAGATATGAGGTTTTGTTCTCAAAATTACAAGTTATGTTTAAAATAGAGCTGTTTTCTGTTAAGCATGTGTGATTAAGAGGAGCAAAAAGCTTTTCTACTATGGAAAATTGTAAAAGGTATGGATGGGAAATGAATTATCTACTACTGCTATAGATGTCTTTAGTCACAAGCACCTAGATATTGTTGTATGGTGTCAACTCTCAAGATCTTTTAGGATATAACAGTTCAGATGAAATGTTGGCCATCTAGAAACTAACCTGCACACAATGCAAGAAATGCTAGGTTGCTTAGAGTATCTATTTATCTAGAGGCCTTTAAAATGGCATTTTATCAAATTTAAAAAAAAAAAGTATCTTTTAATCCTTCTCTTGGAAAAGAACTGAGGTAACTGTGTTTTATTTCTGCCATAAAGGAAGAAGGGAATGAAGTTCTCCGTGAGTTTTGGGGTAAACTGACGACTATCTGTAACTAAAAGTGGAAAAAAGCCTAGCACATTCCTTTCCCTCCAGTCCTATTTTGTCAGTCCTTTCCATTACTTGTCTTTTACAGTTTCCTCTGATTTTCTTAGCTTCCCTGATAAAAAAGAGTGGGTTTTTTTAACTCAGAAAGTAAACAAATAGATAAACAAGATTCCCATGAGAAAGCAGCCCAAGTTCATTAATATATACCTATCACTATGTATTCCTCTTAGCTTTTGAAAATTGCATAAGCTGATAAACCTTCCTCTCTTTTTGAGAGAGAAACTTCCTATGAACTGAAAAGTGTAGTTAGGCAACGGTTTCTTGGAGACTTGTCACAATTTTGAGAAATGTGTCAGGATTTGATTTTGCCTTATAAGGAAGTATTAAGTTGCTTTAAAAATAGAAATATATTTATAAGTTGTAGAAGGATGACATTCCAGGACACTGCATGATGAATTAGATGTACTCATAGAGCTGGTAAGGGAAGCTTCACAAGTAAAGCAGTTACATCTGAAGAAACTACCCATCTTTAGAAGAGAGACCAAAGGGGAGGAAAAGTTGTCCAAAGGACAGCACCTGCAAATAGAATAGTTTTTAAAAACTCATGTGATCTAGATTCCAACCAAATCAAGGGATTTGTGAATAATGCCACATACGCCACTACTGGCTGTTTTTATATCTTTTACAGAGGCTGATACATAGCTCAAAATAGGATAGAATAAATTGTGCAAGAACTAAACTGGGATTTCTAGTAAGCAGTGTTTAAAACACAGTATGATTTGTTCTATTAGGATCTTCTTTAGTTGACAGTGAAATACAGAAGTAGGAGAATGTAATAGATAGCAAAATACAAGCCCTAGTATTTCCAAGGAAAATCTTATTTGTTTGAACGTAGCAGAGAGCTACATTCAAGCATTATGAGGCAGCTAAAATGATCAGTAAAATTTGGGTTTCCTGATATACTGGGCATGGATGTTCCATTGGGTATGCTAACAACTGTGTAAAATTCCATCTATTTCTCCATGAAGATATGCCTGAAGCAGCTATTAAAAGGAAACTCAATTATGGATTAGGATCTACTTTGGGGGAAAGAACTGAGAAGAACTCAGATGTGAATAGAAACCAATATTTCATTGCCTAAAGATCAACTGTGTTAAAAAAAGTGAGAAATTTAGAGCAGGATATAACTTTGAAAGAATCACCCTCAGTAGAGTATGCACATCAGGACAGTAAACTTCCAATTGCCCTAAAAGAGCTTTTTCCAGGAGCTTGGTTACAGAAGTTTATTTCCTCAAGGCAAGTTGTCAATCAGCAAATATTGTGTTCAAACACTTCTGAGTTTCTTGTCAATAGATACACCATAAGTTTAGAGACAGAAGTGGAAAAGGTTGGTTCATGAGTGGAAGAATATTTCAGAATATGTCAATATTTCCAGCTTTGCTTAGCACAGTCAGGGAGATAAATACCTCTCTACATAAAAGAAGGTCATAACAACCACTGTATTAGTGTCCTGCTATTTCAAAATCACAGTGTTGACATCATCTCCATGCCAACAGAAATGTGAATGAAATAGTGAGGAATGACTGCATTTATGAAAGGACTCTATTTGTCACCATTTGGCTCTGTCACTGATAGGCTGGTGGAGAAAATATTGCTGTTGGGATTTGCTGTCAGTGTCCAAAACCTCTGTGGCTAGTGAGAAAATAAAAGTGGAGAAATTTTAGGAAACTGTAGTATAACCTGATCTTTACTTCGGGAAATTGCTTCAGAGATCAGGCTCAGTAGAAACAGTGAAGTGCTACTCTACCTAAAGACCACTCTCCTGCAGGGAAGATTTGATCCCAGAGTTCATGCAGCATGCAGTACACACTTCTGCTATATTGCAAAACATTAACCTCTTTATACAGATGCCCTGTGTTCCAGACAGGGCAGGTCTCAATGCTCAAAGCAAACCTGACAAGGACAAATCTAGGATTTCTTGTTTACTCAGAATGCAGGGTTGTAAATTACACATATATGAAGACATAAGTCTCACTGCAGGTGTCTGCACTCTGACACTCCTAACCTCCAGCATGGGTTCTGCCTGTGCCAGGTGGATTCTCCAGAACTGGTCACTGAAGTGCAAAGGTTAAGTGGCCTTCTGGATGGAAGGCTTTGATCAATCAGAAATTAGGCCACCTTGAACATTAAAGAGAAAAATAGAGAAGAATAAAGTATCATGCTGAGGCTCCATGTCCAGGACAGCATGTAACTCCCCAGCGTCCAAAACAGCAGCAACTCTCTATCTCCAGCCCACAGTAACCTCCAGAATGCTTCCACTCCAGGACACATTGACAGGGAAATGAAAGTGATACTTAATGTGCAATTTAACAATTTAACAGTAGAGAACAAATAGTTCACAAAATTGAAGCAGGTGGTCACTGTATCTTTCATTTGGCTAGGTTGATATGGGCTGGAGTGGCTGGGAAGTAGATTCTTCAATAAGTAGAATGAATAACTCAATTACCAGAGTCATTGTTGGTCCTCAAATGTCCTAGCTAAAATTCATACATGTTAGAGATCTATCTGTTTCTCTGTTTTCCCAGAAGACTCCTGGGAGTCCTGTTGAATCAAGACAAAGAGCTTGAAATTATATGAGCACTGAATTCATACCTCACGAAGGAATACATGTGGGCAGACCAAATGTGTATAAAATCTGATTTTGTTTTCAAAAAAATTTTGTATATTATCAAAAGTTTATAAAGTGCTATCTTTTTTTTCCCCCGTTGTAAAATCATAGTTTATTGATTATATGCACTGATAACTCTCTGCAAGAAGGAAATTAATGGTTCAGGGAGGCACATAAGTACATTTTAAGGATACTTAGGAAGATAGAATAGAAATATGTGTGAGCAAGGTACTATAACAGTTCTTTTGGAGCAATAAAGCATATAATGAACATGGTCTAGGCCTGATAAATGGCAGTCATCTACACCCTCCATCCTTGAACCTAAGAGGTGCAGGCTTCCTGGTGATTTTTTCTGTTTATTACACTCTTACTACACTTTCAAAGCAGAAGCACAACTTGCATTGTAACACTAAGAACTGTAAAACACCTGTTAGTTAAAGGAGAATTTTCTAAATTAATAATGTCTCAAGCCTAACAAAGTATTGACAGGATTAGATTATTTTAGTGGGATCTCAGAAAATGATACTCTGATTTGTTCAGAAAAAACTTCCAGTAAAGGATTCAAAAGGCAGAATAAATAGAATAAATAATAAAATCATAACTTTCAAGTGAACTTGTCTCTCTGCTGTCTTTGAGAGAGATCAACGTAGAGATTTTCCAAGTCTGTAATGAATAGCACCTGCATTTGACTTACAGCACATGCAAAGGGTTTATGTCAGGAATCATTACCACCTAAACCAGGGTCATCTGATATTTCAAATGTGAAAACCCTTCTCATGGCAGGGATTATGGCAATATAAGCTGGGAGTCTAAGCCCACAGTCATCCGCCAGGGCTAGACTGGTTTGCCCATTCCTGCTAGGCAGCATGACTTTGACACTCAGGGTATGGCTGAGCTCTCTAATTGCCATTGTAGCTTCACTGGGACAAGACGGCTTAAAAAGCTTGTGTTAATAGCACTGCACTGCAATTTGTGCTGAAAGCACATAGTGAAAATAGTATATTGTAATGATAATGACTTCCTGACTGAAGCACTAAGTCAAACATGTCAGAAGTAATAAATTTAGGCTGGAGAATGACCAATAATACTAACCATTACAGCAAGAATAGATCTGAAAGTGTTGAAGATGAGTGTGGTTACTGCTGGTTCTGGAGATGATTATTTTGAGAACTGCCTATTTCCTCTGTTAATCTCACTGGTTGATTAATAATGGCTCTATCATTCCAAACAATATAAATCAAGTCAATTGACAATGTCAATCTGCCCTTTTAACATCTCCAGAGCAATTGCTAACTTTGATATGACAACTGTGATATCTGCTTTGTTTAGCAGATGCTGTGGCAGAGAGTCCTAGAAGATTTCAAGAGTATTTATTAATTTGACATATAATGCATAAAAGAAGAACATATAGTTACTGCATTGTTTCCTCCTCTCAAAATTGCAACTGGGCCAGTAACACTTAATACAAAGTTAATTTAGTCAGGATACTTGAGAGCCACTTGGCTCTGTTTCTAAATTCCTCCCTTTGTCCTTTGCAAAGCTTTGAAGTGTTACATGCGAGGTGGGCGTTGTAATGAGCCTGTTTCTAAGAGGATCAAAGTAGCAGAGCTGCCCAAAGCAGCATCAAAGATACACAAGAGAGAGCCCTTTAATGAGCAAGAGGGACATAACTCTTTTCCCCAAAAATAAAATCCTAAACCTGGATTTAGATTAAATATTTAAAATGGAAAATTATTTTATTTTGTCAAGAGCTTGCCAGCAGAAAGTAAAAACCTCAAAGAGAAGAGGACATTTCTCCAGCTAACTCAGCTAAAATTTAATGACTGTCATTTGCTGGATGGCTTAACTATCACTTAATGGAGTCCAAATACCTGTGGCCTAACCTAAGGTGGCAGTGACGGCCAGCATGGGCACAGGCAGGATAGCAGCCTTGTGCTAGAGCAGATTCCTTTCCCATGGATATGAAAATAGAAAGCAAACATACGGCAGGAAGTTGCAGCAAGCATTGCAGAGTGAGAAGACAGCTTGGAGGGGGAACAGGGGGGAAGCGTGGGAGAAAGAAAAGGAGTGGGAGGGAGGACTGGACATGTAAATTATGTGCCAGGAAATGAATTCCTTACAATGTCTCTTGCCAGGAGCTAAATCCTAGCACGTGTAAGTCATCTTTTTTCCCTTCTTTTGCTCTTTACACTGTTCCTCTGAGGGTCAGAGAGGAAAGAGCAGGGACAGGAAGAGGGGAGATTCAGTGTTTACTTACTTATTGTGTGACGAAAGAGCTATATGATCTAGCTTTAACATCAGAAGGCATGTGACACCATAAAAGTGACAAACAGGGTAATATCCTGCTTCTCATTAGATTGGATTTTTTCATCTTAATTTATTTGGCCTCAGGGATTCTTCAATATGTTGTGGGGTTGAGATATCAGAAGAAATGTGTTTCTGTTCAGAGGCTGAATGTACTTATTGCACTGTATTTAGTAATGAAATGGGGGTTTATTTGTTTGACTTTATAGCTATCTATGCAAATATGGCCTCTGCTTATGTTTGCTTATGTTTAAGGAATTACCTACAGCATCTTTCAAGGCTGTAGAAATGTATGCCACTGACCTGTGCTCAACCTGGGGACAAAATGACAGGACTTATGTTTGAGGTTGGATGTTTTTTTCCAGAATGTCCCAGAGAACATCCAGCAGAAAGTTAAAAAGCTTGAGAGCAAACCAAAGTACACTTCCAGCTTATGAAAGATCAATGAAATACGATGCAGAGAGCAGAATCAGTAATGAAATTGGACACGAAGTAATTATTTAATGCACTAACATTTATTGGGCATTAAGCATGAAAGGTAGTCTTTCCATATATTTTTTCCTTACCAGCATGTGCAATGCCATGGACAAAACCAGTATCATTTTCTTTGAAGATATTTTGTGGGTAAAAGCATTGGACACTTTCAGATGTAAGGAAGACAGATATTGTCCTTTTTTTTAAAATTAACTGCAACACTACAATGCTTATGAAAGTCTGTACTAAGCAAAATTTTGTAATTTAAGTTAGTAAAGTCAAGTAAGAGGCTGCTTTCAACAAAAGCTGCAGACAACCCAGAAGTTTCCAGTGAAAGGAATTGTATGTTTCTATATAGTTTCTTTAAAAAAAAAAAAAGAGTATTTATTTTTAAGAATGAATGAACGTTAAACCATTTTCAAGCACCATGATTTCTACTGATTTCTTCTGCTTCAGTACCAAGCATAACCTACATTACTCAGTTTTGATAATACCTTAACTCAGGAATAAAAATTTTTACATAAGAATATTTTATTTCCACATAAGGAATACCTGAGATTCTTTTAAGCATTCTGCTTGTATTCTATTGATCTATTTCCTTACTATCAAAAACTACTGGATTCAAAATGAAAACAATTTGTTTTAATTGGAGAGCAGAGTTCTACTCAACCTTTACAAGCATAATCTCTTAACAGTGCTAATTTAGGCATTTTTTGCCATACCTGTAAATTGGATTTATCTTTCTATTGGAAATTTTGGATAAAAAATGAAAAGCATGTTTCCCTCGAAGCACAGAATTAGCTAGTGTCAAGTTGTGGGATACTGCTCTCCCATGAATTTACTGTATTAGTTTAGCTACATGGCATCTGAGCTATTTACTTCATTCTCGCTGAATTAATGCTGCTAAAATAAGGACTTGTAGCAACAGATGATACATTAAGTGTTCCAAAAAATCTTCTATTCAATGTAAAAACAACTTGCAACTTTGTTGTGTACGCATTTCCAAAAGTAAGCTTTCAGTAATGTTAGTCATAGGTTTCAAAGGTTTCTTTGATAAAGTAGAAGCTGCCTAGTCCTTTCTGAGCAGCTGTTTCCTCTGAGTATCATCAATGAGAAACCTTTCTCCCAAAATCCTCTCATGTGAGGCAAGGCTCAAGAGCAATTCCAGTTCCAAACTGTGGGAATGACCTACCTAGAGGCTGCAAGGCTCTCAAGGTACGATAAGTAATCTCAGTTAACTTCCCTGAAAAAAAGCAAAACAGTAATTACCACAGGCTCTAAGTATATCACATTATGTTTAGACATAAAATATGCATCTCTTTCTACAGATATCCCATATTTCTTGCTGTCATTGCTGTTGTTGACAGGACATAGTTTTTGTAGAGTGACAAGGTGCCTAATTAAGGTACTTGAACAAATCTGAACATGTGAATAATGCCTTCATTGTCAAAACCATACATGAATAACAGAAACTGAAATCAAATGCAGTTTGACACTTTCGTGCTACTCAGAATCACACGCTGAGATGCCTGAGTAGAGCAATTCTTGTCTAATGTCCTGTCAAATGATTTTCTAAAACTCTGTATTCAGTGAAAATCAAGATAGATGTCATATCGTTATGCAGGGATAAATATTAGTCTGGATCACATGGCCTTAAGGATTCTCTGTAGTTGTGGTACCTGAAGCAAGATATCTTTGATGCTTTAGCATCCTTTTTTTCAAAAATGGGCAAAACTACCCCCATGCAATGCAATTACTGTAGGTTTGCAATACAGATTCACAAGCAAGGCACCTTGGGAATATTGTGAGGCCGCTGAAACATTTCATGAATTAACATGCTTTACCTACCCTTGAAGCACCAAGTTTCTAGCTCCTTCTCTGCCTATAAGAATAAGGAAGTTTTAGAAGGTAGCCCAAATATAATACATAGAGACTAATTTTAGGAACAACAACATCTGTCAAAAGGAATTGCAAATTGTATTCATTCTTCTAATCTATACTTGAGACTGAGTCCTTATGAAAATCAAACTCTTAAATAATTTGCTTGACCTTGTTAAGAACATTTCACTTCACTTGTGTGTCAAAGTTCTTAACCATATGATAGTGCATACAGTTTACTTAGAATATAGCAAGGTACTACTTACTTCAACTCTCTTCAGTTAAACTTATGAACACTTCATTTTCAGTTTGTTTTATTGTACTTGGCATTATTGAGATGATTAAACTTATAGCTATATATGTTATATCTTAAAACAAATTGTAAATCTGTCTATTTGACTATCACAAATCACCTTAGTTGGTTTAAATCTTATGTGGAAACCAGGAGCTATTTGGTCAAATTCTGTGATCTCATAAAACATAGTAAATGGTTTATGTTAATAAAAAATTTCCTTTTCATTGTAAAACATTGATTTAAACATGATAACAATGCACTCTTTCACATAAGTTATTAATATTTCCAATTTCCTGTCTAGAAGTATCAGCAGATTAAGGATTAGATAAACTCATGGTCAACAGGTCATCAAATAGACTAAAAAGGGGTACATGCCTGCCTAGTCCTAAACTAGATAGTACCACAGTTCTGGATGTCTAGGGGCTGAGGGGGCTGGACTGCTGGAAGTGCAAAAGGTCACGTGTCCTTCCCTATAGCACTTCGGGAAGCTAAGCCACCAGTCTCACCCAGCAGAGTATTTCTTAATTTCTTAAGTGAAAATATTAATCAAAACAATGACAATAATAATAATAAAAGAAGAAAAATAATTACTTACATCTCAGTTGTTTTGTATAAAATTGTCTTTCTCTTCCTACTGTAAAAATAGCTAGAGAAGAAGAATACTGAATAAATGTACTTGTGACTAGCACTGGTTTACAATGCAGAGTTACAATTTAGCCCAAATGCTGCTTTTCATTTTTCAAAAAGCAGCAGTATTTTTAAGATGATTAGCAATGGCAGTGTCTTTTCACTTGAAAATGTGAATTATTCCTAGTGAGGAAAAATAAAGAGAAAAAAGTGCAATATCAAGTAACACAATAGTTCTTTTGTGACCACCACTTGCTCACAAAAATATTATTTTCCTTTCCTTCATTCACTTGCATATGTTTTTATTTGCAGAAGGTAAAACACAATTATATAGATCATTTAAATTATGAAAGATATAAAACTTGGATGACTCATTTAAAAATTCTCAGAAATAATCTTGGTGAAGAGGTTTTATTCATCTCATTCTACTTTTCTCAAGGGTTGACATATGCATAAAAGGGGAACATGATCCCTTGCACATGTTCCCCATGACGACTGTGTGTAACACCATCATTAACTTAAAATAAGCTTTGCTGACTCTTACTCAAAGGCATTGCTGAATCCAAGCCAGTGGGATTCAGACTGGCATTTCTCCACCTCCTCTGACCAGGGAATAGTGTGAAAGGACAATCCTGTTCCTCTATGCCAAGTATTACATTTCAGTGGACCAGATTGGTCTGTCCCAACAGCTCTGTTGCCATCTGCAATAGTCAATAAATGAACTTAAACGGCACAATTTGGGAAATGGAAACACCAATCTTTATATATAATTATCTGTAACAAAAGCTGTAATTTATTTTTTTAATTACAAGAAATTTGTCAGTTTCAAACATAATCTTATGTCAAATCCAAGTCAAGCAGTTCATATTTTAGAGAAGTAGTATTTTGTTTAGAGTCACTTTTAGGAACCACTTGAGCTTCCCTTATTGTCTCATGGGATGTGGACTGGAGTATCCCCTTTGAGACAGCTTTCCTTGTCTGATATATCTCCCAAATGCTTCAATATCTTCCCTCCAGTTAAACCTCAAAAGCAAACTACAGAATTAAACATATGAATGGTACCCAACTGGATAAACGGAGTAATGAGAGAGCCCAGCTTACTGGAAGTGATAAATACTGTATAAGTACAAAAGAAAAATTATACTGGGACAGATGAAATGTTAACTTCATATACATTTGGACTTTTGCAGTGGTCAGTAGAAGAGGTAAGAAGATACAAGAAAATTAGAAATTAATTGCTTCTTTTGGCATGTTGTCCCAGTTCTCCAAAATGCACCATTTCTATGACTTCCCGAGCAACAGTTTGCATCTAAAGTACTGTAATACCAACTTTATTCTTCTTCAAATGAATCTGTTTAAACCCATCTATACTTTTGGCCTTCAGAATTTACAGTAGCAATGAAAGCTTCAATTTAATCATGCATAGTGAGATGAAAGGGTTTACTTGATTCATTTCAGAACTTTTATTTTAAATTGGTGTTCGTTGTCTGCCAGTCATTTAATTGAGAAATAGTGAATAATGGTTCCCTAGCTACTGTGCCAAGCACAATTTTTTAAACTTGTACCACATGCCTCTCATTGCCTCTTCTGTCCATGTATCCTCCGTTTCTGTGGAAATGGTCTCTATCTTTGATCTCCCCAGCCCTCTCACATGTCCCTTGAATAGTAATTCCCATAACTTTTAAAACAGTTCAGGAGACACAGAATGACCTTAAATGTACTTACAGCAAAACATTTCAAAATTTGCAAGTAATATAGCTGATTCCCTTCCTATGCATTCTGCATAACTTAGTTCAGTCCCACAGGGATATGAAAATAATTACACAGATTTAATAATTCTTCTGAGAATAAAAACAGCAATTCCAATCAGTTTTATCAGAATTTTTCCTAAATTTTGAGAAGTGTGTCCTTACATGTATTTTTCTGATCTATACTGACAGCAAGATCAAAGTCCAATTTGCCACATGATTTAAAAAATTCTTTTGATTAAGACACACACATATAATTTTTGTTTTTCTTTTTCAAGTTGAAATATTTGGTCACCAAATCTGGAAGTCAAAGTGGCTGCAGGCAGGTGTGAAACACTTCCTTTTGAAGCGGAATGAAGTAAAAGATGAGGAAAATAGCACACAGTAAATTTGAGTCAGTTGATTATTCTTTTTTAATAGAGTAATTCACCTTGGTAAAACAAGGTAATGACCTATAAGTCTGAAAAAACTCAGTTGATTTTAGCACATTTGTATTCACTGAACAGAAAGAAGAATTTATTGTCTGATGTTTTCCTTTAAACAGAGTTCTCCAAATACCGTGGTGGAGACAGATATTTTTTGGAAACTTCAAACATTGTCAGACTAAAGCTTGACAGTTATGCGCACATGGTAGGGCAGAGAGATTTCACTCTCAGAGAAATGTAAAATCTAAGCCAGGCTGAGGCAGCTGAGATCCTGAGCTGAGGCACCGGGGCTGTAAGCCTTTCTCAGCTTTTCTCAGCCAGCATTACTAAGATAACAAAAATGTGTATGCTTATTTTCAAGCTCTATGCCTGGAGAACAAGCACAACATGGCTATCATCCCAACAGCCTGTTTGTCTGTTCTGGAGACAGTTTTCTATTCCAAGGCACCCCCTCCCTCCACTAGTCATAGTAACTTGCCCCCTTCACTGTGAAAATAAATCAATCTCATCTGCTGCTGTTCGAACGCTTTCTTCTCCCCGCCTCAGCTCCTCAGTCCTGCTCTCCCTTTGAAAGCCCCTTTCCACTGCACCATATGGCAGCTGGGAGAAGGGCAGAGCTGTGATCTATCTCATAACAAAAGAGGCTGTGGTGTCAAAAAACCTCATGAATGCATGAGACACACTCATGTATAGAGAAATGCCTCCAGCTCTGTCAGGGAGGACTGAAGAGAAGGCTGATAGGCCTAACATCGCTTTTGGGTTGAGACAGGCACCAGCTCTCTCTGCAGCTCATCCCTTCCTCCCTCCCCTTCTTTGGTTTCATGCCAAAATCCTATTAGATCTATTAATGACATGAGACACAAAGTCAGAGTGTGTGGCAGAACAAGAAACTAAATCAGGCCACCTTATTCACTCCCTATCACTATTTCTTGAGATAGAATCATACTACTGAAAGAAAAAAATAGCCACAACAAACTAGACTTTAATAGTTTGCCAAAAAATAAACAAGCAAGACCTATCCCTGCCAAAAAAGGGATTGAGCACACTCCTGTACATTGCCTATGGTGGCAGATTCACAGTAGATCTGCAAATTGAACACTGGCAGGGTGACCCTGAAATACTGTTTAAAGCACACTGTTCAGTTCATTTTGCTTCCTCAAGCCTCTGCTGATACAAAAAAATTACTCTGGGGTCAGAAAATTAACTAGACCTATGATTATGTGTGCCCTTTGAGCTGTTACAGAGCAACAACACTTAATTTTTGACTATGAAAGAAATACAAACTGGCACTTTACAAAGCATACATTCCTTTACCCTCTTTCTTCTGTTTCACTTTCTCATTTTCTGTTCTGGCGATGTTTGGCATGCTTCATTTCACAGAAATGCCTACAAAATGCATTCATGACCTTCACATACAGAGTCGGCACAATGGTAGAATTTACACATCTGAAATACACAGATTACAGACTTTTATCGCTATGAGGGGGGGAGGAAAAGCCACCGATCCTGTGCAGCAGAATGCAACAGCATGTATTTAATAAATAACAAGTTACTGGACTTAAATATTTAGTTAATAACTTCAGTTTTTAAGTTTCATTTATTTCATTAATAGCTTCAGTTTCTGAACGTAACTGGGGACAACTGTGCTGTTTTATCTCCGTAAAATGAAGTCTAGTTAAACCCTTAGACTAGAAATGTGTTATTGTTTCTGCCTCTTCCCTACAAAGGCCTCAGAAATCACACAACTCTCTGTCCCTGGGGTTACTTAAAGCAACCCGGGCAAGCTTCCAAATGCTGGTATATGTGACCTTTACAAGTATTCCACAATAACAGCTCCCAATGAAATAAATCTATGAACATGTGTATAGAAACTCAGCAGCGGCATGGAGGTTAAAAGATGAACTTCTATCAACATTGTTGAATTGTTGTTCCTACAATTCGCTTAGAAGTTTAGTTTAGAAGATTTTACTTTAACATACGTAATTGCATAAAGTATGTTTATAGTATCTCTTGAGTCTTCTTTCCTGGAATGCACTTGATGTAAAGCTATTGAACAGCATTATATATGTGTATATATTAAAGATACTGTTTATATCATGTCACAGACAACTTTCAAAAACAAACTACAATGAATTATGAAATGCAGAAGTCCCACTGGAAAAAACTTTGAAAGTGTCTTTTTAAAATTAATTCTGCCATGTGTTTGGAAAAGAACTCCTATAAACTGCTCAAGAATGCCTCTGGAATGACTCCGGGGAGGTGAGTGAGTGTTCGCGATATTTGATAGACTTAAAACTTCAGTGCAGTCCGGATTTCTTGAATTTTAACAGTCAGAGTTTAAGCTCTCATCTTGGGACCAGGACTTGTGCCGGGTCCCTGCTGGGAGGGAGGGAGCTCGGGGAGGCAGGGAACAATGCCGCCATTCAGGCTCCCCATTCAGCCCAGCCACATCTGTTTATATGGCCTGTGCCCACCTCGGAAAAGGGTGGTCCTCCCTCCTCCATTTCATCTCACATGGCCCTGAACAGTGAGTGGTCTGAGAGATTTTCTGCTGGAAAGCTGCAGTTTCGAATTTATTTTATGAGGCCAGAGCTGAAAGACAGGCTAACAATAACATGTGCACATTTCTAGAGTCTGGTTTGTATTTTATTGTAATCTGAGAACAACTGTAAAATTGTCCGAAACTCCCCAGTTTCAAAATAAGTCTAGCACAGAGGATATTGACACTGAACTTGGGGGTCTGAACTTTACAGTGTTTATAGATTTTTAAGTAGTTTTTCTTCTAAAACAATTTTTGTGCCTCAAATATTTTTAAACAATACTTATAGCACTCAGAGAAGGACTAAAAAGTGTATTTTACCAAAAAGCATTTGTGTCTTACTTTTTGTTGTCCGTGGTTAGAGTCCATAGCTATACATTCTGCACTTCAATAAACAGTTCATGTAGAAATACTGTGACTACGGTAAATTTCTGTTTAGATACCAGTTCTGCAACTTTGAAACTGAGCATCACTTCATACAGAAGACACTTCACAGAAATCAACATACTAGGCTAAAATGATTGAAGATCAATAGACCAACCCCCCATTTTTATTTGAATTGAAACTTTAGCTGATATAAAATGATGCATGTCCTTTAGAGAATCAGAAGCCCGTGATTACTAGGGAAAGCAGGAGATGCTAAAAGCCCCTGAAGCCGAAGGCTGACCACTCTCAGTGTACCAGTGTGTGATCAAGTTTTATGAAGCAATATATAAACACAAAGCAAACTTTATGCATTCAATGTCAGCATGATTTGTCTCTGCTGATTAACTCATGAACTTACGGAAGTTTTGCTCAAATAAGAAATGCAGGCTCATATGTCTGCCAAAAACATCACAGTAATTGCATCGTAAAACTTGTAGTTTGCAAGTGTACTGAAATTCATGCTATAAGAGGCATGATGGTATCACAATACACTGGATATATAAT
This sequence comes from Oreocharis arfaki, assembly GCA_013398015.1. Classification (NCBI taxonomy): domain Eukaryota; kingdom Metazoa; phylum Chordata; class Aves; order Passeriformes; family Paramythiidae; genus Oreocharis; species Oreocharis arfaki. Next base: position 129,264 of record VZRR01011410.1, read on the forward strand.
AGAGAAAAAATCCAGCAAGTTCCAAGGGAGATTACAAAGCAAAGTTCTAAAAGGAAAAACAAGATAGTCTGCTACTTATAAAGTATTAAATGGCAGAAAATGAGATAAAGACAAAATGTGAAAAACCTGAAAAAGCATCTCAGAAGAAGATTATTGAGATGTGGACCCTTATTCTCAGGTGAATTGCTGTGAACTTGTGTAGTGCTTGGTGATTTGCTGTGCAGAACTTGTTGAACATTCACTTCAGTCTAAAATTCCTGCTTCCAGAAGCCAAACTGTGTTCAAGATTAGCTTACAATATGTTATTTATTTTCCTAATGCTTTTCTTCTAGGTTCATTAGTTATCATGATAATCGCAAGACCTTATAAGTAAAGAGAATCTGAGCAAAAAAATTTGCTTATTCAGTATTGGACTTGCACAGTGATGGCTGTCACATTGTTTTGAACTTCTCTTCTACGAAGACATTCAATCTAATGATATCTCTATGCACTAAGCAATTATTTATTGAAAGGTCTTAGCAGAATCAAAGACTGTTGTTCAAGTTGAGCATTCTTGTCTTCTCTGGTTTTGTTTAATATAAATGGGACAGCCTAAATATAAATGAGCAAAGGACCTCAGAGAAGTCCTCTTCCTTGTTCTCCATGTTCCTATATAGTACAAGGAAAGAGAAGGACTTTGACTTCAGAGAACATGTGCTTTGCTTAAGTAGGGAGGGACTGTCAAAGGGTCCCACAGTTTTGGAGACTTGCCAGTCTGTGCCCATCTCAAACTAATATCTGCCCCATAATCTGCAATGACACCACTTACATCACTGGCGGAAAGGAAGGAGGGCAGTGAATTGCACTAAGTCATAAATAGAACTGTATTAGGTTGTGACTTAAATAGAGTCAACAAGAATCTACAGCTCAAACTTTGTCCTTTACACATACTGGTGTACTCAAATATCACAGCACAGCTGATGAACAGGTACTGTTATCTCAGAGGTACCATTAGCATGTACTAGAAAAAAAAAACATTCAGAGTGAAATCCCAGGCAATATGGATCTAATCTGAATATAGGGGCTCCCTAGGTGCATTGCAGCCTTAACAAAACAGTATCCTTGAGAGTAATCTGCCCTCTTTTCAAGCCCAAAACAGCCTTGTCAGTGACTTGTCAGGCCAATATATCATCTTGAAAGGTCAAGATTTACAAAATAAACTTCGATATAACACAAAAAACTTGCCTGAACATTTAAGAAAACAAATATTTTAGAATATGAAATATAAATCATACACAGTACTGCAGCTAGCTGCAAAAATAGGCATCAGAAGGCAAGTAACTGAGCAAAAGGAGAAAAGTAGAGTTTTATAAAAGCTGCAGCACAAAATCAGATCACTAAATTCAACTATTTCTTTTTCTTCTTCTGCATTTATCTTGCACAGGGTAAACTGTTACTTCTGTTGAAGAAAAGAAAGCAATTTAGGTCTGTAGCTAAAAGTTAGCAGGGTGTGAACAGCCTGAAATTCAAGTTAGACACGTATTTTTTAAATTAAAGGAGTGTTACACAAAAATAAATGGTACAGTATTCTGGGTTACATTTATACGCCAACCTCAGTGGCTTTTTGCCTTACCTTCTTCTCCATCGTTAGTTGTTTGGTTTTTGTTTTGGTCTTTTTTGGTTTTCACTTTAATCAGTACTGTTAACTCCAACGTAGAATAGGCTTAATGATTTTGGTTACTGATTTTCATGCTGTTGAAACATAGCCTCTAGTTCTCATTACAAGGATTAAAGTACTTTATTTATCTACTAAGCAAGCACTACAAGCAGAGAGGGAAAGAGAACTCCTCAACAGCTTTTACCCCACTATTTCCCATCTGATGTCTTAAATAAAAAGCTGTCTGAAGCAGTGTGTAGTTGACCAAGAATTCCTAAAGGATTTTCACTTACTAACAGTCATGATCATACTTTTATGGTATGCGCATGTGTTCCGCAAAGAAAACAATATGACCAGATGCAAAATTCATCAAAATGTCTCTGACAGAACACTGTATACTGAAAATTAAGAAACAGAATCATATCCCTTCTGTGTGTTCACAGATTCATAGTTCACATCTGATCCTTTCCTAATTGAAGCAAACAATTGTGGGATTTGTAACAGGTTTTTAACTGAACTGCTTTTTTTCAGAATGGTGCTTCTTTTCAAAATTTACAAAATTACCATAAACATAATGAAGATTTTGAAAGGGCCTGAAAATAAACGAAAACATTTCAAAGGGAAGATTTCAACTTTACACCAATGAAAACAAAGAAACACTAACACATCCCCAGCATGTAATCCTTCTCACAGAGGTAACACTACTAGGCAGTGACCACTTTTACTACACTGCCTGTTGTAGATAAAGATCATTTAAGTTTTATCTGTCTGGATGCTTATGCTACTTAATTGAACATTTGAACCTGTTGCTTGAAGGGAAGGGGACAGGAGAAGGTGAAAAGACTATATAGCATTGCTAATCCCTTGAGCCATCTGGTGACTTGAGGCCATGCTTTAGGTTATATGTATATTGAAAACCTATTCCTTTCATTCATCCTTTCCCTGTGCCAATTTGTCATTGGCTTTTTTACTGTCAAAGGATTCCTTGAAGTTAATCACAGTGAGAATCAATGTCTTTTCAAGCCGCAGTAAATATTCACACTGGAAAGATTACTTTTTACTCATTACTTCCCCTCCCCTCTACTACTTGCAGTGATTTGTAAAAATTGCTGGTACGTTTTCACCAAGCTGAGCTGAAAACAACGGTAGCTTTGTCTTTAGTCAAAGGAAAATAACTTATTTCTTTAGCATTTCTGTGTAATCTGGATGACTTCTAACAGATGACATAGTCTGAAATGCCCATGTTGTGCAGGGCTTGGAAGAACTGTACCCAGACACTACCTTCTAATTGAGCTGAGGCAGCATTTGCATGTTTAATTATCTAGGAACCAATCTGCATCTACACTTGTACAGCACAAGCCTCTCAAACCTGCTAAATTTGCATCCATACCAATACAGCAGATTGCACATTAAGCCTGTCCAAAAGACTCTTGATGATTTTCTAGAGCGCACAGGAATTTTTAATCTATGGATACACGTGGCTCTATATGAAGCCAAATCAATCATGACTCTGCCATGAAGCAGCAGAGATTTAACAGCTGTTTGACTTTACTAACTTTCCTACCAACTGCACAAAAGGACACCTCACAACTTTGCAGTTAACTTTCAATGCCTTTTGCACTATTTCTCAATTTGTGCATAAGATTGTCTTTTATGTTGTGTTCCCAAGTAGCTGCAAAGCAAACCTGTCATAAATATGCTGGCTCTGTGCACTTTGAAGTGAAATCATGTTCTACTGCATGGTCTTCCCACATATTAATTAATTCTTCACCATCCTTTTCTGGCTAGATGGCAGATCTGATTTTTGAACCTTTCTTTCTCTGATAATATTAAAAAAACCCCAAAACCATAATTTTCACTATTAGAACTGTTTGTGAAAAGCAAAATGAAACAAGGAAATTATAAAGCACACCAAAGGTAGAAAAAAGCAGATCAAAACATCTCAGAAATGGTCTGAAAGACCTCTGGAATTTGGGAGTCTGAGTAGTTTCTAAAAGGTAATCCAAGGAAGTCAGTTGCTGTTTGGGAAGGATACTTGAGTTTTTAAGTATTTGTTGGAGAGTAACCCCAGTAGGAAGCTAGGCCCCACATACTCACACACTCCCCTGTGGCCGAAGGGGGAGAGGAATGGGATAGACAAAAGGAAAAAAAAACCTGGGTTCAGATAAAGACAGTTCAGCAGAGAAAACAAAAGCTATACATAAAATCAAAGCAAAATAAGGAATTAATTCAGTACTTTTCAGCAGCAGGCAGGTCTTCAGCCAAGTTCATTACCCATAAAGGTTACCTGTGAAGACAGACTCCATAACTCCAAACATCCTCTTTCCTTCTTTCTCCCAGCTTTTATTGCTGAGCATGATGTCACAGGGCATGGAATATCCCTTTGGTTGGTTGGGCTGCACAGCTCTGACTCTCCATCACCTGGGTGCAATACAGAGACTCAGCTCTGAAGTTCCTGTTCAGTCTGAGGGATCTGAGACAATCAGTGCATCAAATTTCATCATAAAATACAAAAATCTTCACCATTCTGGCATGAAAGGGAAAACAAAGGATATGATTAAAAACTAAAAATAACAAAATAAAATATACAAAGCATTGCTGACTGAGAACACCCCACTGCCTTGCCAACAACAGCACATTGTAACACATTAGTTGGAAGTAACAGCCTGAAATAAACCCATTTTGTGCTTAATGCAAAACCCTGCAAACCAGAAATTATTATTAAGCCGTTGGTACAGCAATACCTCCAAGAGGTTCTAAAAAACGTGGCACTTTGCTATGGCAAAGGTTGCAGAAACATGCAGTTAGACACAGACAAGATCAACAAAGCCTTTGGGATCTGAGGTACTAATTAGACTCAATAATACTGAATTATAAGTTAGGATTCAATGTTATTATGTCTGCCCTGCATCAAAGCAAGGCCCATTCAAACAGGAGCCTCTTCTAAATTCAGCTTTAGAATTTATTAAGATTTTTTTCCAATTTCTACTCTAATCCACACAAAACTAAATTCTCACTGAACTGGGGTGAAACACAAACTCCAAGCTGAAGTACAGGAAAGTCCTTGGAACAAATCATGAATTTATTTTATTTCTGATAACTTACCTGCAATAGCTACTGCCTTTATATCATAAAACGTAGAATCCTGTGACTATTTCTATTGTCAAATATAAAGGTGAAATAAATCCTTGAAATAGGTAGCACAGGATAAGAAATGTATTTCTACCATCAGTATTTCTAGAATCCAAGACCAAAATAGTGCTAAACAATTTACAGACAAAGATTATTGGATAACAGAAAGTATGAGAAATAAAAAATGCTCACTTTTTAAGGCATAAATGAGCCACTAATTGACAGGAGCAAAAAAACCCCCTTCTCCTGTTGTCTGGTTATTCGGCTGTGGATTCTGCTGTTCTGTCCTCTGAAGCATCTGGTACTGGCCATTACCAGAGATCAAATAGAGGACCAGATGGTCTCTTGGTTTCACTCATTACAACGGTATGACCACTGAAATGTAAAAGCTCTTCACAGAACCAGAAGGAGAGCATTTACCTCTGAATGCCTGATCTCTTAAGAAAAAGAAAAGAAAAGAAAGAAAAGAAAAGAAAAGAAAAGAAAAGAAAAGAAAAGAAAAGAAAAGAAAAGAAAAGAAAAGAAAAGAAAAGAAAAGAAAAGAAAAGAGAAAAAAGAAAAGAAAAGAGACTTGTCATACCTCTGTGAATCCAAGAGAATAGTAACCCAATTTACCTCAGAGACAGTTCAGGGCAAAAGAAGTCAAATTACTTGCAAACTTTTCTCACTGGAGGATCTGGTCTTAGCAAGTTTTTGTGGCTTCAAGTTTATATTGTAACAAAACACTATCCTGAGGATGATTTGGAAAGTTAATGCAGGAACTAGTGGTGTAACCTGACAGGACAATATCATAACAACCCCTCAGCACTGTGCTGTATTCCTGCCTCCCAAGTCAAGTTGTCTGTGATTTAAAAGCACCACATATGATCGTGTGGGTTTGCTTCATACCAGAGGGCTGAAGGACTAGAAGAGGTTAGATGGCTGAAAAAGTCATACCCAGGAGGGGAAAAAATTGGCATCTTAGAGATGGGTGGTGTGGGGAGCCTCAGAAGTGCTGAATACATGGTAGTTTCTTTTTTGTTGGCTTCCAGAGTCTTTCTGATGTTTTAAGTATGTAAGCTCATAATTTAAATTTTCCTTTCTAAAAGTGTAATCACAATAAAATATATGGACTTGACAGAAGCAAGGGAATTGAAATAAAGTAAAGCAGCCTCATATTTGAGCTTGCTTTGTGATAATGAGCCTCCAGAACAATTTCTCATCTTTTCCGATGTCTCCACAATGGTGGGTTCTCAAAGAGCCTGGTCTTGAAAGCATCACCTATCCTAGTAATGGGGAATAATGACGACTCTGTCTTCAGTATGTAGGAGTTTGAACATACTTATTTTGGTTTTCATCCCTTTTTAACATCTAAATAAGAATTATTTATGTCTCAGTTACTGTTTTCTTAATTCAGATATAAAGAGTTTGAAATGTTTGAACATGGAGACTAGTTATAGCCAGAAAAGTGTATCTGGAAAGATAATTATGGAAGAAAAACAAATATAGGCTATTCTTCCTTGGATAGAGGAGCAGGATGTGTGTTTTCCCAATAATCACAGTGATTTATAAAGGAGAGTTGCTCTCCCGTGATATAAACCCTTAATACACCAAACCTGCAGAACTGTCCTGCCTCTTAACATATTCTCCAGAGAGAGAACACATTGCCACCCTTGTCTTCTCCTATCCCCCCCTTCCTACTTTCCTTACTAATCCTAAACCCTCAGAGACCATTTTGTTGGAAAAACAAAGCCCAAAAGCAACTGCATTAACTTAGGATGTAACTGGCATTGAGACCTCCAGAGATAGCAACTTGTCTGTCTCAAGCCTTTTAGGAAGAGCTACACACTAAAAATGGTATTTAAAAACACTGTTTCTCGGCATAGAACAGCAAATTACAAAATCACACCCTGTCAACATATAAGCAATGGAAATACACTATTGCATATGACATTAATGCTGATACTCAACAAAACCAATACTGCATGGAAAATACAAACTCTTCAGCATGTGTTTTCATTTTGTTTTTAAAAAACCTCTGTGCAAGGGAAACTTTTCTGACCAGCAATGCTATTATTTAGAAGGGGAGGCAATGAGGACAGAGCTGTGAGCCTTATCAGCCCTCTTGGGAAAAGGGAGTGATCCCATGGCATGGGTGGAAACAACTGTATGATGATGCAGCTCATTTTCTTCAGGAAAGAAGGGATGTAAATATTCACACAAAGACACAAATCCCATTGTTCCATGATACGAATTTAGATGAATTTTCGTTTTCCACATGACCCAAAAAAAACCCGTTAATAGAAAACACAGCAAGATGGATTTGTTAAGTTTTCTATAGCTCCCCCTTCCCTCATATGTTTGTTTTCAATATGGATCACATTTCCAGTGTGTGATTTTCAGACACAACCAGAACTGACTTGTACAGGAAAGGGATGGAGACAGCAAAATACAAAATAACAGGTCTTAAAAACAGCCAGTACCCTGGATGATAATGTTATTAAACTACTTTGTACCAAATTCTTTCTCACCACTTCATATTTATTTTTCATAAGGCATGAAAAGAAGAGGAACTGAGTTTAAGAAAAGGTCACATAGGAAAAACCCTTTAGAAAAATCCCTACTAAATTATATATTTATTGCCACGGCTTCTCCAATGTACTAAGGGTAGTATAATAACTTGCATATTGGTGGGAAGGCAGAAGGGTATTTTGCAAACCTCTGGCTGGATATGTATTTTCAAATAAATGAAAAATAAATTTCAAGAACTGTAAGCTGGGCATGACCAGAAATTCAGATATATTGTCATATTCTTTAGATGGAAAATTGAACTAGACAAAAAGAAAGAAAAGGGAAAATGGGTAAGATATGTTTTTTCCAGGTAGCATGAAAAAGGAGACATTATTCTGCTTTGCTTCATCACAGTTTTTCTTTTGGGGCACAGTGTCAATTTGCTAGTAAGTAGCATGTGGTCTGAGTGACAATCTATTTAGTCTATTTCAGTGATCCTGGCTTTTGCATTATATAAATAATAGGGAAACTGCACGATTTCCTGCACTTCACATCCCAAGCCAGCTCCCAAGGCTCCTTCCTTGGTAACTTGGAGAGCCTAACAGAAAACAGATGAGGATATTCAGTTACTCAGAGATAGTATTTTAAGAAAGAAAATGAGCTGTGGCGGTAACTCCTTCACCTCTCCAAATTAAGGAAGTTTACTTTCACACCCACATAATAACAAAAGGGAAAATCTATACCAAATTTATCATTTTGCTCTACAGCAAAGCCATAGCATTAAAATATCATCTGAGAAATAATATTCCCAACATGGGAGTTCAAAGACCAAAAAGTGCTTAAATTCTTTAAAATATTTGTTTATTTTGACTGAGAAAATAAATTCCTTTGTATGTATTATAATATGTGCCACATTCTTGTAAGTATTGTTTTCTGGTGAAGTCAGAATTACTTCATTAGAGATGATCAAAACACACCGGTTATTAACCCATATTTTTTCTTTATTCCTACCAACCTATGCTGTGTGAAGCTTTAACTGGATGCAGCTCTTATGTTTGTGCAGGGAAAAAAAAAGTCTCCTAAATTGTCCCACAAAGCTACCACAGAGAGTATTTTCGCTGCCAAATGTATGTGTTAGTGCTCACTGTATTAAATAACCAAATAAATAAATGATAAATACCTACCCTAGCCAATCCCTCTCTGACACTTGGAGACGTTTCACGGCTATTTCACCCTTCCCTCCTTTCTCCCTGTTTTTGTCCATTGTGGTAGGGCTTTGGGGGAGAGAGAATATTTGAATTCTTAGCGAGGCTTTTCTGGTATCCATTTCCTTAGAAATGTGGCCAAGTTTGTTATTAGAAGGGAAGTCTCCCATTTGAGTTCTCACAGGAAGATTCCTAAATCAGAAGGAAAAATTATATTACCTCCCCTAATTCTGGGGGTACGACAACCAGAGATTTATAAAATACGTGTAATTTCCAGTTAATTCTCTAATGGGGTATGTTTGAAAGTGGTAGCTTTTGCTGTGCACCTTTTCAGAAACGGGAGATTTACAAGAAATGACATAAGAAAAAACAGTTCCTAGCTACCTATTTTATAACAATTTTCAAACAGAACTCAGACATTAGAAGCAATACAATGATATTGTCACTTTCCCTGCCTAAAATAGTGTTTCATCATTCATCCATCTGCAACGATTCTTCCAGATTTGGGCAAAAGCAAGCAGGCTGAGCTCATGAAGTTACTATTACTCTGACATCACTTAGGAACTGAAGATCCCTTTTCAAATGGGATGTGTGACATGCTCAGACTACAGCATAAACTGGAATAATTGACACTGGGGCCCAAGCATCTGGGTTGGCTTAGCAGCAGATGTTCATAGACACTTTCTAAAGCCATCTTCGTGGTTCTGTGTTCTGCTGTTGCACTGCAGAGGGTATGTCGCTACATTTCCGAGGACATCTCCTGCATGTTGCAAAGCTCAGATGCTCTCTTCTTAGACCCTAAGCGATCCTTGTGGGGACATAGGAGGGTTTGTGGGAACTGACTATAGGATTATTAGCACTTGCTTTTTCAACATTTCTCAGAATTGCAATGGGAGAAAGCACAAATAGGAGCAGAACCAAGGCAAGCTAGTCAGACCTGAAAATACTGTTATTCGTTGTTGACATGTACCTGGGCGTATAGGTGGGAATGTGGGAAGACAAATAAAAGAGGAGTCTGGTAATACTGTAGCGCAGGTATGTCCCTAAGGATTTCTATCTTTTTGGAAGTCACAGCACTTTGTCTGCCTAATCTTCTGAGACAATATCACCAATTACACTAAATCTCTGCAAATTAGAGGGTCTGGAAGCACTCTCCATTTATTTGAGAAAATACAGCTGAAAGGGAATCAGAATGCTAAAAATGAGGAGCAAGAGCTAATCACCTTGAGACTACTGCTTCAAATCAGAAGTGGAGACAGGTGTGTATTTCCTTCTTAACCATCTCTTTCATCTATGTATAACTCATTGTAGCAATTTTGTAGTATCTCTCTCCTGACAATCCAAAGACATAACAAGGACAGGGAACTATAAAATTTCACATCTGCTGACAGCTTGTTTCCTCCTCACTCTCTGTGTTACCACTATTTGGAGGATCATCAAGACAGAGATGGTCGTACAGAAAAATGCAACTTTTGTAATGTGTCAGTCATGAAACTATTTCAAAGGAAAGTCACAATTAAAAAACTGGAAATCCTTTAAAGACAGTGACATTAAATAGAGAGGACACCCAAAAGAATACAGGGCTAATCTGTTACGATTATTGATATGGAAAAGAATACCATAGCTTATGGATGATTCTGCAAAAGCTGTGGTTTACAGAAACAGCTGGGTTTCACTTGAAAATAACCATCAGACCCAGGTGTATGAGCATGTCAGCTTAAAAATGAACACAGCCACCACAGATAATGAAAGCATACAGCTGACTGTGAGCCTGCCTGTGCTTAAATTTGTGGGCAGCGCCTGTAAGACACCATGCGCTACCAAAAGCAAACAGTTTAAAAAAAAAAAAAAAAAGCTCAAAAAGGATGGAATTTTTAGTCATCATTAACCTATTCAAAGGTATTCAGCTAGATCTCAAAATACAGGTTCTCTATGTGACAGGACAGATACATTTTGACAGCACAGTGTTTAGAGGAAAACTAAAATATGCAGTCACATACAAGTTACTTGCTAGACTGCACATTTCTGTATGCACAGCAAGGACAAGGAGAAGCCCCTTGGGTGACTGTATAATGGAACTTGCAAGTCCATAGCTGGATTCATTACTTTGCACAGTATTTTGGAAAAAAAAAAAAAAATAGCCTCTCTCAGCATTGATGACAGTGTGATTTCATAACAAACTTCAGAACAATGTGTTTATTGTGAAGCTTTTGAGCTTCCTATGTCTGCTGTGCCTGGAATGATGTCTCCACAGCTGAACGCAGCACCAAGAAAAGCTGGACCTAAGTACTGGGACTGTTATGGATGTGCTTATAGGAGAAATCTGGATATAGACTACTTGTGACAGGTCTTAAGCATGGAGGGAAACTGTTATTTCAGCAACTAAGCAACTTTATTTCCTCAAGCTGGAAAAATATGGTACAGAAAATGTCCAGGTTCCCTGTGAAGCAATACTGGATTTGGTACTGAGGGAAATTTTTGAAAGTTTTGTCTTTCAAACCGTTTAGACAAGACCCCACATTCATGTTACTCCATGTGAAAGGAAACACAAAAGCATTTTCTTGTGAATTAATCATTATTAAAAGATAGAGAACAGGTTAAATGTTCATTTTTCAGAAGTGATGAAATATTTTTTCTGTCACAAATCCTACATGGACCTGTTCTGAGACCCATAGTGTTCAACAGAGTCATAAACTGTCAGAAAATTCATATAACAACAAGAAAAAGCTTGAAGATAGTACAAAACTGCTCAAGGTAGTCAAACTAAAAGTGAGCTGTAAAAGAGACTCCTGATTTTAAGTTAGATAATGAAAACAGACACCAAAGCAACACCCCTAAAACATATAAGAGCTCATAAACTTATCAACTCCAGAGTTTGCCTGGTGTGTTAATTCCTGGAAAGGTGTGCCACAAAAGGAGAACCATCTCCCTGCTGTTTTATAGCTTCTGAAAACACCCAATTCTGTTAACAGTGGCAGAAGACTGGTACAGGATGGATCAAGGAAAAAAAGAAAAGAAAATCATACAGTTGGTGCATTAGGGAAAGCGGCAATTTTCCTCAGAAGATTTTTTTCAGCCTTCTATAATATGCAGTTTAAAGTGGAGTCTGGCTGCAGAAGAGACTGTCAAAATCAAGGCACTTATCTCTTTCAAATGGACACAACATCACTTGGCACTGTTCTTACTGTCATACTTGGTCCTTCACCAAGGTTTGAGTCATCTTGTGTTGTGGTACTCAGCTGTCATCACTCCACTTAAATGTGCCTGCCCCTGAGTGCTGCTGCTCCAGATGATCTGTTAAACTGAGCAGCACTTTGAGTTTCTGCAGAGTATCCAGTGTGAATATAAGAAAACATTTAATAAATGCATTTAAAATGAACCTGCTTGTGCTAAAGATGATGATTGCAGATTCTGCTACTCAGCCCATTCTATTCAGCCATGCGTGAAGTATTAACTGTTTAAAATTTTTCTGTATTGCTATGGCAACCGTCATTCTCCAGCAGCCTCTTAAAACAGCACACAGAAAGGCATTCATTTTCCAGGCAAGCTGCTGCTCCTGAGAACTCTGTCCTCGTAATAAAATCCCCACCTAACTCCTGTTACATATAATTTGACTCAAGTGCACATAACAGTTTAATCTGCAAAATTCATTTAGCTCATGACTTGGCCTATTGTGCAAGTCCAAATCTCACAGACACCTACACTCAAATCACTTGGGTTTGGTGCAGTTACAGACTGAGAAATAACTCTGTTAAGCACTGTGTGGCTTTACATAGGTGACTGACTGGCTCCCACATCTGATTTTACTCAATATCATTGAAAATCATTTCCTCCTGTATCACAACCTGGAGCACGGGACAGGAAGAAGGGAGAGAAGAAACATCATGTATGGAGGACTGGAAGAGGGAAGTGGAGAGAGTGCATCACCACGGCCCTTGTCTTGCTAAATGGATAGACAGCAGAACAATCTATAACCTCGAAATATCTGAATATTTGCTAGGTGTGAATCCTGTGTAAAAATAAGGTACTTCAGGGTCCCTGAAACCAGCCAATGTCTAAATACAATAAACTGCAAAGAAGCTCTCTGTAAGTTAGCATACAGTTTTCACAACTACCAAGTCTGCACCTCATCTGGGATCTGCAGCAGGTTGGACTCTTGATTTTATACCAAAAACCCAAATGTTTTTGTAAAACCAAAAGTTGCTTCTTAAACTTGTGCCATTGCATTGAATGCTATGTAATAAATAGGCAAAGATAAAGCTCCTGTCTACATCTCAGGGATTTATTTTCATGGAAAGTATCATTCTTCATCATTTCAGATACATGGAAAAGAGCTTGTAAAGACTTTTCTCCTAAGCAATTCCTACATTAATGAGGGAAAATCTTGCCAGAATATTGAATCCAGTCTCTCTTGCAAAGGATAAAGAAGAGTTATTTGTCAGTTACAAAGGGTAAAATTATTCCCTCACCATAACTCACCATAACCTTTTTCTTAGGGACATCATATATGCAATGAATCACAAAGCTGGCGCTCTCAGTGCCCTGTGTGAATTCTCTTCCCCATACTGTGGAGGTCCCTGAGTACTTGCCTTTTAATAAACATAACCTGAAAAAAATATTATTGTCAGTTCTTCCTCCTGAAGCTCAAAGGGGAAAGGGGCATTAAGCCCATCATAGGTTAGGTGTTAGAGCTTCCTCTCTACTAGCTGGAAACATTTCAGTCATTGTTTGAACTCAGTTTAAGCTTGGAACAAGAAAGCAGAAGCTTAAAAGAACTGCAAAAAGGTGCTGTGTCTCTATGACATTGGGAAACCATCATCAACAAGTCCAGACAGTTGTGAGAATATTTTCATCAGTTCATGATGTAGGGTGCTGTGGGGTGGCTGAAATCGCCGCTTTAACCCAAAAGCATCCCCTGCAAGGGATGCCCTGGGGGTGCAGCTCCGCACCTAGCAGGCTGACTTCCTAGCACCCATGCCGATGGATGGCATTGAGACACAGCCCCGCACCCAAGCCAGATAGCTCATATGTTACCAGGAGCAAAGAGCATGGAGGGCTCTCCGCATGGGTTCCGAAAGGTTTATTCCGAAGGGTCCAGAGGCAAAAGAGGAAGAGCAGGCCTCGTGTACAAGCTTATAAGGGGTAACAGAAAGGGGGCTGGCAGAGCATCAACAACCAATTACCTGGGGGCAAGGGGCAGGGGGAAGGCAGAGGGATACAACAACCAATGGGGAGAGGGAAGGGG